>JAFMTC010000640.1:85119-104822 GCA_018845635.1 Nicrophorus orbicollis | reverse complement strand
CACGTTGCTCCCAGCCAGCCCCCTGCTTATTTAGGCCCAGCTCTCGTACTTTTCGTCCATAAATTATATGCGCCCACCTAAATATATTATATGGTCGGGTTTATCGAATTAACACGTGCCCAGCGCCCTTCCACTTCCCATCCAGGAACGGTTATTTACTACCTTTTACTAATTCAAATACCACACACGACTCCCGCAACATTCTCCACATATCATTACTGCAAGTACGCAGTCTGCCCCCTGTCTGCACCATTTGCGGTCTCCTCCAGAAAATCAGTTTATGAATCGTTAACTGCAAGGACTAGGACGACCGTAAACTCCAGATTTCTAACATAATGGAAAGACAAATTTTAGACAAACCAACTAATTGTTATTTTCTTTGACTAATAAATAAACCACTTATGATTAGTAAAAACTAGCTTTTAAACTTCACATACGTGTAAAACTTGCATTATAGTTCTGTGATTGCGGTTTATTTTGACTTAAAACTAATCTCAACAAAATTTAGAGCATGAAATATCAAATAATAGCCCTTTGCAGCAACAGAATCACAAAAAAATTGCTCAATCAAAATGTTGAAAAATTCGCATATAAATTAATGAAATACATTGAAAATGTAATTTCCCTTCACTAATTGTAAAACCTTTTTGTTGCTTCATACTGAAAACTGACCATATTACGAAGTGCAAACACTTTGATAGAAGTTTAAATGTCAGTAGTTCACAGCGGAAGTTTTAAGTTCAGTTTACAAATTCTTATCCCAATCAATGAAATGCATTGAAACTGTAATTTCCCTTCCAAAGAAAAGTAAAATGAAATATAATGTTATTGTAGCAAAGGGTTACAGCCTATAGGTCTTTCCGTCCTTTTCTGAGATATTTGAGTATTGAGTGGTCGAAATTCAAAGTTAAGCTGTTGTCTAATGCCCACGAAATTCTTGATTTAGTTCTCCAATGTGATACTTCAAAAATCGTATTATAGTTGAAGCAAATTGCAGGAAGCATTCGATCAAAGTTTGATAGCCGTTATGTCCAAAATATTGCAGGAAGCTTTATGAAAAATGCAGGATGCAGGAAGATCGCGGTTTTCGCAAAACCATCGGCACCATCAGCACGGCGACAATCCGCCGCTCCGCCCTAAGTTGTGTAATGTTTCGCAGGAAGCGAAGCACTCTACGAGGAAGGCGGCCGCAGGAAGTGCGGTGTATATTATGTGTGCATGTATATAGTAATATGTTATACGTAAGATGGAGCATCGGCGTATCTCTGAGCTGCAAGACCCGCACATCCTTTATGGGTCTCGGCTCCATCCATGTGTAAACTAGTTTAACGCACAATTCCCCCAAAATTGGTTTCGAAAGTACTCGTCGCGGACTAATTTGATTCGCGGCGCGGAGATAAACACGACCTGCATGGTTCCTGGATCCCACAAACACACACACACACACCTACCCAACCATCCATGCAAACCCATACACACACACAAACACTCACGCATGTACAGATACTTCTTGTGATCATCATCTTCAAACAAACAGGGATCCAACTTTTCCAGCGTATAAAATACACTCATACAATGTTGACCTCAATCGAATTAGCGCGCTTCTCAAGGAAGAGTGGATGCTCATTCAGAGCCACCCTCTTTGAATACACACATCCGTTGCGCGCTGGGATAAATTGCCGCAAATATATACATTTCCTTTCAAACCTACTTCCATGTATACCTTCAAATCATATTTTTCAATCAAATAAGTAATACTTCTAAAGCCTCAAGTCGTAAAATACTGCTTTTTATTCATATATCTAAATTCATAATCAACACAAACTATATAATAAGTACACTTTTCATTATAGAGTATAATTTATACTTGTATTCCATAAATTATAAGTCGCATTGGTATAGCAAAAGCTTTGTATACTTGACTTAACTTTAATTTAGCAAATATACATAAAATACAGTGGTACCTCGACATACGAGTTTAATTCGTTTCTTAACCTTGCTCGTATCTCAAAGCAATGTTTTGTAAATGTTTAAGAAGCAAAAAAAAACGCTAACTCAGATTATCAGAAATGCTTCGAAAACGAGGGAAAGAATCACACAGACTGAGGTCTAGTCTGAGGTGGGTGAAACTGTTGGTGTCTTGTAGTGTGCGATTCCTCATATCTCAAATCTTGCTCTCATCTCAAAGCAAAATATCGCTCGTATCTCAAAGCAATTAGTCTGATGTGGGAGAAACTGTTGGTGTCTTGTGTAGTGGTGTAAAGTGCGATTCCTGGTATCTCAAATCATGCTCTCATCTCAAAGCAAAACATCGCTCGGTCGTATCTCAAAACACTCCTATATTAGGGCACTCGTATATCCAGATACCACTGTATTACTAAAATATATAATTTATGTATTTGTATACATTCCCTACTTAACCTTCTGTTAAATATATTACACTAAGTTACAATATAGTTCCAAAATAATGCAATTAATGAAAATAACAAATGGACTTACAATATAATTAAGTATAATTGAATGACAAAACACGTTGAAATTTTACACTTAATGGTTGCAAATCTAATATTAAACATACTTCATTTCCATATGAACTAATAACTAATTATTTGTATTGCTGCAAAGGGCTATATTTTACTTAATTATTGCTTAATAATTACATTTGTTAAACATCATAAGTCAGAAAACCAAACAGTAATTAAATAAGAATAAAATAAATACTTTATTAATTGAATTAGACAATAAAGTAAATTGTAATTTTGAAAAAAAACTAGTATTTCCCAGGCGTTTAGAGGAATGCAGACAAAAAAATGCAGACGATGCGATTATCGGAAATTCCAACGGAAGATATGAATGAAATAAGGAAACAATGAATGAAACGTAGTAATAAAAATTTGTAGGTCAGACTCGGTCTAGTCTGGAAGATAAAACATAATTTATTCGGAATTCCTGCGATAAATAGAGAAACCAAAAAACTATTATTTTCGTGCCTCTCGGAGGAATGCACACAAAAAATTGCAGACGTCTCAAATTCCAACGAAAGATATGAATACACACAAGGAAACAAGGAAAGAAACGTAGTCAATAAAAAATTGTAGCTCGGATTCGATCCAATAAAACATAATTTATTCGGAATTCCAAAGATAAATATGTAAACAAAATAACAAGCTATTATTTTGGTGGCGCTTAGAGGAATGCACACAAAAAAAGTTGCAGACGATGCGTTTTTCGCAAATTCCGACGAAAGATATGAATAAAAATAAGTAAACATTGAATAAAACGTAGCCAATAAACATTTCTAGGTCAGACTCCGTCTATTTGAGAATATAAAACATAATTTATTCGAAATTCCAGCGATAAATAAATAAACGAACGAAAATCAGTGTTTATCCAATTGAAAAATGTGATAACTGAGGTATTTGTAATATTCTCATTCCCCAATAAATCAATCAAGTTGGAAGATAAAATGTAATTAATTTACAATAATTTCATAAATATAATGATCATTATTATGATTCTGCTGTTAATTAGCAAATTAAATAGTTTGATTACATATTGCAATATTCTTTGGCGAATTGTGAACACACACAATTATTAATATACAAATTAATCAATAGTAATTAACATATGTTCATAGTGCACTTGTATAGTATATTAATTAACTGCGTCAAATAGCAAAAAATGTAATAATTAATCGAAACAGAAATAAAAATTAAGAGTCCATCGTCTAAAATATTATGTTTTAACTTGTTGCTATTGCAACAGAAATGTAAACATTAACCGATTTACTATTTACGTCATTCTCTTTCACCGGAAAAATGAATAGCATTTCTCGGCAAACAATTTGACGTATTTATTTTGAGAACGTGTACAACGGCAGCAGCAGAACAAATCCCCTACCCCCCAACCCCCCAAAACATCCCCGATAAAATGTGCTCATTGACGTGTACGTCTCTTCTCTCGCTTTCCCTGACTTTTGTTAAATTGGAGATTCCGGGTGCTGCAATTCTTCCAATTTAAATTATTGGAAAAGCTTCCTTTTGCTTTCTCCGCTCTGTTTTTCCTTCCCAAATTCAATTTATCCCCTACGAAATTCCACAAACACGACGCGTGCCAATAATCATGCAATTCCGTTGTGTCGAGAGCCCAGCTTTGCACGCAAAATGAATGAAATATTTTAATTATAAATTAATAATTAATTTTGTAAATTGTACATATTTCTGATATCATTCAAGGAAAATGGATAATATAAGTACTAGCTATATAAATAATGTATAAACATTAGTAATTGACAGAAATTTCAATAGAGAAAACATAAGTTTACCAACGACACATTTCTTAGAAATAAGACTACTACTTTATTGGTAAATAATATAAGTTAATATAACTTGAAATTAGCACTAAAAGTATTATTAATTTATAAATAGAACATGGTGTTCATTTATATCGATTTTTGTATTAATAAATTTCATAAATTCAAGTCAAAAGTTTTGATTTGTAAATGAGTACATAAGTGAAATATTAATGATATTATTTTAGTTCTGACTTCTTTACTAACAGCTTTACCATAATTTAGTATGCTCTTTTAAGTAGAATGTACTAAATCTACAATTTTTGTCGTATAGAATCATCATCACCAATTAATAATTATTCGATTAATTTCTTTCTATTTATAAAACTATCTATTGTATATAGAATAATATAGTAAATAGCGTGGAAAGTCATTTGAAAAGTTTAAATATCTATTTGAAATTGTAGTATTTTTTTCAGAAGCAACAAACAGTCATCTTATTAGAAATTGAAATATGATTTATTGACTTTGAGCAGGTTAATTGTAAGAGAATCGTAGGATAAGAAATCTTAGAAGAAATCCGATAAAAGGCGTCGAATGTCATTGAAACTATTAGAAGCCTTAGGAAATCAATTGAAGGGTGCTCCAAGGGGCGTTTGTATTGCGTGTGGCGAGATTCCTCGAACGTGGAGCGATTCTAAATGATTGCGAAGTGGTCCTGGGTCGTCGCGAATCTCCTCTCCTCTTACCTCACGGCACATATAAAATATTGGCTTCCCCTTGAGCGAAATGAATGGAAAGCATTAATTCTCTCCGCTCAAACGTATATAATCGAAAAGGAAATAATGCAATTACATGGGAAAGAGGAGACAAAGACGAGCAGCGATGATACCGGAAAAAATGTGTGTACGGAGTGCGAGGGAGAAAGAGACAGCGATAAAATTAAATTGGTCCGAACACTTTGATATTAATGAAACATAACAGTGTGCAAGGGTCGTGACTGCGTCCCCTAAAATGGTACATCTGACAATTCATTTATAAGTCGTTCGGATCTTAATAGGGGCTTAATTTTTTAATGCATTTGCTCAAAATTGGCTGGGCATGAATGTTAGACTTTAAGTATAGTAATGAGTGCATTGCTTGGATTGCATTGAAACATTAGTGTACGTTCCTCCAAACAGCAACTACTTCATCAACACTCTCACAGCAAACTCTGCAATTTGCGTTGTAAAACAGCTCTTTTAAGTATGGCACATCTTCAGCTGCATACTAAGACTCTGGGTTTGCATACTATTCGCATTAACATCATGCCGCTGAAAACCAATCTGTTTATAACTTTGCTATTTATGTATAAAGCAAAAAGCAGGATATATAACTTCAATAAAATAAGTTAATGTTACTCTTAAATTAGAAAACGATAACTCTAATCAAAATTGAAAATTGTAGCTAACTAAATAAGATGTGAAACTAATGCTTTCATACTTTTATCTGTAGAACATCAAAGTATAGATCCTAATACTAATTATAATCATTAGACTTATTTAACATTTTTTAGATTATGCAACTAATATCAATCATGAGAAGATGATGAAAAGTTTTAGAAGCGGCAATGTTTGATAAAAGTGTAACGCTGGTGGTGGAATGTATGAATGCACGTAACTTGTGAATATAGTATAGATATGGAACGGGATATCTATGAAATAATAATTTTGATTACGAGTAGTAGGGACGTCGGTGGACATGGTTCGCATAAAAGAAACATGTAACGACCTAACCAAACTAACATAAAACTCGTCTTTATTTTTCCGAAAGAGCTCCCTAACGGCCGGTTCACTGCAGATTTTTCACACTATATTATTTTCACGTCTGCGTCGACCGACGAGGTTTTATGAATACACACTCACCCTCCCCCCAGTCCTCCGTCTGCATCCGACCCAGAGGCTTTTCTCTTCTCTCCTCCATTATATGCCCTCACGACCCAACTACAAACAACTGGAATTAAAATTCTATGGAACGTGTCTTCATATTAGAATTCTCTTTCCCCCGTTGTTTGACAAAACAACAGAAATTCGAAAGAAAACCACATAATATATACGTAGCGCGCAAGCTTTTAATAAACTTACAAGTATCCTCAAAACTATACCTTTTTAAGGACTATTTTAATATTTATAATTACTTTTCTAATTATATGAAAGTATACTAAAAGATTATGTACAACCTACACTTTGATATTTACTAAATAAGCAAGCATTCATATAGGTCGACAGTATCAATCATCAGTGTCGAGATTATGATACTTGGGATAATCTCGACAGTATAGAAATCTTGAAAACCGTTATCTCAAAAGTATCGAAATCCCGAAAACCATAATCTCGACTATATCGAAATACAGATAGTATCAAAATCCTAAAAACCGTAATCCCGAAAACCGTACACACCATGAGTTGGAAATACGAGTTTTAGTAGAAAGAGCTATAATAGTACACAGCTCGAAAAATGTTCACTGAATAGCATCGATTGAAATAGAACAATGCAACTAGATGTACGCAATAAATAATCCTGAAAAATACAATAAAAGCAAAAAATATTCTATTTGTGTACAGATTTAAATATGATATTCAGCACAGAAAATCGTGGTGTTAATTGTAAAAGCGAGGGCGTCGATTAATTCCGAGTGGTCGGATATCCTGCCTCTGACGTTTGAATAAAATACACGGAATTTTATTATATTTATTGCGATAATTAGGAAATAATTCCGGTTTAATTACGCGACTGTCATTTGCGGCATCGTCGAGGTATTAAATTCGGGTTCGGAAAATGTCCTGGGCCGTTCGGAAAGGACACACGGATTGCGCAAGTGAATGCAATAATCCCGTTGCGATTTCATATCGCAATCGAAATCCGCTATTGATGCAAAACAAATAATATCCAATTATGATAAAATGCAATAATGCAGTTCAAAAAATGAAATATCAAGTGAACTTGTTTGGAATTATAGAATGGATGATGTCAAAAGTAAATGCGTTACAGACTGACAATGAAAAGCATGTTTTTGTTAGTGCTCGGGTGATTAGTGATAGAATAATTTGAATGCTGTTCAATGATTCAATGATTATAATTTATCTTCTCAGCTTGTCTCGTCGCAAGACATCAAAGAGTTGAAGATGTAAATGGAAGTTTTATTTAATAAATTAGTGGTCTCCTTTAGAGATTTACTTGCACTAATTCAATTTCGTTCACGGTCCTCAATTATTTTATGACAATGTTTTACAAACGTTTCTCAATTAGGCTTTTCATGAGAATTTTCAAAAAATGTATGAAAACCGAAGATATTGCATATAAAGTAAGCAAAAAGCTAAGCTATTCACGATTAGTGCTACAATTAAGTTTTGTAAATATAATCATTTGTTTTCGCCGACACCGGAGTTATTTATTGCTTCCTAAGATGTGTACGTGTTTACGTTGTAGCAACTAATCGCGTTTGTTTCCTTTTTCGTCCGTCCGAGGGTAATTTATTATTAAAAGGGGCTATCTGTGCGTCCAATCCACTTTTAGGCATCTTCTATTATCCTGTACGCAGGATGGGTCCCAGAAGAGGCCGAAGCGGCGCTCACAAAGGCGCCCGCCCCGACAAAACGGTCCCCGATAACGGGACGTTATTGCAGCATCCCGTTTCGCACATATAAAACGTTTAGATACATTATTACGTAAGTACACTTGCTGCTCCAGATCGCACAATGAACGGCCTCGGATCTGCCACACTGCAGATATGATAACCGAAAGCGAATTAGGTTATTGCAATAACAACGCAACAATACAAATACTAATTTGCTTTCAGCTCGAAGATCCCCCTTCTACGACTCTCGGAGTCATTGTCTCAGAGGCGTGAATTTGTAATTCGGAAAATTTACTACCTAAGGCTTAAATTACCATTTGAAAAGTAACAATTTTTTAACTTATTGTTCACTTTACTGAATTCGTTTATTTGAACGCTTCCCTTTTAAACACTCACATGTATCTAATCAATACTTTTGTTAACGAAAACAGTTTGTGGCACTATTTAAACTTATTCGTCTCGTATTTATTAGGTTTTCAGGGCGAAACTTTGCAGCCCTTTGTTTCAGACAGTTTTATACGACTTGATTAATTTTCCTTTTATTTGCGTTGCGACTGTAAAAAACAGTTGTATTCTCGTTATTTATTTCATTCCCCCCCTTTATATTTTTTTTCAGACTTTTCATCTAAAGTACTTTTTTTTTCATCCGAAAGTATTATAAAGAAAGTTAATTCCTTCGTTGTTTCCGTTTCTAAGAGATGATCACGACTGATCGATTTACTTATCAGTTTCCAGGGGGGATTTGTTTTGTTTTTCACTGCCACCCCCTTGATTTTTTTATGCCGAATGTTGTTTCAATTATCTGCACTCGTAAACATGCAGCTTGTAAAGTGTTTATCAATTAAGAAAAATATTTTCAAAGTTAATTATAATTTACGTAATCTTCAATTAGCTTCTAAATTTATAAACAACGTGCTGCATCAATTCACGTTCTCCATTGTAATAATTACAATGTGAATTAGTTTTAAAAGCATAGTTTAGTTCGTGTGTGAAATTTGTTTATATTAGAAACTATTGTAACTACTAGTTTTTGTTATTTCTATAAAGTAATACGGCCGCTCTTTATACGGTATTTCGCTATAACGGCCCTTTTCGATTTACGGCCTAACAGGTTTAGAAAAAACTGTTTTTCGATGTCGATGTCGTTATACGGCTTTTCGCTTTGCGGCCAAGTTTTGTGGAACGTATCTAGGCCGAGGTGTATATATTTTTGTTTTGGAGAAGAGAGTTTAATAGTACGAAGATAAATGTGTGCAGAGTTTAGTATGGAGTATGTCAAATAGTCGTAATTAACTCTGCGAATTGCTCTATAATTAACCAAAGTAATTGAGTTGTTGGTTGGATTAAGGAGCGTGGGAGGGGGAGGGGGGCGTCTAGGCAGCTCCGATTTCAATGGTACGTGTTTATACATTTAGCCAGTTGGTACATATCCATCCGGGAGGTGAGTTCGGGCGCGCTGCTTGCGACTGGCAACTAATTCCTGAACGAGCGTGTAATGAAGCGAAATCCCAAAGAAATAAGAAGGCGCCCGTCAGCAACGATGACTATGACAGGAAATATAGCTTACACTTGGTGTTCAGTCTGCAGAAAGGAGATAATACTCTCCGGGTTTATACTTTATCGACGTTCTGCTCGTGACAACCAAAAATCCATCTGACAGCTTGTCTTTCAGTAACTAGCAGCCTTCGCCGATGCAAACCTCTTATGAAAATTACTTTGCAGACTTCCATAAGCCCCGGGTCGCGCAGTTCTGCACAGAAGATTGCACACTGTTCACCCATATTGCAGATTATATCAATAAGACAGGAATTAAAGGCACGCTCGTTATTTTCAATTGCCTCAGACGTGGGGAGCGTAGGGAGAATAAAAGGACGGGGGGATGGACCTTGATTTGTCCCTGCTCGAAGCAAATCAGATCGTGGAAGTAAATTGGAAGGACTCTCAGCGTCGCTATCATACAAGACCACTAAATTAAGATAGCTAACGCCGCGCGCTGAAGATAAACATTTTGGTTTCAGAAAACGAAGGAAGTTTTATTTGCACAGTCACCTCGAACTATTAACAGCACGCGTCCCGCGCTTACATAAATATGTCATAGTCGAACAAGAGGGTAACGATCACGTTCCTCCACGTCTGAGCTCCGAAGATAACAGCCTAACCCTAGGGAAACATCCGAACCTATTTCGTTTCCACCACGCACATACGACAGAAATCCGACCTCTCCAGGCAATCATTAATAATACACCAACGAAAACCTAATCAAAACAAAAATTTGATTACCTTCAACTGCTGAAATTTTCCAAAAACAGCGTGCAATTTATATATTTTTATTCATTTCATTTGCGAGTAGTCGTTTCACGACACATAAAATGCAAACAGTGAACCACATCCATCCACACGCGACGGTCGTGGAATGCCGTGCAATAAATTACAAAGAAAAGGGAATTTAAATTAAAGGAATCGCCCACCCATTTTTCTCATTACTTCTAAATTTATTATAAATTTCCGTGCAAACTTGGCAATTGTCGTAAAAGTTACTTTTCATAATTGTAATTAAAGTTAATAATTTTACAGCGCAATGAAACGGCGGAAATCTAATCAAGCAGTTTAAAAATAACGTTTTCATTATTGCTGAACTTGAGGAACTCGGTTGGTCGATTACCTTGTTACCTACTCGCATCTGGAATTACTTCGTTACACGAAACTCCGCCTTACCTGAAACAAACGCAACGCAAAAAACATGTTAATGGAAATTAATTACGAAGCGAATTGCAATTTCGTAAACTCAATTTTCAACTTATTCTAAATACTTATTAATAACTTTACAAATACAATTCTTGATAACTATTTAACATAATTTGTAAATAAACTTTTCAATTGATAATTTCAATCATTAATGGAACAATTGTTGATATTAAACTAATTTGAAAGTAAAGAAACAGAAAATAATTCAACTTGAAGATTCAGAATTGGGCTCGAAGAAGTCGAAGAAAGTTTGGAAAAAATAACATGAAAGTTACGTCTTTGTGCGGAGAGCAGAGGTAATTGATGTTGATGGGATGAACTTTGGATCTGTGAGGAACTTTTCCTTGCAAACTGAGAATAATTTTTTGAAAATAAGTCTATTTAGTCAAAGCGTAACTTTAGTAAATAGTTGTATTTGCATGTCTGTTTAACAAGGAGTGAAGTAAACAAAAAAAAAAAACGAATGTTTGTGGAGAGCGTGGAAATAATAAAAATGATATATTTAGGAAAGGGCAAATGCAAAAAAAGGGAGAATGTATAGGAGGGAGTCCTGGAAATAATGAATGTGCGCGACATAAATTCAAATGCGACCGCCCTTTATATATTTTCCATATACAGATGTAAGAGCCGAAACGAGAATATGTTGCTCCGGAAGATATTTCAGTGCTTCTCTCTCTCTCGAGCTCAGATGTCTCCTATTCTCATTATTCTCCCTTTCTCTCGCTCCCAATACGCCATCCAACCCCCAGCACTTTCGTTAAGCAACTACGAATATGAGTGGAGGAGCGGAGGGTGGTTATTTTTTCTTCCATACAGCACAGCGTCGTCTGCACACATTATGAACGAGGATCATTTCTGTGCGTGTGGAATCGCACCGGAAGCGAACAAACCGAGCGCACCGTCAGGCTGCGACAATGGTTCTTCGGCGGTACGCAACTTCCGTGCAAATTTCCACGGAATGGAAGAGGGGTAGAAGAGCATTTGATGGAATTTAAATAAAAGTCCGACGATGTGGGAGGCTGCGTGAAGTCCAATTAACAAAATTGGATTTGATGGTGCCGAAAGCGAGGTCATGGACGACGGACAGTCGTTGAGCTCCGGTCTATATATTTAAATTTAATTAACACCCTTTTCAGAAGTAATTTTTAATTCGAAATCATATAGCGCAGCAGTCAACTGAAAAACGGTCACCGGAGCGGAATTTTTACACTTTTTTTTCAACTATCTTTTGAAATCATCATAAATTTTAAATCAATCGCCAATTTTAAAGCTTATTTTACATGTAGTTTGCAATGTTACATCAACAGTTTTATAAATTGTAATAATGAATTGTATTGTAACAACAACCACAAGACATATACAAACTGAAAATAATAGAAATACAAAGAAAAGAAAACGTAATTATTACTTTATTATTCTTATATTTCTTTGCTAATTATTGATATCATTATTATAAAGTGTACATTTAACTTTAACAGTGAAATTCCTTAGAAAAATGTGGTTTTTAGAATGTTTATAAGATGTGCATTAATTTAATACATTAAATTGCTTGTTTTCATGTAAGTCGTTACAAATATTTGATTGAAATATGTGTGATTCACAAAGAATAATCCAATAATAATCAAAAAAGAGTATGAAATGAAAGTATGTAGACTTAAAAGTGAGTAGGATTTGCGACTTTACTAGTACTTTTACCATGAAATTTCATAGAAAAATATGGTTTTTAGTATGATTATATAACGTGCATTAATTTAATACATTAAATTGTTTGTTTTCATGGAAGTCGTTACAAATATTTGATTCAAATATGTGTGATTCACAAAGAATAATCCAATAATAATAATCAAAAAAAGAGTATGAAATGAATGTATGTAGACTTAAAAGCGGTGAACAGAAATTTATAATTTCCACTTAAACTGTCGTTGGAAATAGACATTTAATTACATTATTCGGTGGTGTGTGTGTGTGTTTGTTTTATTTTTCGCTCCCATTCATCTGCTCCTGATTCTCCCCACCGTTTCTCATTTTACCTTTCGCTAGTGTAATCATTCGACCGCTCAGATTAAAGCGCGTTTAATGCTGAGTTTGTAATTCGCTTCTTTTTGGTCCGGCGGAAAATCGGTAGCAGCCCTCCGTAGTAACGCTAACACGTTTCGATGTCCGACCCTTGACTTGGGGAGCGCAAAAAGCGCGGCCGCAGGGTCGTAATTAAATAAAAGTGTTGAGATCCTTGAAATTTATATGTACTGAAGGATGGGAAATGGATGCTGCGGGTGGGAATGGATGAAGGGCTTGCGAGGATCAATGCGTCGGAGTGGATTTGTTTGGATTCATGTCGGTTGAAGGGGGGGTCAAGTTATGCCCCATCGACCGTTTATCACATTAAAACCCATATTTTACGTGAATTTTCGACTTATTACCAAGATTGTTAAATTGATTAACTTATAATGGAACTTTGACAGACTCTACTATTAAAAGTTAGATACACTTTCCAAGTAAGTTATATAGTAAGAAAAGTATTTAGGATTACTTTAAGAGTGTCAAGCATTGTAAATAATGTATCACAAAGCTTGTTTAAAGTCAATGTGTATTATGTATTATTCAAATTAAGCATAATGATTTTTCATCATGAAAATGTACAGAAAAGACAGTTCTAAACTAGGCATCAAAAGGACAATTAAATGTTTGAATCTTTTTGTTTGTTGTAAAGGAGAGGAAACCTTACATAGGTGATCTAAAACCTCTCCCCTTCTTCATCAACATCCAGGTCCAGTATCTTAGCAATGCTGATCGTCTTTGCTCACTCACTAGCAGTTCCATTGTTTTGCATCAGTGCTGGCCTCCACTGCCACTATCTTGATTGGCTCTTTGCAGTCTCCGTTCATCTTCTTCTTTAGTCGAGAGCACCTCCGACACATACTCATATATGGTCGCCCAACTCTCTTCAATCTTCGACATTTCGCCAACAATTCCCTCTGGTTCCAGCAAGGCACCCAGTTTGGACTCTGGCTCGTGCTTCGTCCATGCCCATCTATTGCACCAACACATTTCATCCTCCTTCTTCGCTATCAAATGCAAGTACTTGCCGAAGCATCCATGTCCAGAGAGAGAGCCTGGCTCAGGTGGTATGTCATTTCCCCATGCTTCCTTTTTATCCAAGGAAATGTTTGAATCACAAGGACTATTGCGTCCAAGTAGTAATTTTTCAACGGGAAATACCAGAGGAGTACAATGCATTTCAAAGTAAACAATAAGTTTGTTGTTTTTTGTGGAGTGTGCTCAGGATAATAGATTTGATTTGAATAAGAAACGTTACGCTATTGAATATTTTTTTTGTTCGAGGCCCGACGGCGGCGGCGGCGGCAGCAAATTGGAAAAACAACCTTACGCGAAGGAGGACAGAATGTCAACTCGATTCGCAGCTATTAAATTTACGATTCCTTTCCTTTCAATCCCTTTCACATGTTAAGAATAATGGATATCGGCAGGATAAGGACGCAGGAGCGAGGATACGGCTGGAGTGTTTCCACGTACGTGGACCGAACAATTTATTTAGGTTTGATATTATAGTCGGCGCCCGAAAGGGATCGGAATGCGGATCCCTTTTTCCCCTTTTCCCTGTACGTTTTTTTTTTTGCAAATCGACGAGAAAAACGACGCATAACGCGCAACGATCCTCCAATTTAACAGTCTCCTCTCATGTTTTAATTATATACTAGACTAATTTATATGTAAATTATTATTTGCTTTGTTTTATTATGATAATGCCTCATAACGTATATGTTTATTAGACTGTAATTTATACACAATTATCAACATATTTATATGGAAAGACCAAACTACTCATAATTGTATTGATTGTAACAGTCACATATTCATACAACAATATTGAAAATGAACAAAAAGCATGTGTTACAAAGGGTTAGTGGTCTTCCGCTCAATTTAGTTTAATAAATATAATAAAATTTATTGCAACAACTACCAAAAAATGTATACAAATGAAAATGCTATTCCTGCAAAAGGGTGACATTCTCCCTTCTATTTATTCCTACTCACTGATACAACAAATGCAATTATAATTACATGTATATTGACAAGTTGTAATTGAACTGGTGCAACTGGTGTTTTAATTGCATTCGTTGTGGTTCTTATGGTGCTTAGTTTCGTGTTTTGGTCGAATGAAAAAGAGGTGCTTCGATGCGGCTCATAAACTGCAACGAGGCTGGGGGCGGCGCGGACCGAAGGAAACTGTATTTGGAAATGGGGGACATGTATTGTAATCCATTTGTCTTGTAGCGTTCGGGACGAGCGGAGGAAAGAAGTTAATTTATCACGGTTAATGTTATGCAATCGCGTTTGCGGGCGAGGAAGTGTGTTACGTGTTGCGGAATAAATTGCGTTTTGCTGAATTCACGCACCAGACACAATCGGTGTAAGTGGGTGGGTGCGACCGTCACACATCTACGACGTTGAAGTCGGTCAAATTATGGCCCAGTCATTTTAGGATTAATTGCACGATAAACGCGACTGTAATCATCAAACATGGTCCTTCTGCAGATCCTTCTTTTCGCTTCAAGGCGTTCCACAAGGATCACAACTTTGTCCACTTTGTTGCGGAGCTTTGTTGAGTTCGCCGACCTTAATTTCTCTTGCCTGTCCTCTTCAAACTTCTTTTCAAAACCTCCTCTACATTGTCTTACCGTGGTACAACAAGTAAGGGTCTAAAAATGTATTCTTCCGAAATACAACTTTTAGTTCCCTACCATCGTATTACATCATCCTCTCCCCCCATATTACATTTGGTTACTAACTCAACCTTCCTAATAACTCAAGTCCAAAATCAAGACAAGATCCCGCCACTTGCGATCCTTAACATTCCGTAGCTCCAAAATATCCATCCAATGTAGAACATCCATCTGCCCTCAATCTTCGACGATGCTTTCCTCCCAATACCGAAACCCCGTTAAAAAAGAATCCATATCCGAACGTTCATTTCCTTCGTATCCTCACCAGGATCCGCCATCCAAACAACCCGCTCCATAGCCTCCTCTATTCCAAAACCAAAATTGGTCCAGTCCTCGATAGATACCTCTGCCTTTCTCTTAAATTCGCCTCAAAAGACTCAAAGTTATCCTCTTTATTGTTATTCAAATATGAAACTAAATAATCGATTTCGATTTCATATTGTTTTTGAAGATCGTTTTTGCATAATATCAAATGTATTTCATTCTTTTGATAATTTAACATCATATAAACATGGTTGGATGTAGAACTCTATATAGTGAGGAGACGATAAACTTGGTCGAAGTCAGCGTTAAATAATCTTTCGGGGTGTTTGTTTACTATCAAATGGTAGGAGACGGCTGCGGCAATTAATTCAAAAAGTTGCGAGGGAGAATGCTCCCGCTACATTTTCAACAGACTGCGAGAAATTCTTTATTAAAATAGTTGTAGTTGAAAACAGAAGCGCTGCTTAGTTCAAGTCCCAACGGGGGACGACGTGGGTGGAGGGTTGCGAATCGATTGCGCACTTTCCTCCCCCTCAAGCTATGGGGTGGCCTCCTACCGCAGCATCCTTGATCTTCCGCCTTCTTAAAACCACCTGATTTGCATTGTTATTAACTACCGTGCAGATTTACGGCCAATATCTATCCAAATGCCTGCTCGCCCTTTTACAGCCCTGCAGCCGCATTGTAAATTATTGCATCAATTAGGGAACGCCGGTACTTTTATAGATTGGTTCAGAAATAATGTAATTTCGGTTTGGTAATGTGAAATGAAAACCAAATTTTCATATAAATTAGAAAATTAGGACAATGAAAATGAATAAACAACAAACAAACTAACAACAATAATGCGATGTATACATTTATCATACTGAATCGAAAGGTTGTAAAGAAAATCATAACTTTCTACTGAAAAACACGTTACGCTGAACGTTTCACTGCGTTCGATTCAAAATTACACTTCTTCCGCGCCTAATCAAATCCCAAGTTTGAGGTGGATTTGATAGTCGTTGCAGTACTTATAAATCGATCGGTAATACCCAATATCAACATTGAAGCCTTCAAATTGAAAATTGGAAACATAAACCAGACGCTTTTCGATTTTAAAGCTCGTAAAATTTTATACTTTTTTCGCTCATCCGCATTGCAAATGGAAAGCGTAATTATGATATCGAATGTATCATATAACGAGTCATCGCGTTTCATTCCTGCGCTGCAAAATTGTATTATGATAATATGTATAAGCTTAATATAATATAAAGTCGTTCATTTTCGTTGAAGAAATAATTACAATGGAAATTATACGGAAAAATATACCTAATTATGGTAAATAATTGTTTGATTGTATTGCAGTGATTGTTAAATTTGTTAATTAATTCTATATAGAAAAGAGCGACAATACAGACGTTTTGTATTATTAATTAAAAGATTTTTTTTTGTAATTGCGTTCAAATTTTCATATTCTCCGTGCGTCCATAAGAATTCGAAATTACCGGATCGAATTGGTTTAGAACTATCTTCTCAAAGAAAGTTAGCAGAGGGAAAATTGATTGAAAAACTTCGGTAATATTGCAATGGGCGGAAGCGGAAACTCGCAGTTCATTTTTTCCCCTCCGCTTTTAATTCTCTAAACTTGATTCGACGTTTTTTTTGGTTTTTTTTGTTAAATTACACTTCGAAATTGCCAATAATTAAATTCGACCGCAAATAATTGAAAACGACGCAAATTATGCGGACAGGCCATAATTTAATTTACTAATTTGGATGCAGTGTAATATAATGTGTAGAGTGGCGTTCATATAACTCCCCCAAAGTTGGGAGAGAGAGCTCTAGGTGCGTTATTCTCCTCGCTGTCTTCCATGTTAAAGCCGAGGTTATATATTTTAAGGGGAATAGAAAAAGTTGTGAACAAAGATGATTATATATACTTCCCGGTTAATCTTGACGTATCAACCGGAACGTTATAAAAAGACCCGACCCAATAATTCCGGATAAGAATCGACCGCACACTGGCCCGACGCTTCTAATCTAACTTCTGGGGTGTTTCCCATCCGCAAGTTTTCCCAAACTTGCGGATAAAACCGCATCTCGATCGGCTCTGTCTCCTTGTCCACCTTTTTTTGCTCTCTCTTTCAGTCTCCGATCCGATAGTTTGCAAAACTGAAAGGACATTTTTGTTACTCGTATATACATAATGTTCTTTAATTATTACTCAAAATGTAATTTGTAGTAAAAGATTTTGCTTTGAACTAAATTGAAGATATTTTCACGGTAATATTCAAACGATTATCATGACGAGAAACTAGAAATTGAATATGTCGTGGCTTTCGTATTCGTTCCGAATATTTCCAGCATTCCAATGCAAAGAATATCTGGCGTTATTGCTGCTGCAGCATCTTTATCCTCATCTCATTCTCCGTTTTCCCTCTGCCCTTAAAAACAACAAATCCGCGATGCTCGGAATTAATGTTCAATTGAAGTTGTCCCCATTAACAATCCCGTATTTATTCCTGTGCTAATTACTCCTTAGATTCACTCAATATACTCATTCAATATAGAAAAAAGAGACTCCAGATAACTAATTTCCAAACAGTATAACACTAATAGTTACAAAGGGTCTACTTTATTTGTCCGTCAATCATTTACCCGTCGGGAATTTGGTATAGTCGGGATAACGGATGTCGGGAATTTGATACAGTTCGGCTATTGGATGTCGAGATAATGATTGACGCGAAGTCGAATGTCGGGATTTGAGCGGGACCGGTTACAAATACAAAAGATGCACGGTGAAAAAGCTTGAGCATTTGCCTTATAGTTATGAAAACCAAGAAAATTGGTACTTTGTACAGATCTATTATCTAGGCTTAAGACAGGAAATCCGTAATTGCTACAAATATGAAACTTTTGTCTCTTCTGATATACAGAAATTTCAATTAAAACCCTTAAATTTCCTAAATAAAAGTAACAAGTGTTCTTACAACAAATGCATATTTTATATTTCTAATATGGTTGAGCGCTTGAGGCATATGAATATATAAATACAAGAGTTTATTTAATTTTGGTAATTTGGTGTGCGTCGCTGTTTGCGTTACTTGAAGCGTGTTGACAAGGTAGTTATTATATGAAGTTGCTAAAGCGAGAAACATTATGATGGATACGTTAATTTACATAAAAGTTGGGAATCATAATGGAGGCAATACCGTTTGTTTTAATTTTCTGCAATTCTATAATTCCTGTTAGCAAAAATTTAAAAGTTTTGCACCCTTCAGATGTAATGTAAAAATACATATAAAATACATATGTATTAGCTCTAAATCAAATTGATTATACTGAATTATACTTTAGTTTATAGTATGTAATAAAATAAAAGAAATAGAGCAGAAAAACCTATTGTCTGTAGCCCTTTGCAGCAATAACATTATATTTTCTTTGTATTTCTTTATTACTTTTGTATTGAATTTACTTTTTTGTATAGTTGTTGTTGCAATAAATGTTGTTATTATTATTAATTGAAATACAAAATAAACAATAATACGAAATGAAAAGAGAATGAAATGCCATTTTCCATGATAACCCAAGTGGTGTTACGAAAGAAAATGTAGATGCGTGAACTGTTTTAGTTTTCGAGTGAAAATGAAATTGCGATGATGAACATAATCCTAGTAGCAACACCCCTTTTCTTTGATTAAATCCCACGCATCGACCGTGTTTTTACGTTGGCAGCACTTGCTGAGACCATACAAACTAATATAATTGGAATACTGAAAATATCGCTCCGTAACGATTATGGTAATTTATTATTTTTTTTGATTGCATAAACTTCTTCCTTGCGTAATTTTATAATTCGTTCGCTTGTAAGCTCCGCGAGGGGCGGCTCTGCGAATGGGGAAAGTTTTTCTATTATTAGGATAATAATAATAAAAGTGGTTTTGTTGTATAATGCGATGGCAGTTAGAAGGGATGAGGGGGAGGCGGGGGAGGGTGGTTCGTAATTGAAGTGGGTGAACTGCTCCAAAGGAATCTATGTTAGCAGGCTTCGTCGGGC
>JAFMTC010000640.1:59203-84735 GCA_018845635.1 Nicrophorus orbicollis | reverse complement strand
CCCCCCCCCCATAGCGCATCAATTTAACTCACAGGAAAACTTTAGATGAACACCTCGATTTAAATATGAAACAATCTGGGTGGGTTTCGTCAAACTTGGACCGCATCATTTTATATCCCCTCATATTAGTTTTGCCTTTGATGCAGGCGAAACCTCTCTCCGAAACTATTAAACTGTAATTAATTTGATCAAGTTCATCACCGTTTACCGAAAACTAAAATCTTCCAGAAACTTCCTTTTGTAGCGAGCTTTTCCCCAATAAGTAAATACAATGCGAACCTAATCACATCAATTACACTTGATAATCTTTCATATCCTTTTAGGATTATTTCTAAAAATAAGAATTTAATAATACCAAAACTGAAGAGTTAGTAGCAATAACAACAAACAATCTAGTTACATTCGATATATGCATATGTTTATATCCAAAGATGCCGTTATTATTATAGTACTTATGAAGTGAAAATAAAACTATGAACAAATCACTGAATTGAATTGGTTCCGATCTGCAATAAAACGAATCATGTGCGCTCGCGTTGAGCGATAAAATCGTAAAACTTTGTATAATACTGGATTACCGAGCGCTCGAATCGATGAATTATTGAATTAATACGTGGGTGCAATACACTCCAGAACCAACACCGGAGGCCCCGAAACTGTTTACACGCTCGTTATTACGATACAACGAAAGATATATTTCTGGTTTCGGGCGCTGCAAACTTTCCCTCGTCCTCCTCCTCCTCCTCCCACCAAGTCCAATCAATAACGCACTGAAGAAACGACGACTCCGATTTAATTGCATTTATTATTGCCGTCGTAAAACCGGAGCTTTCAACGCTTAAATTGTCAGCAATCTGATAAATTATCATGTGTTTATTGTTGAAATATCATTGCTAATCAACTGACACTTTAAAAAATGAATAAATTATAAGATTTACATTTAGTTTAATCAAAATCAAAAGATGATTTCAAGTGTAAGTGTTCGATTCAGAAACAGATTTGTATCCAATCAAATCAGGTGTACCACAAGGTAGCGTGTTAGGACCTCTTCTGTATATATTTGCCTTTAAGTGATAAAAGAACAGTCGCAACATTTGCTGAACTTAGTACAGCTACAAAAATGGAGAATAAAGGTGAATGAATCAAAATCAGCGCATGTTACCTTCACCATGAGAAAAGACTACTGCCCAACAGTGACTATCAACGGAAGAAATATACCGACAGCTAATAAAGTTAAATATTTGGGTATGCATCTGGATAGAAGATTGACCTGGAAAGATCACATCCAAGCAAAAAGAGAACAACTTGAAATCAAGTTCAGGAAGCTGTACTGGCTACTACGAGAATACTCACCAATTTCAAAAGAAGACAAGCTACTGATTTATAAGGTAGTATTAAAACCAGTCTGGACCTATGGAATACAGCTGTGTAGTAGCACTAGCAAATCTAATATTGCTATTATACAAAGATTCCAGTCGAAAAGCCTAAGAAGAATCATAGGAGTTCCATGGTACATGAAGATAAATAAAAACATATACATTCATAATCCTTATAACTTCTTTTTATAGATTTGATATGAAAATTTACTGCAAAATTGTGTAATAAACTTTGCGCTGTTAGGATCAAATGGTCGTGACGGAGTGATTAACAATCGGAGCCATCGCAGGGCGAAGAAGAAGAAAAAAAACTTTCGACTAATTATCCGTCGCCGTCAAACTGTTCGCACTTTCTCGTTCTGCGTGAACAATGGTCGAATTTTCCCACAATTCATCGCGCAATTTGTCTAATGGACGAAGCGAAATAAAGTTCGAAATATATACAAAAAAAAAATTATGAACGGGAGAGAGAGAAAGAGAAAACGCGACGGTTACGTAACGAGCGCAATTTCCTTATTAGCGCATTGCCATTAATTGATGGACGTTTGTCAGCAAATAATGGATTCGCAGCAAATTAGGAAATAACCCAATTCATCATTCGCCTACAGCAAAGTAATGGAAATAATAACAACAACAATAAAATTTAAAAAAGAAGCGTTATAGATTCATTAATAGATGGAATAGTTTCACATTTTATCGTTTCGTTTGGCTTTCTCCGATGGCGTAGAAGACGAGAAGGCAACAAGCATGAAATGGGCCAAGGAAATTCCCGTAGGGTTTCGAAACAGCAATGGCGTGACTCTGTGCTGCTTATGGAATGGTGTCTTTGGGATTTGTTTGTGGCAAAGGGAAACAGCGAAAGAGGATCAAAATGTAAAAGACTGAACGACCAACCGGATACACAAGACTACTTAGAATATTATTTCAATCGTAATATTTTATAAAGTACACGAAATATTTCTTAACTTGAATAGCACTTTGCAATAACTATTTGAGCTTATACATACATTTTTGTTTATTTATAGGTGCCAATACTATAACTATAATAACAATAACACATATTTCAACAAAAACTACAAAAAATATAAGTAAGAAAGAAATACAAAGAAAAGAAAAAAACAATATCAATTTACTGCTGTAAAGAACTACTATGACTTATTATCATGCTATTAATTGATCATTAAATTTTTTAATATTTAGGGATTTTTCAACTCATAATTTCTAAATAATTTTACATGATAGTTTCTTTATCAATTCTGTAATCTTTTCTAAAATATTGAAAATGAATTATTCCAGAATCAGTTGATTATATTTGCATATCAATCATTTTCCATTTTTCAGTCCAATTTTAGTAGCTGGATACTAATCTTAATCCAGAATGTACAATATAACATTAAGGCTGCAAAGTGATTGTTATCTTTTCGAATATGTAAATTTGTACATTCGTCGGTGGGGAGAATGAGAGTAGATCATCGATGCTGATACCGACCGAGCGTTGAATTTCAGGTAGATATTTCACTAAGTAGTTTAGTATGAATTAATGATGAGTCAAAGGCGTCATTACAATGGGATTTGATTAATGGGATCCGATGAGCGTTTTTAGATTATGATCGACGACAGAACACCAAGTATATTAATAAAGGTGTCCCGAAAAGGCAATAAAATTGCAAACGGCAAATTACTTTGGTACGGTTGTCTAATAATCCGGACAATGGAAACGACGCTCGGCGTCGGCGTCACGGTAGGATTATATATTTTCTTGATTTTAGTCTCCCGTTGCACGGGTCTTTATTCGTTTTTATTCTCGATATTTCTTATTTTATGGGACACCGGTTCAAAGTGTGCGTTGTTACCGGGGATCTAGGAGGCGGCCAATTCGACGGGGGACCACTTGGGCGACGACTCGTCTAATCCCCAACGGAGACGTCCCCGGAGCCGGATTTTTTCCAATACATATTGATATGTGTGCACACGCGTTTGTTATGTCAACATGACACGCCAAGGGGTCGCGATTTATGCCTCGCCGTGCACTGCAAATGACACTTTTCACTCATATTTTGCGGCAGGTTATCCGATATTTTCACCCAATAATTATGTACTGTCAATATAAGATATTAATAGTGCTTTTATGAACAGTTATTCTCGAAGACTTGCACATTACATAATGATAATAACATTTATTGCAGCAACAATTGCAAACTCAATACGATACAAATCAAGAAATAGAACAGAAAATGCAAACTTCACTTGATAAGAGCAGGATGTTTGATCCTGATTCTCAATATATCAACTCAATACAATAGCCATTCCTGTACTAAGTTCAGGGTTTCTTGCAGATGATAAAATTGCAGCATCATCAACAAATGTTGCAACTGTTGTTTCATCACTTAAAGGCAAATATATACAAAAGAGGACCTAATACGCTACCTTGAGGTACACTTGCTTTGATTGGATGCCAATCTGTTACTGCATCGAACGCTTTCACTTGAAATAATCTTCCTGTCAAATACGAATTTATTATTTTGTAAAAATTGTATGGTAGAACCATAAAGAAATACAAAGAAAAATAGTTTTTCTATTGCTGCAATAAACCTTAAGTCTTTCTGCCTTGCATCATAATTGGTTATGATTTTCAATTAATTGATTGACGTGAAATTGATATTAAAGTGCAAAAAGACACCCGTTTTATGTATGGATTAATCGCTTTTGTTGCAGTAATTATGGTGATTAATTAACGACGTTCAACGTTCAGGGCTCGGCTTTGGTACAGTATGCAAGTTAATTTGTTTGCAAGTATTTTGTGGATGTAGCCAGAGTACACATAAGTGATTAGTTTTGTGTGAGCACTTCTTCGACCCGTTCGTATACAGGTGACACTTTATGCTGCATCCATACTATACGTGATATGTCTTGTTCGGAAAGGGAATACTTGGATAATAATATTTAAAATCAAGAACAAACAAGAAATGAGTTTTTAAACAATACTTCTTATGTAAACTAAATGCTTGCTAAATGATTATTCCATAGAGTAATTAATACCTGTTCAAAGTTTACTTGAAAGTAAACAAATTAGCAATTTTTATGAACAATAACATAACTCAATAACAAAAATTTGAATAATATCCAATACTGATGGAAATTGTAGTAATTTTAGATGTAAAGTAACAAATAAATAACCGATATTATTCATCTGATGTAAAGTCGAGAAATCGACACCCTTTTGCTTCACATTTATCACAAGTTTAATCATATTCATGAAGAAACCAGTGCCAACTATCGGTTCACAAATTCTAATGTGCCCACCACCAGAAGTACGTAAAGCAACACGTAACAAGTTTATAAAGTGATAGCTGGAGTGTTCACTTCGACACGTATTTAGTAAATTGGCGAAGTTTCCAGTAAAACCGAATGTAAATTTGCATGCAAGAATCGTTCGTATTTGCGAAATCGCGAACAATTGAAAATATGTACGGTGTATATGTTAAATGGGTGGCTCGTAGCAAAATGCTGTTGTTGTTGTCTTCGTCGGAATAAAATTATCCCCTTGGGGGGCGCAGACAATGCGCTCCTCCGGGTCAGACCACCAGAACTGGGAGCGTGTATACGAAATAAGAAACAAATCCTTAAAGAATAATTTACATAAATGTATATATTCTGATTTATTCTAAGCCCAGTCGTAAATACTTTGAATACATTTGTATGAATTCCACTCAAAGCGCGCGACTTATTCCCCTATTTGCAGAGTGCACACGGATGGAATGGGGGTGTGTTTAAATCGCAAATGGGATTAAGAAAAATTAGGTAAATTCATCGGACAATGTTAAAATTCCCAAACAGTGACTAATCCCTATCGATATTGAATCTGAAAGTTGAACAAGTTCTATGTTTTAATTGCGCTCAAGAACTTTCCAGCAGTCCGACACGACACGATATTTGCTATCGACACCAGTGGGATTCTTCAATTATTAGAATTCCGTTCCCCAGATAATTTCTTCGCTTCAGTAATCCTGGCGTCTCACATTCTCGACCGTGTAACTTACTACCAGAGATTACAGGTGTTCTTGTCAGGTTATGCATTGCCAAACTTTCGGTTAAACGCAAATACCGAGCTTTAGATAGTAACAGGAGGCAGTGTAAATGATTATACCAAAAGCGCTAACCATTATTCAATCACGAATGGTAATGTAAGTAACAAATAACAAACAAAAAAGACGATTTGTATTATTTGCTAAAGTTTATTGGCCTTAATTGATTGATGTATTTGACAATATGGACTATTGCGTGACTCGTGAATAGTGGAATAAATAGTACTTTGGAAGAATAAAAGAGGGTTTGGAGCCGAATCGATTGCAGACTATATAATATTAATTCCGATCCATTCCATTCGATATACGTTTATGGACACTATCCCTCTTCGTAGCTGTTGGCATATTTGTCGACGTTTTAACCTCCGTTTTAAGCCCCATTGGATACTCAATATTCAGATTTCGGAAAATTTGCTCGACCAACTGTGTGATCTGCACCAGAATTCCTATCTGCTACAGTTTAAAGCTATAAATAATATGATTGTTAGCGTTCACTTTTAATTGACCATACGAATTACAATTAGTGGTACTAAAAGATGTGCATCCAAATTTCATAATATAATGTTGACTATGACTAATGTTGGCTTTTGTTGATTGCACTTATTTTCTTTCTTTTTTGTATGATTTTTTCTGTAAGTTATAAGTTTTTACTCATTTGGGAAGAAAGACCTCATTCGTTAGCCCTTTGTCCCAATTTTGACTAATAGAGATGTCTAAATAATAAATAGGGCAGAAAGATCTATGATCTTTAGCCTTTTGCAGCAGAGGTAGTAATTGTGTTTGCTTTTTCTTATAATTATACATGAAAGTTGTATTATTTCATCTCATTCAGTCTTACACTAGAAATATAAGGTATTTCTTGGAAGTGCGCTATTATACGTGTTCAGGCAACAGGCAACGTATGAGAGGTAATGCATTCAACCATCCATAATATTTGGTGTAAATCTGAATAGACACTTGTAGGGGTTGGGGTAGTGGTCATAAAAGGAGAAGTTGATTTTATTGGAAATCTGCAAAGGACGAAAGGCAGAAAAGTCTTATGGTTGCATGGGGAGAAGCACGAGATTTTAGGGTGCCCTAAACAAATGCGCAATAATAGTTATTATTATGTTCGTCTGGGGCGGCGGCGATTGTTGGCGGAACGGGGAAGGGGTTTTGTAGGAGTTTGTGCCGATTTTTTTAAGCCGTTTTATCGATTCCTCTGATCTCTTTTATTGCACCTTTTTCTCTTGCCCTGACAGCTCTCGCCTCCATTGGACCTTGTCTTCTGGTCATTGTTACTTTTACGAGGGTCTCTTTGTGCCGTTTCCTCCCTTCAGGCGGCCCTGACGTTGCGAATTTTCCAAACATAATTTTCACAGATCGTGCAGACTCAATATGTATTATATACTTTCCTTCCTCCTTCTTCCTTTTTCCTTTTGCACACCAACCCTCAGAACAAACCGCTTCTATTTGCTTTAAATCCATTGTTCGCCATTCAATTGACCCGTCTCTGTGTCCATCATCCGTATTTTACGAGCAGACATAATCTATTCAGAAGAAACGCGCTCAACATGACCAGAAAGAGAGTAAGGCTCTCGATTGAAATTATTGAATCATGTTCCTTGTCGCTTCTCACCTAATCCCAATCGAATTAAGCATTCCAGCTCGCAGCAAAATATATAATTCACTCGACTGAGATTTGCAATTTCGGATGATACGTGTCGCAGCCTTGTCTCTCCGTAATCCACAGCATATTTCATCGGTTAACCGGCTAATTGAATCGGATCATTGCGAAGGACCAGTCCTAAGGACCAATTACGATCGATAATGCAATTAACATATAATCAAAATAATACAATTAGTTGATATTTCAGATGCTAATTTTATACATCAACACAAGATGAAGAACTTTTTTAAATATTCGCAGAGAACGTAAACATCTTGGAGTAATTAACGGCCTTGATTAGAACTCATTACGCTGCCGTAAATTAACATTTATTTAGTGTCAATGGTCGCATTTTATACTCTTGTAGACGTTTTCTTTACCGGAGCAAATTACACGAGTGTTCGGATCGGGGATTTACTTCGTGCAAGGGGAGACTCGTTTACATAAAAAAAAATAAACGAGCAGAAAGAACATCCAGATAATTGCCGTGCTTAATGCTGTTTTCAAGAAAAGACTACGTGTTTTTTTAATTCGAACCGGATTATGCTAAAAAGTAGAGACATCAATTAGGTTTATTAATACGTTTCCTTTCAGGTCGACATTAATACGCACACATAGAGTTGTACTGCGACGCGAAAATGAATCAAAGTTCACGTGAATACATTCAGATGTGTGGATACAGGACTTTGATAAAGTACTTGTGTTCGAATACTCTAATTTTATTTATTACTCTGCTCTAACAAATTGATTAACTATATATTACAAATATCTGAATTAATGACAACTATATAACATATTGTATTTATAACAATGAAGTATACTATTTCTCTTTTTATCAATGAAAATTTCACTTTTACCATTTGTTTTCGTTAAAATATATATTTATTTTAACTTTACAAACAAGGAAGCGTGTTAGGACCTCTTTTGTATATATTATATAGTGCAGATTTGCCTTTAACTGATAAAACAACATTCGCAACATTTGAATTGAATGTAGATGCAGAATTTGCATCATATCATCTGCAAGATTCCCTGAACTTAGTACAGGAATGGCTACAAAAATGGAGAATGAAGGTCAATGAATCAAAATCAGTGCATGTTACCTTCACTATGAGAAAAGACTACTGCCTACCAGTGACTATCAATGGAAAAATTATACCAACAGCTAATAAAGTTAGATATCTGGGTATGCATCTGGATAGAAGATTGACCTGGAAGATCACATCCAAGCAAAAAGAGAACAACTTAAAATTAAGTTCAGGAAGCTATACTACGAGAAGACTCACAAATTTCAAAAGAAAACAAGCTACTGATTTATAAAGTAATTTTAAAACCAGTCTAGACCTATGGAATACAGCTATGGAGAAGCACTAGCAAATCTAATATTGCTATTATATAAAGATTCCAGTCGAAAAGCCTATGAAGAATCATAGGAGCTCCATGGTACATTACAAACAGGAGAATTCACTAGGATCTTCAAATAGAAGCCATTATGAAATATAGTATCAGATACCAAAATAGGCTAGAAAATGACCATCCAGCTTAACAACGAACCGACTGAAGCGATGTAGCTTACTGGATCTTCCAATGAGATTTAACATTTAAGTAGCAATTAAGGGAAAACCGCCAGTGGGCGCTATCCAATATTCATTTGTCATTTGTCAACCGTTAAACCCTTTACTGAATGTTTTGTTATAAAATAGATTGTAAATAAAAACAGATGTTATACAAAAAAAATGAGTTTAATTAAATAATATAGCATCTTAAATGAAGATGATTTAAGGTGTAAAAAGCAAATAACAATTTATCCAAATATTTGTGATCAACGGAAAGCACGTAAATCTGCACTTGTTGAAATAGATTGCCTCGCATTCTGTTTGAGTTATGCCGGGAGAATCTTAGCTGCACGTCCAGTTTTGCCGATGATACAAATGTATCAATCTTTTCCATGCATTCAAATTTGATATAGCGACTGTAAATCTTCCGCTTGCACCGAAGTGCATGGGGTATCGATTTCCCGAGCTCGAAACGAGCACACCCACGCACACACACAGCCAGTAAATTGATATTATATTCACTATTTGCTGGCATCATCCCAAGATAACCATTAATGACCATATGAAGTTATTAGATGCGGAACCGGCCAAAAGCGCAGATAATGAACGAAACAGTTCGAATCGGGACCAAACAGAAGAAGAACAAAAAAAAAACAGGCCAGCAGCGGGGGATGGTGGACAAACTGCACGATGCACAAAGATATATTTCATGGGAGATTAAACGAATGCTTTCAGTGGGGGAGTATAAATTAAAAAGCGTTTGAAATATAATTTTTGGTCGGTACGCCCCGTCGCGAGGGATGAAGAAAGAAAAACACGACCTCATAAAGCCACGATAAATAACGGCACCTTGCCGCCTCCACCCTCCAGCAATTCCTTCAGTTACTGCCAAAAAGTTTATTGTATCACAGGAGGGGCCGAATAAAAAGCAAGAATTATGCTTGCTCGCTGCACAGCAATTCGTTTTGCACGCGTGTGCAGCTCCTTCATAATAATTGTTACGAGGTAATCTCAAGGTAATTGCAACTTAGTTGCGACGAATGGAAAGTTAATTATACCTTTAAGTAAGTAGGTTAAGACGAAAATACGCCAATGTTCTTAGTTATATACTTTGATTTCATATTTCACATTTGTACTAAATCATCATATTCTTAAATATAACTTATAGATATAATTCACAAATATAATGTTGTTTATGTTCATCTCCTAGATGAAATCTATCTATTTCAAGAATTATAATTAATATATTTAAAGCATAATGCTTTCAGTTCAATCTTAAAACTAATGAAAATGTTAAAACTAACAATTTGAATCAACTTTTACATTACATATGTGTATTAAACACCTTTTGTAATTATGATTATAGGATAATATATTTGTAATAACAATAATTACATTACAACTGCAAGAAAAACTATAAACTGAATATAGTCTTAACGTAGTCCAAAGCAATGGAATCACCTCACATCAATATATGTTTGAGATAAACTTGAATTTTCTCTTGTATCTTTTTAATGGATTTGGAATACGTTTATATTATATTTTGTATCTGATGATCTAATCATCTAATTATCTAAACATGTCAAGTATTATATGACCCAATAAAGGTAAGATATGTCCCTTGGCAAGAGATGGAAGGGAAGTCGTAAAAAAGGGGGAGAAACATGTTTCACGTGCGGAGCAAGTTTCTAATCGCAATAAAAATCCTTCGGTCAGATTTTTATTCATTTGGGTGTAGTACCACCACCACCGCCGCTGAAATGGAGGTAGCAACCAAAGTGGAAGTAATTTTTATTTGCGGCAATTCTTTCTTACTTCTTCTGGTTTACTTCTTTTCCTCTTTCTTGCATCCGTGTGGTTGTTGTCTCTCCTTCGACGGCAAACAAACGTAATCAGGAAGTTGGTCCCCGGCGAAAAGTTTTCGCTGCTTTCAGGATTCGCACAAACCAACACACATTTCACCTGGAACAGCGTCGATTTGTTCCCATCTTATTTATCACAAATTAAAAACGAGTGAGAAATGGAAAATACATGTAATTGTAGCAAAAGTTTGTAACTAAATCAAATTGACTACTTAAATTATGAAATAACTATACTTTAATAAAAGTTTGAAGTGTAAATAGAAATTGCAGTAGATTAGTTGAATTTCGATTGAGATGCAGAAGCTTTGAACGAAGTTGAATGGGTTTGTGTATTCGATTGAATTGCATTAACTGTTTCCGGAAAAAGGGAGCCGTAATTATTGAGGAAATGAAAATTGCGTTCACATCAATCACGGGCGGCGAATGTATATGGAAATAAATCCGGCGGTGGTAATGCGAAATTTCCGGCAAATTTAAATCATTTTGGCGGTGAAAATGGAAAACGCAATTCCGAGTGAGGGCGGGGGGCGGCCAGCAGCGGCGGCGATAAGATCGCAATTTCCACGTATTTTTCTGATCGGTGGAACGCATGTAACGCGGTGTGCACTTGTTGCAAATAAATTGAGGTGGATATTTCGACGAGGCGGAAAAATGGGGGGCGCAGGTAAAGTAATTTACGCAGACGCAGCTGTATTTAATGAAATAATTTAAAGGGCTGCCGGCGTTAATTTTTTTTAATTAAAACCACGCGCGAGGCCCTTTCATCAACTCCCTTCTGCTTCATCTGAGGGATGCAAAAAAAAGGGAGATGTTGTTTTTATATCGGCGTAATTTGGGATAAACGAAGCCTAAGGGGGTGCTTTTTACGATCGCGCATTAAAATTGAGTATAAAGGGGTGGCCCGTCGTATTCTTACGCGTAATTCCAGGTGAGCTAACGGACATACATGATCCTTTGATGAACTTGCTTTGAAGATACTTGGAAATTGGTTTTCGCGAATCGTTACTTATCGCCAGCATTATGTGCTTCGAAGGGGTTGGGGGTGCAAAGGCGTCGCGACTTTATTACCCGCACTGGGCCAATAACTAACAGAATTGATCTTGTCGTGCCCGCCCGCACCAACTTCATCCAAACTATATAAACTCGACGAAAAAAAAAGCTCCGCTCAAATTTGGTAACTGCCGTTCGAACTTTATGTACAAGCTCCGAGCTTTACAACTTCCTAAATACATAATAAATAGTCGCAATAAAATACATCTATTTACGAAAGAAATCAAATCCAGCGAATTCAAATTCCTATCCTCCGCCACTTCACCCTTACTTCCAGCTTTCTTTGCTGGCATGTATGATATTCGGTAATTCAATATTCGATAATTTATCTCTCCCCAGCGGAACGGAATCCGCCCTTGCCGCCGCTGCACGAACCGATAGCCAATTTACCCTATATTATTTAATAAATTACAACGTACCAATAAATCAACCGTTTCATTAATTTGTACTATACACGAGAGATGAAAACTGCGAGTCGGGTCAAAACCCTAATACAATCATTTCATCCTACCTTTCTATATCAAATTGAATGTTTCAAAAAAATACTGTTATAAAAGCTGGAAAGAAATATCTTTTTTTTATACATTCATTTCAAACTATTGATTCATCAGTTGATTTCAACAACTTTTAATGTTCAAATTTAAGAAGATCTATTGGTTTTAGAGCAAAATATCTTTTCTGAAATCATCCAAATTTACTTACGAAGTAAAAATATGAAATCGAATGATGTATTTTTCATCTCAAGTGAAAGTGGGTTCAAAAGAACTTTTGCGTAACTACCCTTGTGAAAGTCAATAAACATACAATACCGTTTTCAGTATTTCGTTTACTATTTAACAAAAAAAATGCAATAAAGTTGAATTATTTACTTGTAAATAATTCACTTTCATGTTATATTGTCTTTAAACAATGAGCTGTTATCACTTATATTGATTAGAACCAAGAAAGTATACCTATGCATGTTTATAGTAAGTATTTCAACTCTCGTTTTCAACAACTTATAACGTTCAAATTTAAGAAAATATATTGGTTTTAGAGCAAAATATCTTTTCTGAAATCATCCAAATTGACGTAGAAAGTAAAAATATGAAATCGAATGATGTATTTTTCATCTCAAGTGAAAGTGGGTTCAAAAAAACTATATTGTAACTACCCTTGTGAAAGTCAATAAACATACAATACCATTTTCAGTATTTCGTTTACTATTTAACAAAAACATGCAATAAAGTTGAATTATTTACAAGTAAACAAGACACTTTCATGTTATATTGTCTTTAAAGAATGAGCTGTTAACACTTATATTGATTAAAACCAAGAAAGTATAACAAATATGCATGTTTATAGTAAGTATTTCAACTCTCGTTTTCAATAACTTTTAACGTTCAAATTTAAGAAAATCTATTGGTTTTAGAGTAAAATATCTTTTCTGAAATCATCCAAATTTACGTAGAAAGTAAAAATATGAAATAGTATGATGTATTTTTCATCTCAAGTGAAAGTGGGTTCAAAAAAACTATTGCGTAACTACCCTTGTGAAAGTCAATAAACATACAATACCATTTTAGTATTTCGTTTACTATTTAACAAAAAAATACAATAAAGTTGAATTATTTACAAGTAAACAAGTCACTTTCATGTTATATTGTCTTTAAACAATGAGCTGTTAACACTTATATTGATTAAAAGCAATTGATTATAGTAAGTATTACTAATAATAATATAAATATTATGAAAAGAGTGATATAATATAGTCAAAGCCAAACATGAACGAGTAAAATAATCTGAAACTGTGGGTTAAAGTACATTCAATGTTATTTGAAAAGGTAACAATTTAATACCAGTATTCGAAAATCGAACAATTGGGTATTCTGAGCGAACATTAATGTAATTTGTAAGCCGAATTAAAATATGCAAAACATCCATTTGCCATTTGATTTGCACCGGATTCATGCAAATGCGGACCAATTAAATTGAAAGAAGCACACACAAAAAAAAAACGAGGACAATGTAACATGAAAAATTATATGCATCGGATACATTATCCCCGATAAACTGCATGCAAATCGCATCATTTAACTTCATTATTTACGGTTTAGTCAATTACCGCCGAATTGAAATATGTTTCATCCAATAATCAATATTGCAATTAACATAAATGCGTGTTTCCAGCCATATGCGAACGTCGATCAAAGTCGAATTTGTTGCGAAAGTTTGTGCTTTTTCTTTGTCGGTCGTTTTTCTTCCCCTGTAAATATTTTCTGAGGAGCTTACAAAAAGGGGATCGAGAACTGTTGAGGGGGATGGGGGAGAGGGATGCGTGCGTTGAATAAAACATGCGGGAATTAGGAATGTTATTTTTTAATTTCGAAATAAAATCGGTGCTCTATGCAGGTGGTAGAAGAGCGGATGAATAGGGGGTGGGTTTCGGAGGAATGTCACCTATTGAGGAGGTCCATACAATTGAGGAAGTACAAAAAAAAGGAACCCGCTTAAGACTCGACGACAGGCATCAGTTGGAAAAGCAAAGAAGTGGGAAGACGTTGACGGTTTTCGATTATTGCCCGGGGACCGAAGAACAACTGCCTATTATGAAGGCGGTGATCAAAGATGAGGGGGTGGTTCGGTATTGGAGCACGCGAACATCGCTTTCATGCGCTCAAAGGGTAAATGATGTATAAGCTAATCTTTGGAAATGCGGAGGCTTCTTTTTTTTATAATGCAATCAACGTCATGGGGCGAGATTAAATGTTATAGATTACACCGAAAAGCGTGGGCGACCGACGGAAAAAAAAAACGTGGATATCTTTATCTCCGATATAAAAATTCCGTTTCGATGGATGATGAATGTCGGGCGACTGATTTTACGTGTGATATTCAAAGATATCCAAATTCGAATGCTAATATTTCACCGTCAGTATACACAGTTAATAGGTGCAAACTTTAGCAATGTTTCGTACACTACGCTCTTTACAGTTTTCAATTAAAATGCTATTGTCTGCAACAAAGACTTGGAAAGAAATCCGGCAAGGAAAAATCTTAATTAAAATCATCTCGCGCGCGGAATGGTATTGACTATTAGACAATGAAATAACTTTTTGCAATTTAACTTCCATTTAAAAGAAAATGAAATAAATATGTCATCTTTAAGTTTTTAGGGAACTCAGTTTCCTAACTGAGTCGTCATCGGTCGTTAGACCAGGATTCTGTGATCTCCATTTGCTTTATTAACACGTTAACGGAGACTTGCGGCTATAGCCGTCAAAGTGAAGTTTACTATGTGGCATGACGGCAATAGCCGCCAAAACGAAACGGTTGTTTCTAGACATTTTAGCCATAGCGGCACAAATGTGCATTTACCGGCGTACAAGTAGAAGCCTTGTGTCATGTTTTGGAAACATTTGCAACTTCATTATGCACATGGTTGTCAAACATATGGTGTCAATTTTCGAACTTTAGTTTACATCACTTGTTCATACTGTCCGTCAACGTGCTAAAAGTGTATTTGGCTCTTGTGTTACTACATAATAGATAGTATCAAATTGCTTCGCCAAATTTCGTACAGGTAACTTTGTCCTCACCTTTTATCGCCCAAAAGGTCAATAATGACGACCTAAAGATCATCGTTGAGTATGCCTATGAATTTGGTGTTAGCAAACAAAGAAAGACTGAAAGAACAATAGCATTGAATGGTCAAGAGATCAACTTATTGCATAGGATTAACTCCAGACCATAGATTGCACATGGAGAAACTATAGGAATTAGAACTTCTTCATACTCACCAACTAATTACCACTTCTTTTGCAATTTGAACAACTTTTTAATAGGAAAACAATGCTGTAAAACAACCCTTCCAGAAAATCATTCATCCGTTGATCTGAACAATTTGACGCTGAAATGGACAATACTTTGATGAATAAAATAATTCCTAATATCTGTAAGTTATCAATCAAGTTTCTTGCAAATTTCATCCTTGACGTTTAGTATTGTCATATTTATCATTGACGGATCAAATTTGGGTTGAGTTGGGTGCGTAAGCGTATTCCCAGATGTTGAATTAGATAAGTTGCGTTGATTGATAAGGTCGCGTTCATTGGTGTGATGTAAACAGTCGTGAGATGAAACAATTAAAATGGTAAATGCAGGTCCTCTCTGCAATAGCATGTGTTGTTCTTGTTGTTGTAGTTGGTGAATGGAGAATTCCTTAAAGTTTGTCCCTTCTAATTCTATTGTGCGGAAGGTAAATATATTTGGCCGTGTCCCGTAATTGAATCATCCCTTAACTGTCCGAGTGGCAAACATGCACAAACACACATATCAATGGACGAGAGGCAAACCTTTAAAGTAAATAGAGCTGCGGGGACAAACAGTGAGCGAATACGTAGGTATGCCCATAAAGGCCTATCCGCAATGTATTTATGTAGAGAGGACACAATGCAGGATGCCGGAAGTACATGCGCGACTGCCATTAACCACTTCTCCCGTGTATGCGCTAATTCCTGCACGCTTCCGGTCACTCTACAATACGACGATAATGTAACAACTTTCCTTTTCTCTTTCATTCTTTTCCGTTCACCGCTCCCCGTCCGTGCATTTGTCACTTTTTTTTCTTCTCAAAATCCCCCCATCAAAATGCGTTTTGCATGCACGATTTGGTACAGCCTCAAACAAAACCTGGACTGACCGCACCTCATGAAACAATCATCCAGCAAATTTTCCAGTTCGCGCTTCTAATTAGATGATTAAATATTCACGAGCGAACGGGCTTCACTTCCTCACAACGTCGGCACTCTTTTGTAATCTTCGAATGCAATTAGCAAAGTCAACGTTTCACCCAGCGTTCCTCGCTCACGCAAATGTCGTGTCCGTCTTCCATTAATTACGAACAACCATTACTTAACTACTGGCATCTCAACGCTACAAATTGAAACACATTTACTTCATTTTCATTGCGAATATTCAGGTATAGAATAAATCTAATTGCAGTATATTTATCCCAATTTTTCACTTGGAAAACCATTCGTATCCTTGAGCTCCGACCAGCCACTGGTAATCTGACCCTTAATATAATTCACGATGAAATAGCCTATAGCGAGTTGTTGATGCATACTAGATAATTGTAAATTACCACGATATGCAAATGCTCCGAGGCATGTTAATAATGTAATTAATACAGTGGCGCCGAACGCTTAATAAAAGAATGAAACTACATTCTTTTTAAACAAAGAGGCAAAACAAAATTCGCTATACATTTCATGCAAACTTTCTCTAGTTTCGTAAAGAGGAATGCGGAACGTACATTAAACTTCATATACATTTTTATGACTTCCATCGATGTTCTAGAGTTCATCTAAATGAACAAGAAACATGTTTTCAAAATACATCCATACCTGGCCGCTCTTTATACGGCATTTCGCTATAACGGCCCTCTTCAATTAAGTTTTCGATTTACGGCCTAAAATGTTTCGCTATAACTGCAAAAATACTCGATATATCTACATGTTACCAATCTTGCGCAAGCGCAATAATTGATTCGTTATACGGCTTTTCGCTTTGCGGCCAACTTTCGTGGAACGTATCTAGGCCGTAAACCGAGGTAAGGATGTTTCTCCAACTATGGAGTGATGAAAATATGAGAAATTTTTAACACCTTTTAATGGAATTGATGAAGAAATATAGTTGGTAAAAAGTAATGTTATTTTTGTCGAAAATTAAGCAGGTTGTGTATTTTGTCATTAAATTTGTCTAGATTTTGCTTAAATTCAACTTGTTTGTTGTTCATTGTCGAGCTGTATTGATTACCTTTCGGCAAGATAGGTTTGTTATCACAGAAAACATTTCACATTTGCATTTCACAGCAGCCATTAAACTTTCGCTTAGCACTAATTATGCTTATGTTATTTTCCGCATAAACATTACGAGATGAAAATGTGGAACGTGCAAATTTACCTCATTTTCATCTTTTATTCTTCAGTTTATAAAGAAATTCCGTCACAGAAAGAAATGGAAATTGTAAATTTTATCAAACGATTCCCCGTGGGAACGGGGCAATGATAAAATAATTTCTGCGTTGCTGGAAATTCACGGCAATAGCGGAAAGGAAATCTTAGTTTGCTTTATCAAGTTCGCCTGGTTGGTATGTATTCCGTGTGCGGCTGCCCATTTTTCCGGTAACGTAATCTCGTGCGAATATAAGCGTCAGGTTATAAAAAGGGAGGAGGGAAGTCGTCTTTGTCGTTGTTTTTCGCTTGCCCTTTTCCCTTCACTTCCTCCTCGCATCGTCCCTGGACGTGTTGTTTCGTTTGCTGCAAGGAAAACGCCTCCAGTTTTCCCATGCTACCCCACTTTTGTTTGAATCATGAAGCCTGTGTGCATGCAATGCGCGTTCACAAATACTTAACGGGATCCAATTAGTGTCGAAGGAACATCGCAAAAGCAAATAATTTAATTAATTTGTTTAATTTCCTCGAAATAGCATCAAAAAGTAACCAGAATCAATTAGAGAAACGCATTTATGAACTGCATTTTACTGAATTACTTTTCCTATTAAATATGCTGATTGAGTTTCCATTTGTTGCATTCCAATTTCATGTGTATAATGATTTCATTAACAATTCATACAGGAATTAAGAGGAACTATATTCAACCAATAATTGAAGCACTTGAAATGCACTGTTTAAACAAATTGACTTTTTAAAAATTGCATAAAGAAAACATACATATTAGTCTTTAATTTATCAATTTCTCTTTAATTAAATGTATTATATTTCATTACACCCATACCTCGCTATACTGTCGCTCTTTATACGGCATTTCGCTATAACGGCCCTCTTCAATTAAGGCGCGTTTTCGATTTACGGCCTAAAATGTTTCGCTATAACGGCAAATAAACTCGATATATCTAACAATTTTGGACAAGTGCAATAATTGATTCCTTATACGGCTTTTCGCTTTACGGCCGAGTTTCGTGGTACGTATCTAGGTCGTAAAGCGAGGTATGGGTATACTTACTTTAAAACTTGCATCAACATTGTTTTTCTTATGTTTCGTAAGATTTTAATGAATGAGTTCCACTTATTTACGCACGGCCGGTGTCCAACCTGGAATACCAGTTCGTTTAATGGATTCCTCCTGTTTTCTTTTTCTCTCAATACGTTTATAATGAATTTGCTTGGATAATGACTGCTAAAAGTTGCCTGGTCGACCTCGCTTTGCCCCCAATAAATTGAATACGCATTGATTGAAGATTTACAATGCTAATGCACTTCATTGGAGATCTTCGCTTAAAATATGTAATTTACCCATCATTACTTTCGTCCTTTTTGCATACGAGAATCGAGTTAAAAACATGTTATGCAAAATCGCCATGAGCGAATTGCGATAAACAAGGCTTCTATTTCAAACATTCTGAAACAGTTCACCGTCAACAGTTTAACTAGAATCATTCAAAGAATATATATATATAATTTGTTTGTAAACAGTTCTTTGTCAGCAGCTTAATAATATCAGTGATTTTAAGAAGTAAATTATGTAATTGAACAATGTACAAATATCATGCAAAACGTTTTCAAATCTATTCGTTCTGCAATGTTTTAATAAACTAAATCTGAATTGAGATAAAAATAACTTCTAAAACTTTGTCTACATTCAATTAATGCTTGAATCATGACTTATGAAAGCCGTACTATTCGATGCATTTGTAGAAGTAAGTGGTAATATTTGTTTTAGTAATTACAATTAGTTGATGAATATAAATTGAATATAACAGAAATACAAAGAAAAGGGCTATAAACCATTCTGCCCTATATTTACATTTTAATCAATTTGCAGCTTTGAATCACATTTGGAAGAGAATCAAGCATATTTAATTTTTTCAGCAAATTCATGAAGAAATAGCCCCTCACAGCTCGAATATATCAGTTTTATCGGAATTGGAAAATATCAGCAGTAACGTTTCCGTGATAAGTTTCTCTCCGTAACAACAATAAAGATAATCTAATCAAATTGTAAATATCCGATCGATGGAGGCTTATGCAAATAGCGCGAGGATGAGCAGATTGATCTTGTATATCTCTCCTTTCCCTCTGAACGTGCCTCCTCTCTTTGTTGGTAATATTGCAGGAGGAGGCCTTGATCTCACAGCAAGTGCAAACAATCGACTTATTATCTCCGTCTCTTATTCATAGGGCCCCAGGCTCCGATTCCTACCAGTATCCGATCCACATACTACAAACTGAATTATTGCTCTGGCCCTTCGATACAATTAATTACATTTCGTCTTATTTATTCAAACAAGTACCTACAATGTACAACGATATAATTGGTGTTCGATTCGAAATCGCCGCTAAAACACTAGTCAATTTGTTAATTAAACACTTTACAACGGATTAACATCAATCTGAAGCTTTAGAAGTTCATAAATAAGATTAATTCATTAGCACTTTTGCTGCTATGAACATGTATTTTATCTTTGTTTTATATGTTTCTTCATTTCCTCAATTTATTGAAAATAGACAAAAAATGATGTTAATGAAAGAATTCTCATTAAGAATAGAGATTGGTTTATCAATTTAATTATACTATTTTAATGTAAATTGTCTGAGAAGTATCACTAAAAATAATTGGAATGCATTAGTTCAAAACTTTAGAAATAACTTGGTGACATTATTGCTTATGCAAGGCATTTGAATACACATATTCAAGCAATAACTTTGCGCTCTGAAGGATGAAATCACTTGTTCCGCTTCTAAATGTGTTGAATTCAGTCCATCTAAATTTACAACGTTTTCTAATTTGAAGAGAGTAAAAACGCATTTAACGTCCACAGAGAACGGCCTCGGTTCAAATTAAAACCTCATGCTTTGAATCAACTTTATTTAAGGCCAAATTCGTATTTACTGAACGAAACTATAACTACTTTAATTGAAGAATGATTCAATGTTGGACGCCGCTGCGCAATTCGACGTGTAATTCTTCGTTTCTCCGACAACAATTGAAACTTCATATGAAACAGAGCCGAAAATTCAAAGTTCAATTCGATTTTCTTAATAAAAACGCTTTATTTCAGAAAAAAACTAATTAAATTTATAATAATATTAATAATCATTTTCTCTAATTCTGCAAAGTTTGTAAATCAACAGATTTTATTGCATTTTTTGAAATCGTATTTTATTCAAATATTTGAGAATCATTTATTGTTGCATTTGTATTTAATATCACAGAACTTTCTGCAAGATTTTTGTTGTTGATAAGTTTGAAATTACGTTTATATTAAATACATTATAAAAATCCATTCTTTCTATTCTTCATTTGTGAAAATTCGAAAACCGTTTTATACCGGTTTTGTAGCTAAGTTGAAATTCGAAAACCGGTTTAATGAAAAGTCGTTTTTTTGTGTGTGTATAAACCCTGGTTCAGATCTACGACAATAAACGTTGTTCATATTATCCATTCTTTATGTGTGCAAATTCGAAAACCGTTTTATACCGGTTTTGCAGCAAAGTTGAAATTCGAAAACCGGTTTAATGAAAACTCGTTTTTTTTGTATGTGTATAAACCCTAGTTCAGATCTACGACAATAAACGTTGGCGATGTTATCCATTCTTTACTTGTGCAAATTCGAAAACAGTTTTATATCGGTTTTGCAGCAAAGTTGAAATTCGAAAACCGGTTTAATGAAAACTCGGTTTTTTTGTGTGTGTATAAACCCTAGTTCAGATCCACGACAATAAACGTTGTTGATATTATCCATTCTTTATTTGTGCAAATTCGAAAACCGTTTTATATCGGTTTTGCAGCAAAGTTGAAATTCGAAAACCGGTTTAATGAAAACTCGGTTTTTTGTATGTGTATAAACCCTAGTTTAGATCCACGACAATAAACGTTGTTGATATTATCCATTCTTTATTTGTGCAAATTCGAAAACCGTTTTATATCGGATTTGCAGCTAAGTTGAAATTCGAAAACCGGTTTAACGAAAACTCGGGTTTTTTCTGTGTGTATAAACCCTGGTTCAGATGCACGACAATAAACGTGGACGATATTAATTCAGCTTTTGTTGGTACAGTCAATAGTAATAACTTATTTTATTAAAATTGCACACTATTAATCGTGAAGCCGATTAAATAATTTCGCAACTGTTGCATTGAACGTGGATGCACATTTTTTTGGCAAATTGCAGGTCCACAGTGAGTGTATGCATGTAAATTTTGTCACGGTTTGGGAACGCGTCGAAACTGAAAACGGACGGAGCACACTGTTATCATTTATTATAATGTAATAGCAATAACATTAACAATGCACCAATAATATTTCAGTTGAAATAAATTATAAACAGAATATCAAGTTAGTTGTAAAATTCTGCGCCGTTGTGGCAAAATTCAAATTAATTGAACGTAAACAATCGGTTATTGAATATTCATCAGTAAGGCTTTTCGAGTCGCACATCACTTACACTTGTATAGACACTTGAACTACTGTTTCATAATTACCCAATAATTATTAACAACAAGTAAAGAAATAACATGAAAACGTAATAAATGAAATACATAATTGAAGACAAAGTGATGTAGCCAATATGAGGACAGATACAAAGCAGAAATCAAATGAAGAGTACTAAAGCAGATGAAAGCCAAATCAGAGCAGGTCGTATTGAGCGTTTGCGTTATGCAGCATTAATCTGACGTCTGATTACTTGATCTTCGTATTCGTCCGCCGCTTTTTCTATCCGTTTTTTTTTTGTATCGTCAAACTACAAAGGAAACGAGAAGTAGACACACCTATGGATTACAAAGTAAAATATTCATGGAAAAACTCGATGAGTTTAGTTGAGATCAAAGCGCATTTGCTCGAAACTTTGACGCATCAGTAATTTCTATTAGTTACGATAATTATCCTCTATTCGTACTGAAACTATGCAAATCGAGCGTTTTTACCTGGTTTTACATTCGCCCGTCCATAGTCTACTACGAGCATTCTTTTTCCTGTCTTTTGATGGCTCATAACAACTTTGGATATAATATTAAAGTTAAATGAAGCATGTTGCCTGGAGAAACGCGAACCGCATTCGAATGCAATACGACGTTTCCTTTTCGTTGCCGCATTTCTGTTTATACGCGATTCCCATTGTTCGCGTTTGATTCCTTTGAAACACATTTTCGCTACGAGTTATTACCTACGAAATACACATTTAAAAATCGTATTGTTGGAATCGCAAAATATGATACGTGAAGTTTGACATGGACGAACGGCTTTCAGGATTACAACAATTTGATTTATATTCTACACTCGTGCACGGTAATTACCACGAGATCAAAAGACGCGTGAATAAAGCTACGATATGCATAACATGGTATATGTAAAGTAAGCAAAAATGAGAAACCATATTTCGCTACCATCCACGTTGCATAATCGTCGATTTGTTGGAGCATCAAATTAGTGCTTGCATCCTGTACATGTTAATAATCCAAGCTTGGGGCTCATCTTGGAAATTCTATATTGCTTAATTTAACTTGTAATGGAACGTAACAATCTAATTAGATCTAAAATTATAGTTCGGTAACATAGTAATAGGTGTATAATTTGTTCGAAATAATAAAAGATTCTTGTGATGCAGATTTAAAAGAGATATTCTTTTCGAAACGAATATGTAGAGAACAAGTGTGCAAATACAAAATTAAACTAATTTCCAAATGAAATAGGAACTTAAGCTGATATTTTTTATAAACGAAAAGGACTAAAATTCAATAAAGATTATGATTTTCATTGATTTGTGGCATCTCGTTTTACAAGCACATTTTTCTGTTTTAGACCGTGTTTTGGATTGTTCACTTCTTGAAACTTTGACTTCCAAAAAATGATAATTTTCTTGTAATATCACGTAGACTTATTGCGGTAAATGTTGTAGTAACTATTTGAAAATCGTTTCTAGGTAACTAATCTTTTAGAATTTCAGTCAATTAGGTTTATATCTTGATCCTTAAAGTTATTTCCATGGAATGAGCCTCTATCTATCTTAGGTGATGCACTTCAAAACTGTAGAAACCACTAACTTGTCTTAAAATGTTTTGAATGAAACATTGAAGTCTTGATTTCCAAATAATGATCATTTTCTTGCAATATCACGTAGACTTATTGCGGTAAATGTTGTAGTAACTATTTGAAGATCGTTTCTAGGTAGTCAATCTTTTAGAATACTAATCAATTAGCTATAAATTATTGAAGAATTCACTAACTTGTCTTAACATTTTTTCAATGAAACATTGAAGTCTTGACTTCCAAATAATGATAATTTTCTTGCAATATCACCTAGACTTATTGCGGTAAATGTTGTAGTAACTATTTGAAAATCGTTTCTAGATAACCAATCTTTTAGAATTTTAGCCAATTAGGTATAAATTATTGTTTATATCTCTATCCTCAATGTTATTTCCATGCAATGAATCTCTATCTATCTTAGGTGCATCAACCAAAACTGTAGAATCCACTAACTGGTTTTAAAATTTCTTCAATGAAACAATGAAGTCTTGACTTCCAAATAATGATAATTTTCTTGCAATATCACGCAGACTTATTGCGGTAAATATTGTAGTAACTATTTGAAGATCGTTTCTAGGTAACCAATCTTTTAGAATATCAACCAATTAGGTATAAATTATTGTTTACATCTCGATCCTTAATGTTATTTTCATATAATGAGCCTCTATCTATCTTAGGTGCATCAACCAAAACTGTAGAATCCACTAACTTGTCTTTAAATTTCTGCAATGAAGCATTGAAGTCTTGACTTGTATATTTCTTCTTTTCACTAAAAGTTGCTTTCTTTAGGGAAATGATACAACAGATTATCTCGCTTTGTCGATTTTCATCATATCCGTGCGACTTACAAATGTTTAAAATGATTCAAACATTCGAAGCTTTGAGTAGAATCCAATAAAGCTCATAGTACGGTGTAGAATTAATGCTAGTATCGTTTTTGTACGTGTTGCCGATACGATTTGCAGACAAAGGGAATAATAGGGAAGTGATATCCCGTTCGGAGCTAGGATTATTATTAAAATCATTGGGTTGTTATTGGAAGCCGACGGGGCTGGATGTTGTTGTTAAGGGGGCGGTTCGGGGTGCTGCGAAGGTGGATGAGGAAAGTGGCGTTTTTCCCGTTCGGTCACGTGCGGGTCGAACGGCCGACAAAAGTGGGGTGCGAGGGTGAGGCAAACTGCAAAACGGAACTCGATGCTCGAGATGATGCTCTCAGATCAAATGGCCCGGCTAATATATTTCGTCGGAACTAAATTCCAGCGACCTTATCTCGGCGTGATTTGCTAACGCCAAAGCCGACGACGATAAGATGCGATCTGCGGGAGGGAGGGGGGGTGCGCAATTCAGCAATTTGTCATGTAACCGGCGCTTCAATTAAACAGAAAGGAATGCCCTTCGAAACATGAATTCGGATGAGCGTGTGTGTACTTACTCGACATCGCCCCCGAGGCGCAACCAAAATATCAATAACATACATTTCGAATTCAACAGTAGAAATTACATGCATGCTATCAGGGAGCATCAGGAATGATAATCAGCAATTATGCTCTAGCTTGCGAAGCCCGCTCTCACATGTACAGATAGACACAACCATTCGTGCTCGCCCTTATCCCACGGCTCATGCAGACGTATTTAACATAAAACGGAGAGCTCCGGTTAATTAAAACGACGTTTGTTTAATTGCGTTTGCTCCCTTCCAGCGTTGCTCCCCAAACTAATTGGTTGTCAATGCGTTTTTGGATAAAGCCATTCTGTACACACACACGCACGCACAAAGCCGCTACCGGTTTTCCAAAGCCTGCTTGTTTTTCTTTCTTTTATTATTATTTCTTCTTTTTTTCCGTACCATTCCTCAAGTCCGGTTGATTTATCCCTGATTAGAGTTTACAAAATGGAAGGGCCGATAATTAAGGGCCGTCGGT
>JAFMTC010000640.1:48545-59057 GCA_018845635.1 Nicrophorus orbicollis | reverse complement strand
GATAAAAGTAATTTTTTGATAACGCTTCGAACGTCCGCGTTTCCTGGATCTCGCTTATCGCCCGTTTTCACGGTCTGCTCCATGTACGTTCCAAATGCTCCAGAGTCAGTTTCGTTCCTCCAACACACATGCACCGACAAAGTTACAATCTCACGAAATCATGCCGCAAAAGCTTCTGTTAAAATATCATCAGTTAAGTTCGATTCACAGTTATAACATTCGCAATTTTCCGTATTACATTTAAAAGTTTTGGAAAGTTTGGAAAATCAATATTATTTTGAATCATAATATTTGTTTATTACCAGAATTTGACATATTTTCTATGTCATTACTCTTAATATATAATACAACACCACATAATTATAAAAAAGTGACATAATTTTGTTAAATATTAGGATAAAAATAACGCATTATAGCATTTAGTTTACCTTCATTCATTATCTGCATTCAATGCAACAGACAAAATTAAAGGATAATTATACAATAATAGTAATTAAAAAAATCTAAGAAAAAACTGTTACAAAGGGTTATTTTCATTCAACAATCAATATTATCGTTATTCAAAAATATTTTCAAAAAAAAAAAACTTTTTTAATCATTTAATCATCATTTATATTTTCTTTTAAATTAATTTTATATAAATAATAGTAAAATTGTAATTTTATAATTACCAAAGTTTTAAACTAAATTATTCTATGTTATAATTCGTACTTGAAGCCAAACTTTGATCTAAATTATCATGTTCATTATTAACTACGTTAATATACAATTGAAGTGTGCATACATGGAATATTTCCTTGTTTTCAATTATAACTTTGCAGGCAGATTAAATTACGCAGTAATTCTATAAAAAAAAACAACTATATTTTCTGCAAATACAATAGGTAAACACGGAACAGATGTTGCAAACTCAATACAAGATCTGAAGCAAAGATCAAAGATGACTTCCGCAAGGGCAGCGATTCTGCAAAGCTTATTTTTTCGGTCGTAGATGGATCCGCCTAAATTCTATAAATTATTCGACGCCCTTTGAATCCCAAAAATTTCAAACGATCAAATGGAATATCTTATTGGTCGAATAATCTCATGAAATCTGCCAAAAGAACGTATTTCTTCCATCATTCTATTGCAATCATCTATGTTATTTTTCTAAGATTGTTTAGTCAATATTATAAACTTATAAATCTTTCTACAAATAGATAATAATTATTCAGGATTGTTTAATTGCATTATTTTTTTCATGTATTATTGTATGATTGACTAGTCAATATAATAAACTTTTGGGTACGGCGTCTTTTGTAAAATATATGGCAAAAGCAAGCAAACAAGCAATGAAAGATCAAACGATGAGTGAAAGAGTAAATAGAGCTATCTCGAATGTTGTTGAGTGAAATTCCTAACGGAAAACCTCATACCTATGGAGGAGTCTTGTTGAACTGCTGCATGCGTTTCATTAGTATCATATATAAGTTAGGACAATCGCTAATTCGCACTTGATTCATGGGCCGAGAAAGTTAATTAAACATCAAGCAAATTAGCCGCGACGGTTGCTCGAAACAAAGCCTAATAAAGCGGATAGACATCTCTCTCAGTTCCATTGTGTGCAGGTAAATGTTTGTAGATTTATCGTCGACTCTTTCGCATTTTTATTACTCACACAACAAAGTATTAGCCCTTTCTCAGAGTTACTTAATTTAAAGTTTAATCAGTACTTTAAATTTAAAAAAAAATGTATTTAAAAAAGCAATGAAATCCATACAACAAAAACGAAAAAATGGATGACTCTTTCACATTTTTATTGCTCACACAACAAAGTATTAACCCTTTCTCAGAATTACATAATTTAAAGTTTAATCAGTACTTTAAATTTTTAAAAATGTATTTAAAAAAACAATGAAATCCATACAACAAAAACGAAATAATGGATGATTCTTTCACATTTGTATTACTCAAACAACAAAGTATTAGACCTTTCTCAAAATTACTTAATTTAAAGTTTAATCAGTACTTTAAATTTTAAAAATGTATTTAAAAAAACAATGAAATCCATACAACAAAAACGAAAAAAATGATGACTCTTTCACATTTTTATTACTCACACAACAAAGTATTAGCCCTTTCTCAGAGTTACTTAATTTAAAGTTTAATCAGTACTTTAAATTTAAAAAAATACATTTAATAAAAAAATTGTTGAAATCCATACAACAAAATTGAAAAAAATGGATAAAGTTTGAATGGATTTAAAATTATGTTTTCATTTCGAATCGAATTAAACACATCAGCAGCATTTTATTTAAATTGCGCAACAAAAATATGATGTATTCGTACGTGAACAGCGTTTCATGTTTTTTTTTTCGATACGCGTATTATTATTTCGGTAATTTTAATACAATTCGTGAATATAAATATTTCTGTTTTGTATACAAATAAAAAATATAATGTTCGAAATACGCGAACGCATTTTTAAACGTCAATATCAATTAGAAATATTGGTACAAAGTTTGCAGGAATTAATTTGGAATTCATTTTGCGATGTATTTTTAAAAAAATTTATAGTAAAAACAAAACGAATTTTTGAATGTTTTAAACTCGATTGGTTTGAAAGAATTGTAATGAAATATATTGCGATTTTGATAGTTTGTAGTATCAATTATAGATGCATTCATCTATTAAATTCATGGCTAAATTTCATCGTTTTCAGCACAATTCAAGTGGAATTTAGGTTGCAATTTAATACAAAAATATTAAGTTATTTGATGTAATACGAATTGCGATGTGTCTGGGTAAAATTTGAAAAGTTATAGCTGCATTCGTCTGTTAAATTCATAGCTAAATTTCATCGTTTTCAACACAATTCAAGTGGAATTTAGGTTGCAATTTAATACAAAACTATTAAGTTATTTGATGTCATACGAATTGCGATGTGCCTGGGTAAAATTTGAAAAGTTATAATGGAAGTGTATGTGGAGGGCTTAATTTAGGTAAAGTTAAAAGTATAATGGTCTGAGGTATCGGAGCGCGTCTTTAATTAAATTCTGAAAGTAAACCATTGTGGTATGGACAATAGTTGGATAAGTGGATCCAAAAGTTTGGCGATAGAGAAAACTTGCAGGGCCCAACTCGAGACAAACAATTATGAACTATAATAAGGGTGCGTTGAAAGTAACTTCCGACTTGGAAATGTCAAGCGTAGACCTACCAGGTTCTTCCTCAATTTTTGCAGTAACTCCATCGAAACGCCATACAGCCACCATAAACATCAGTAAAAGGGCACTCATAACTTTCGAATTCACCACTAAAGCCATGTCTGCGTTGCTACTGTCATGCAATTATTCGAGCTGGGACCACTGTTTGTTATTTAGGGGGTGAAGATCACATAAAGACAAAACATCAACACTGTGACATGTAAAATTGTTTGTTCTGAAAGTGTCCTGTAGGCCTGAAACGGCGCGAATCTGCTGCGGAAGGGCGGCAAGGGCTGCCCTATGTAGTAGCAACGACGGATCGAGATCCACTGTGGGAGATTTCAAACGGCGCTACGCCCGGCCAATAGCTGTTCCACGAGATGTGCCGAGACCGAACGAAATTCTGAGCTCTCTTTATGGGTCGCTCCACCTGTCTGTCCCATATTATCCGAAACCCACCCTTCGACCAGTCACCGGACCGAATGGGCCCGGCCCATTCCATCCCACACCATTAAGACATTTGCCACACATCACCATCCAAATGAACCTTCGAATAAACTCCGCGCCATTTAATAACCATCCCCGTACACCGATGAAAGGAACCCTTCACACTCACACAGAGAAAAGTACCTGAGTGTCATCATCAACCGTGAAATATTTAATTCCTAGTCATAACTGTAATAATTCCAAACATTTGAATAATAACAACCGCACATATTTAAATTATCATATAATCGACTTTTTCAACAACTTAATTTATCCAGTTTTTCGTTCACAATTCTTCCGAACGTTACTTTTTAATTTTATTTCAAAATCAATATTTTATAGTTAATCCTAACTTTCTACAAGACTTTAAATCTTTTAAATACTTTTCATACATTTCACAAAAGATTAAACGCTTATAAATTTAGAAACTAAATTATGCATCAACTTAATTACATATAAAACTTTACAAATACATGCTGCATCAAAAGCATGAAATATGCGATAAATTCACAGATGTGATAGAACCTGAACTCTCTTGTTGTTCAACAATACAATACAATGATAACATTTATAGTAAAAGATAGTCCTTTTCGCACAATTTGGACTAATAAAGAGTAAAGTTTAAATGAAATGGTTATAAAAAAATACTAAGAAAAGATGAATAAAATATAATGCAATTGCTGAACAGTTTTGCAGTTTTTCTTAAATAGTTCTTCTGTTCTTAATATTATTAACTATTAGAAGTTTTTTAATAAAAAATAATCCAAACTTTCTAAACTTTCATAAATCATAACTGAAAATCTAATACACTTATACCTCGCTATGCGGCCGCTATTTATACGGCATTTCGCTATTCAATTAAGGCACGTTTTCGATTTACGGCCTAAAATGTTTCGCTATAACGGCAAAAGAAACTCTTTTCCATGTCGCCAACCTACATGTTGCCAACCTTGCGCAAGCGCAAAGCGCAATAATTGATTCCTTATACGGCTTTTCGCTTTGCGGCCAAGTTTCGTGGAACGTATCTAGGCCGTAAAACGAGGTATGGGTGTAGTTTATGTTTGTTCAATTTGTCTAACATATGTGATGGTCATTGCAAGTTGACACTTTGGACAGTTGATTTCAAAGTTTCATGTTTCTTGAGTTTTATTTCATTTTTTTAAATAATAGAAGAAAATGATTGGTTTTATAATTTGTATCAAGACTATTTGCAATTCCCAAAGTGGTAATGTAACCGAACCCGAAATTGTTGTAGATTCATCGACGTTTTCTTAGTATGAAAGTAATAGTAATATTATGAAAGATGATGTAGTGAATTTTCATTATTAATTGATAGCAATCTGGAAGATAAGCTTATAGTTAATTGAAACCTTTTCATGATTCATAACTGACAATTATAAACACCTAATATAGTTGAAGCTTACAATTTAAAGTGGAAACGCAATAATACATGAAAAAATGAGTGTAGTTAAATCAAACTTGCTTGTATGAAATTATCATTTCTAAGGTAAAACAATAACATATGTTCTTTGTAAAATAATCAAGGAAACTATAAGTTGACCAATATTATGGTTTATGGATGACTAAATTCAAAGAATAATTTCAATTATTCATAATTGATATGATATTGAGTAGTTTACAAACTTTGCGTAAACAACTGTTGTTGTTGCTACATTTTTGTATTAACAAACAGAATGCGTCATGTTCGTTATTAATTAAAAATAATAGTGTACGTTGCTTCATATTGGATGTAAATACGGATTTTTTTTGTAAGTGAAGTATCACATCAAAGGATACAATATTTCAGCATCAGCAGTTTGGAATTCGATGCACGTCGCATCCTTTAACGCGAAATTATGTCCATAAAAGTTGAATATGCGATATGTTTCTGCCATTTAAAACGTGAATAACGCGAAAATAATGACGCGAAAACCGGTTGCGTGCATTTAAGAACGTGGAAACGGAAGCACGCCATGTTAATCAATGGCCGCATTTATATTTCGCTTCGTACTTGATTTAAATTATTGCCAGATTGATAATAACGCGAGTAAACAATATATAACCGAGATTTATAGCAATATAATTCAAACGACGCATATATAATTATACTAAATCTGAATAGTGGCCTGTTGAGATCGATCGTAACGAAATTCGTGCAATTTCCTTCAAAACTTTTCTTGCAAATTTTCTCATTTCAACTTTATTTTTGATCAAATTTGAGCAGCATTGTAATTGTTTAATGAAACAGTATTCCGTAAATTTACAGATCGAAACATTTTATAGTTGAAAAGAAGAGAAATAAATGCGGATGTAGAAAGTGAAGCGCGAACGGATTTAATTTCGGTCGTTAAAAATAAAAGGCAATTATGTAAGGAATATAGCGGATTCCTTTTCACTGCGTTGAAACATAAACATTTTTCAATTTCCCTTCACTTATATATTTAGAATGTTCTGTAACGGGAAACGGTGTGAAACAAACATGTTCGTTGGTTTTGTTACACAAATGTGATTTTAATCAATCACATTTGCAATTTGCGTGATTCTCGAAAATATTAAGACAATTCTTTAAAAAACAATTCGATTTGTTCAATATATTTATAATAAATTTCATCGGAATATCATAATTTAATTAAAATGCAATATAAATAACATTTATTGTGAATGGAATTTCATTTACATTTTATTATATTAAAACTCATATTATCGATCTATAAATTCCTTAATTAATTGGATTAATTACAATGAACTTAATTATTTGTAGTTGAAATAAACATTTCTAGTTTAGAAAAATAACTCAAAATATTGGCGTAAAGTTATTCAAAAACCAAATATTTCATTTGTACTGAATATATTCATGTTGCAAATAATGTAAATCGATATGAAAAAGAATGGTATTATGGAAATTCATCAGCGTCAAGTAGTAAATTATACATAAACCACAACAGTAATCAATGGGTTTCCAAACAACGCGGAATATTGGTTTTACTGAATAATGATCATAGTAACATCAATGTGTGATTCTGACACATATCTAAATCTCAGTGAAGCCTATCCGCGGATTCGTGCCGAATATATTAACTGCAGTATTTGGCTTCGTTTCAGAATGAAATTTTGTAATTTACCATCTCAACAATAATTATACTTAAAACGTTAATTACAACTGAAGTATTTTACTTATAAAAAAAAATCTCACGTTCACCCTTCCAAAAAAAGAAACAGGGTGATTCAATCTAGCAATTTCATTGTCACATGTCTGTTAGAATCATAATAACATGCTGCACGTAGCAATTAGGTTGCATGGGGGTTTATTAAATGTCTAATGATATGAGCTTGGAATTGTGGCTACGGTCGATAACCCCACGGATTATATCCTTTTAATTAGCATCAATACACATTTATTTAGGATTTGGCCCGAACTACCAGACAAAGGCACGTCCTGTTAAGATAGTTTGTTTTGAACTTTTGATGGTGTTCGTGCTCGAACTTGCAGATAATGGATATGCATATAAGCATATGCTTGAACCTCATATATCAATATGTAATAATGATTAATTAAAGTTGACGAATAAATGTTTTAAACTCAAAAACGTATACAGTTTTTTTTTCTATTATACAGTTTATATAATTCTTTTGTATTCAACATAATACGTAATATAGTTAAACATTTCATAATAGCTGTTAATTTATGAAAACTTGTTGGAAAATAATAATAGACAATTTTTCATTAAAAATTAACAACTAACTCGTTTATTACTTCTAAAAAAAAATCGATGGTAACTTAATTTCTAACAATATGAAATAGGTTTCAATTGAAATAGGGCAATAGGGTAAAGCCACTGCTTTTTTCGCTCGTTAATTTTTCATTTCTTCAACTTTGAGAGCGAATTACAACCAAACGGCTTTAGACACAACAACAAATTGATATGCATTACATTCCTCAACTATCCTAGTTTCATAAGCATGTTTTGTATCAATTCTATCTGTTGTAGTTCTCGAGAAAATCGCTAAAATGTAAAGACACTGCTTTTTTCGCACCTTCATTTTTATTACTTCAATTTTGACAGCCTCATATATCAATATATAATAATGATTAATTAATGTTGACGAATAAATGTTTCAAACTCAAAAACGATTATAAGAAAAACGTATACAGTTTTTTTCTATTGTGCAGTTTATATAATTCTTTTGTAATCAACATAATACGTAATATAGTTAGACATTTCATAATAGCTGTTAGTTTATGGAAACTTGTTGGAAAATAATAATAGTCAATTTTTCATTAAAAATTAACAACTAACTTGTTTATTACTTCTAAAAAATCGATGGTAACTTTATTTCTAACAATATGAAATAGGTTTCAATTGAAATAAGGAGGTCTGAAAGTCATATGTACAAATGTCTGGAATCGCAATAACTCTTCATGTTATTTACAGTGGTAAATTCATTGTTTTAAGGGCGAGGCCATGTATTATATTTATCAGACATAATTTATAGGAATATGGGAAACAAACAATTCAATAAAAGGGCGATTTTGTAGTTTATCGACGAACGGAATCGTACGGCGTGCAGCAAAAACAAGGATGGGCGTAAGTAAGAAGGGAAGAAAAGCGTCGTCCCACGGAATGGAATGAAAAACTGATCACTTATCTCACTTTTGCCTTGATGCGTCGAATAAATCAAGCGAATTGACTGAATGTCGCCGACCGATCAATACGAATTATTTTCGACGTTGATAAAACCTCGCTAAAAATCCATTGGCAGTCGTGTGTATCTTTTTTCGCCGCTGCAGTCCCAATTCCATTAGGTCCTTTTTTCACGGTGCCGTCCTCTTCGGATTTCGGTTGTCCTGGCGCGCTCACGTGCGCCAGTGGGTGGTTCTTTTTAAGCCCAGAGACCAGTAAATCGTCCGTGTCGTCCTACTAATTGGAATTGATTAGAGGCACTCGAGCTCAGCCGCGGTCGCAGTAAATAGAAGCCCCCGGATCCGCAAAGAATAGACAATTAAATGTATCTTCTCGAAGCTTATCTGGAGCTGTTTGGTGGACATCGCTCCTATATTAGATAAGCGGCTCCTTTAATTTTCGGTGGGTCTGGGTGGGTTGCACGACGAGCTGAAGGATGGTGGTGCATCGTTGCGTTCAGCTGTCGACCCGCAAGGCGCAGGAAGTCCTTTGGATTTGAGCCAGGCTCGTGTGCAGCTCGACCCGTCAACAGCACCTATATTAGTAAGACTACTTCCGAAGCCCCTTTATCAGGTTACTGCTACTACTGGTGGCAACTTAGCACTCGGCGCATAGTTCCAGGACGTTTTATGGATTCCAACGCACTCCATCTATCGCAACTCCTGTGCCGACCCTTCTTCGCACGACGACAACCGATAAATACTACACCGATCGACAACAAAATGAATTGCCACCCTTTCGGATTATTTACGCACTTTCTTAATCAAACTAAGAACCTACTTTCGAATCAACTTCGCACTCACGAAACTTTTTTCCTCCCTTTTCCTGACTTCCAAACTTTATTTTTTTAACTGCATTACAATATGCAATATGAAATGAAATCGATAAAATCAAGTTAGATTCATCGACAAATTTTTATTGAATTTTTCATTTATTAAAATTTAACAGCGAATTATAACCGAACGGCTAAAGACTCAACAAAAAAATAATATACGTTACATTTTACAACTATGCTAGTTTCATAAACACGTTTTGTGTCAATTCTATCTATTGTAGTTTTCGAGAAAATCGCCAAAATGTAAAGACACTGCTTTTTTCGCTCGTTAATTTTTCATTTTTTCAACTTTGAGAGCGAATTACAGCCAAGCGGCTTTAGATAAAACAACAAGTTTATATGCGTTATATTCCTCAACTATCCTAGTTTCATAAACATGTGTTATATCAATTCTATCTAATGTGGTTCTCGAGAAAATCGCTAAAATGTAAAGACACTGCTTTTTCGCTCGTTAATTTTTCATTTCTTCAACTTTGACAGCGAATTACAGCCAAACAGCTCTAGACACAGAAAAAAATAGATATACGTTACATTCCTCAACTATCCTAGTTTCATAAACATGTTTTATATTAATTCTATCTATTGCGGTTTTCGAGAAAATCGCAAAACTGTGAAGGCGCTGCTTTTTTCGCTCGTTATTTTTCATTTCTTCAACTTTAACAGCGAATTACAGCCAAACGGCTCTAGACACAGAAATAAATTGATATGCGTTACATTCCTCAACTATCCTAGTTTCATAAACATGTTTTGTATCTATTCTATTGGTTGTAGTTTTCGAGAAAATCGCTAAAATGTAAAGACACTGCTTTTCGCACGTTAATTTTTAATTTTTTAAACTTTGACAGCGAATTGCAGCCAAACGGCTCTAGACACAGAAATAAATCAATATGCGTTACATTCCCCAACTATCCTAGTTTCATAAACGTCTTTTGGATCTTTTGTATCTATTCTAGGTTTTGAGAAAATCGCTAAAACGTGAAGACACTGCTTTTCGCACGTTAATTTTTCATTTCTTAAATTTTGACAGCGAAATACAGCCAAACGGCTCTAGACACATCAATAAATGAACATGCGTTACATTCCCCAACTATCCTAGTTTCATAAAAGTCTTTCGGATCTTTTCTATCTTTTATAGTTTTTGAGAAAATCGCTAAAACGTAAAGACACTGCTTTTCGCACGTTAATTTTTCATTTTTTAAATTTGACAGCGAATTGCAGCCAAACGGCTCTAGACACAGAAATAATTGAATATGCGTTACATTCCCCAACTATCCTAGTTTCATAAACGTCTTTTGGATCTTTTCTATCTTTTATAGTTTTTGAG
>JAFMTC010000640.1:29492-44831 GCA_018845635.1 Nicrophorus orbicollis | reverse complement strand
AAAATCGCTAAAACGTGAAGACACTGCTTTTTGCACGTTAATTTTTCATTTCTTAAACTTTGACAGCGAATTACAGCCAAACGGCTCGAGACACAGGAATAAATTGATATGCGTTACATTCCTCAACTATCCCAGTTTCATAAACATGTTTTATATTAATTCTATCTATTGCGGTTTTCGAGAAAATCGCAAAAATGTAAAGACACTGCTTTTTTCGCTCGTTAATTTTTCATTTCTTCAACTTTGACAGCGAATTACCTCCAAACGGCTCTAGACACAGAAATAAATTGATATGCGTTACATTCCTCAACTATCCTAGTTTCATAAACATGTTTTGTATCAACTCTATCTGTTGTAGTTTTCGAGAAAATCGTTAAAATGTAAAGACACTGCTTTTTTCGCTCGTAAATTTTTCATTTCTTCAACTTTGAGAGCGAATTACAGCCAAACGGCTCTAGACACAGCAATAAATTGATATGCGTTACATTCCTCAACTATCCTAGTTTCATAAACATATTTTGTATCAACTCTATCTGTTGTAGTTTTCGAGAAAATCGCTAAAATGTAAAGGCACTGCTTTTTCGCTCGTTAATGTTTCATTTCTTCAACTTTGAGAGCGAATTACAACCAAACGGCTTTAGACACAACAACAAATTTATATGCGTTATATTCCTCAACTATCCTAGTTTCATAAACATGTTTTATATCAATTCTATCTAATGTGGTTCTCTAGAAAATCGTTAAAATGTAAATACACTGCTTTTTTCGCTGGTTAATTTTTCATTACTTCAACTTTGAGAGCGAATTGCAGCCAAACGGCTCTAGACACAGCAATAAATTGATATGCGTTACATCCCTCAACTATCCTAGTTTCATAAACATGTTTTGTATCAATTTTATCTATTATTGTTTTCGAGAAAATCGCAAAAATGTAAAGACACTGCTTTTTTCGCTTGTTAATTTTTAATTTCTTCAACTTTGAGAGCGAATTACAGCCAAACGGCTCTAGACACAGGAATCAATTAATATGCGTTACATTCCTCAACTATCCTAGTTTCATAAACATGTTTTGTATCAATTCTATCTGTTGTAGTTTTTCGAGAAAATCGCTAAAATGTGAAGACATTCCATTTTTTGGCCACTAACTTTTTATTTCTTATTTATTGCTGTAGAACAAATTTCTTTCTGCCCTTTATCTACATATTATTAAAAAGTGTAGTAATTAGGTTTATCTATTTTAAAATCAATAATAAGTAAATAAATCTGTTTGAATTATGAACTGGAAGGAAGATCAAACGAAAATTACTCCGGTCGAAGAAAAAGCGAATGACGATGATCCACACAACCTTCTGTTCGAATTTAATCAATTGGATGTAATTAATTATTGGAGACTTCTCTTTCCATAATCCTCCTTTTTATGTCCTCCAGCTGTTGAATTATAAAAGAGATAAATACTTTGCCTTGAAATTTAATTAAAAAGATCCTTTTGCGTTTTATAACACACAAATACAAACAAAATAAGTACAATAAATAGTTTAGAAATCCGATACCAATGCTTAGATTCGATACAGTTTTCAGTAAAATGTTTACACTGTACGCTCATGATCCGTGATAAATATTTTGTATTGACTTTGTTACAGAAAAATACGCGCTCATATTTCCGAATTTAACGTGTTAGCTTGAAACTGGAAAATGCCTGAAATATGCGAGGGAAACACAAAACAAAAATTGACCTCATGCGGCACAGGCCGTTGCAAAAACTACAATTTAATTATTGCTGGGAGTTCGCTTGACATTGTATAATGTATTTACATTAATATTGTAAATACATTTTACATGTTGTTCTATTTACAGAGAGCATTAAAATTCTCATTACTTGCGCAGCGGGTTTGGTAAAAAGCGTTAATCTCACCGGTGCTGTTTTTTTTTTGCTGTACACAATTTTATTTGATCTAAATTACAGAGTAAATCCCATCAAGAGGATAATATTGCTATATGAATTTGTAAATTTCGACGGCGGAACAGAAAAATCATTAAACGAAGCAACATTTTTTAATTAACAGTACTAATTATCTCTTAACGTGTATATAAAAGATGTTGAATAATGTACGTGTTTGGTCTTAAGTTAAATATTATTTGTATTTAGGACTTCATTGGAAGTTTCACGTCTGGTATTATAATTTGTGAATTTAAATTCATACCATACATCACTTTCGGTTTGTTAAGTGCTGTTTATTCAGGAACAACTAGTCGTTAGCACCTACTTAAAACTGCCGAAAAATGAGTTTACAACGTATCATTTTCGTAATTGCATAGAGGCGAAAAAAACGAAACGCTGAAACTGAAAAGCGTTGTAATTATGGTGCGTTTCGGTTTCACGGTTTAATAAACCTCATTTGAATTATTTTCCGTGTGTAATTGTTATGGGAAACTTGGCGTAATTAACGAGAGGAAACAAATAGCGCAAATAGGATGCAACTGGTGAAGGAAATATGAAAATAATCTGGACAGTCGAATTCTACTACTTCCACGGCCATATGGAGTCCGGATCGTACTTAATTGGATCTGACCCAAGGCTGGTTTTCGAGCAAATCCCTCCAATTATTTGCTCTTCAACGCCGAATTCCTGTTAAATTATAAGCTACACGTGAAATTCACGATAATCGTTCGGTCGGTCGGATTTTGAAAGAACAGTCTGAGTTTGAATTTGTTCATAATATTTTTGTACTTTTTGTAAAAGATGATCATTATCAATTGAATTTGTTTGCAAAAGATGTTAAAATTATATATTAAGAGCAAAATTTAAGAAATTGGCTTAGAAGTTTAATATTAATATGTAGGAACGAATGAAATTCTGTTCACAAAGCATCGTTCACGGTTCGGATATGAGAAAATTCCTTCTCGATACGCTTGATCTTGTGAGTGTTCTTTGGAAGAGGAGCGACGACGTGTAAAACGTATTAGAACGCGAATATAATCTTTCATTAACGGACTGAACGGAGATGGATTTTGCGACTACTGAGGTATCCGCCGCCTCCCCCGAGACTGTGGCTAATAGAATCGAGAGGCAGACTTGTTGGGCCATAGATCTTGCCGCCCCGAACAATGATCAGGATATAAAAGTGTACGGGGGAACATTTCTGAACAACAGTTCGACCCGGAGAACAATCACGTATGATTTACATAACCTGCTCAGGACGATACACCTCCAGGAAGTTTCTGCACGCAACAACATAGTTTTCGCCTAAACACGGATTTGCGTTTGGTAATTTACAGCTGCGGTTATTGTTCCAAGACTGTAGTCAATAGGTCTCTTGATATTCATTAAACGTTACCAACTACTGATAAGTTGAACAACTTATTCGGGGAAATACAAAATTGCTCTTCGATTGAAGTCAACATATAATTCAATAATCTATATATAAATGGTGGCGGTCGGTGGTTCATCCAGCTTCAATTTCGAGCAAACCATTCCGTAAATCCATTTGAATTTTCAATATTTGCCCTCACAATAGCAGATTGTCGATATTATATAATGTATTTGAACGGTGCGTATATCTATCCGCATGCCGGGCCTCGCCGGATCAGCTCTTCTGCCGTAGCCAAGGCCCAAACGGCACAAAATATTAGACGGAAATATTATATCCAATTCCTGAAAAAAAACCTTCGCATTTTCAATCAGACGTTTCATATTTGCTTTGAGCAAAACATTGCACTTGAATGCGTTAATTAATTGCCTGATGATGATCACTCCGAATGGCTGTAATTGAAAGGAACGTTATCGACTATACTGCTGCATTAATTATATTTTCAGGAAAACTAGATTTTTAATCTCGCTCGTTCAGAGATTCTTCAGCTCGTCGTTTTCCTCCTTTCATTTTTTCTAGCGTCGAATTTCTTAACTTCCGTTCGATGGGTTTCAACATTTTAAGGATTCGTGCAATTTGTTAAGCAACGGTTTATTCAGTTTTATATGGATTCCGCATTTCACGCTGCTGTGGTCACTTCATTTAAATATATATGTTCACGTTTTACAATATAAAGTGACCTGTAAAGCAGTTTATTTAACTTAATTAAATGTATTTTCGAATTACATTTAATTATAAATACCTTCCGGCCTCGACAATCCTCTTTATACAAGCGTTTCACTGCTATAAATTTCGAGTGTTTGCCCTTGCTAGGGAATATTTTAATGCGCAAAATATAATAGCTTTGCATCAATTGAATCGTAATAATTTCCATTCAAACATGTTACACCTATACCTCGTTATACGGCCGCTCTTTATACGGCATTTCGCTATAACGGCCTTCTTCAATTAAAGCACGTTTTCGATTTACGGCCTAAAATGTTTCGCTATAACAGCAAAATATAACATATTGCCAATCGTTGCGCTTGCGCAATAATTGATTCCTTATACGGCTTTTCGCTTTACGGCCAAGTTTAGTGGAACGTATCTATTACCTAAAGTGAGGTATGAGTGTATTGTTAACATACTATTTCAATAGTTTGGTGTGTCTTTTTGCAACGATATTTACAATCTATCCAGTCACATATTCCGTAAATTACTACGTGATTTCAGACACTTATTTAGGAATCAATTTGCATCAGACCAGAAACCATAAAATCCTGTGTTGTATATGAGACTGTAACCTAGGACCCCAAAGTGTACACTTGCGACTCTAACCTTAACTATTTATTACTTCTGTATTGCTTTGCATTTGATAATTAAATAACCATTAATTTATATAATAGTTTACAAGTGATCATCTTCGGTATGTTACAGTAATTTTATCTTAATAAAACTAAACTTATATTAAATTTTAAGACTTTGACTACAAACAAGTTAAATTCTTTGTGAATTATGAGATTCTAGTGAAAATAATTGCTATTTTAGAAAATAACGTTCAAAAGATAATCATGTGTGAAAACAAAGTGAACACTTACATATAATCAAAAGACTAACAAAATTTTCATAAAACAAAGAAATTAAGGAAGTAATAAAGTGACGCAGTGTGTGTGTGCAATTCAGTTCGTAGCCTTAGCAATAGAAATGACGATTTAGTTATGTTAGGAGGCTGATAAATTTAGGCCCTTCTGAAACTAACATCTGGATCAAATGGCCTTAGTTATGGAATGGAATTCATAGTTTTTTTTTGGGACTGAGGTATGACAATTTTTGGAAGTGGTTAACAGAAATGGATGGATGATAGTTTAGGTATTGTTATTACACTCTGCGTGCGCTGTTTTGTCTTGTACTGGTGGCATAATTCTTATTATCGTGTTTGTGCTGCATGCCTTTTTGGCCAATTTAATATTCCGCCGTTGCGAAACAATCTTTTGCATATTAAGCGGGGGTCGACCGATCTTGCGGCACATCGTATAGCGCATAGTAGTAGTACATGTATGTTGGGCGGCTGCGGCTTCTTCTTTCAAAAGTTCCCTTCTTATCTGGAAGGAATTTTCTATTTGTTCGACTGCCGGTGACACTCTAATTCAAGTTTAAGATTTCCCCGCCGTTATTGTCAGAGAACTTTTCATATCTGCTTCCCGATTTATGATTTACTCATTTTATATGCATGAAATATCTACTGCCTCTCCATCTAATCTAATTGCATACTTTATACAACTCCCGAACTACTTACTTTTTGCGCCTTTCGTGCGCCTTTCCCCAACCGAAAACGGAATATTTTTAAATATATTTTTAATGCTTCGTCTCGCAGACATACAAAGAGAAAACACAATTTGCAAACAGCAAAAGCTGCACTTAATGCAGCTAATAGTTATGAATGATATTAGTTTATGAAAGTATCATTAAAATGGCAACTAATAATTCGAAATAGATGGAGCTTAGCTTGCGGTTGGCAGTGTGTAAATTAAAGCCTCCCACGTCAGACCGTATTCCGAGACAGAGAAACGCTATCAAGCAAGTGATTACTAAATCCTGGCGGGGATGATTGGAGTTGCTAGTCTCTTAGCCGTGTCCGTGATAAGATCTAAGGACGTGTATCCTTTTGACAGGACCCCCGCCGCAATGGGACTTTGGAGGAAGAACTTTGCGTTCGAAATAATGCCAGACCGAAGAAAACACGACAATACCTTGGCTACCTCCGTATGTTAATTACTTGGGACGACGTTTATCGCTGTTTAGTGCCACCGTCGTCTTTCGGTGGAGGAATATTTTCATATTGGAACGGTTGATGCGGGATTCGTTGTTCGTGGATGCAATTAAACGGATCCGGCAATTAAAATCTACATGTACCACAGGAGGGTGACCAATAAAAGAGGCTCTGAATTAAATCATTTAGATGCCGACCGATAAAACTGGATACATCCCATCGGAAACAGACAGATGTTTCTATTTCGGGATGAAATCGACTATAATTAGCATTAAATCATTCTATTATTTCGCCTCCATTCTATTCTACAACTAATTTAAAAGATGAAAAATTCATGATCATTCACAAAATTATCGGGGCAACTCTTTAAGGATCCCCGCATCACAAAAAACTGGTGCGAAATGGTGCTGGTTCGAATTCCACCTCTGACCAACATTTCTCGGTCAGCAAAATAATGTAGAAAATGATCGAAAAAGTTTAGAATGAGGACCGTAATATTGTCTATGTTTACTCCCCAAGATCAGGGTTCATGGAAAGTTAATTAGTGTTCCGATAAATTACTAATTACTAAATAGAAATTGTACGTATTTTTATCATTTGTTAATATTTGATTGATTATTTATCCAACAAAATAAACAAGGTATTCCTTAAAAATGTCAGGATTTACAAATGTTTTGGAGCTTTTATGTAAGGGATAAATCCAACCTAACGTGTTCTAAAAATACTGGTAGGGTATTCAGATTGTCTATTTTTAAGGACATTATTCTAAATTTATGTGGTGAAATGGCCACACAAATTGGACAATGTTTGACAATAAAGTAAGTAATTTTATATAATGGTTGAATTGAAGTAATTTTGTAGTTAAAACACATTTTAATGAAAATCATTTAAATTAGATGTTGTGGTTGTTTTTGAATTTCTAATAATATTTGAGAAAATCTCTCCAAATTGTACCAAATAAAACGATCTAAGTCTCAAGAGAAAGTAAGATATAAAAGCATTTCCTGGGATTTATCTAAATCAAATGTGTTCCAATGTACTTCAGTATATAAATATACAAACGAAATATACTTTTAACGAGCGCGCATTTAATTAACTCACGAAACTCATCAACATTGTATGCCCAATTATGGTAATACAAACAACCAGTTTACGTCGTCCATTATCTAACATCTAGCGAGTCCGAACCAAAAACAAAGTTGATCGACTGCTTCCCATTGATTACTTTTACTGTTCTAAACTACGGAGATTTTGTTCGTTTCAATAAATGAAATTCTAAACGTAATAATGAAATGAAATCGTTCGTACGAATCCAACGAAATGACGCAACGCGAGCCGCGGCCGGAATGCAATTTGGTAATTCGCGTTCGTCCGCAAACCGAATGCAAATAAGCTTAACCAAATTTATTAAATTATCGCTAAATATTTGTCCACCTGTTCCACGCTGTTATCCCTTCAACATGTCAACGTGTTTATGAAATAATAATGCGAATGAGAATAGAAAGTCATATGTTCTGTAGCCCATTCCATTTGCAATTATTTATTACTATTGTGAGAAGTTTATATTGTTAATGATAATAACATTTATTGCAACAACTAGAAGATTGGAAATACAAAGAAATAGATATTTTGATTAATGTGAATGAGGATGTTGATGGAAGGCTCAGTTTTATGAAGATCTTGTTTGTTGGGAACCTTGATGGAGTTGCATCACCCGATTGTGGAAGTACCAAGGATGGCTGCGACTTCGCCGAGCGGAAAATTGAAATTTATAGAGGTCCCCTAGTTATGTATGGACGACTGTATGTGTGTAAAACTAAAAATGAAATTAAACAGGGACGCTGGCCATTCTGCCAGAAACTGTTCCATTTTCCCGGTAATCGGTTTCCGGAAGCTCGCGCTCGCTGGACCGAAAGTTCCACTCCCGTATTCCTTCTCGTTTCCATTTCTGCGCTTTTTTCCGCTTCCATTCGTCTCTCTCTCTCTCACTCTCTTCCTAGCACACCCCGACGCCTTTCGGTTATCGTTTTTTTCCTTCTATTCTCCTTTACTAGAATTCTTTCCCTTTCCGAAACATTGACCAATTCCAGTTCGCGTCAAACTAACCATTACGATCTGCAAACATAATTTAACTCGACGCCAGACGCTCGCAAGATCGGCACCGTTTATGCCTCGCAACTATACTTGTTGAAGTTGTTTATCGTCACCCTCGCATCTGAGGCCATCCGCCCTTGTCCCGAACCCCATCACCTCCCCCCTTAAAACCATACCAAACAACAACCAAAAAAAAGGAGCACACAGAAAATAAAACGCATTGAATTCCATCCCTAATGCAAAAAACAGACAGCCGCCAACAAGCCATAAATATGCGCCCTTATTAATGCCCACGACGAAAGATTAAACTTGAGAAACCTACAAGAGAGAAAATATTCATGTCTGTTATTTTATATGTTTCATTTCTCAATTTAATTCATCATTATCATCAAATTATCTTCTTTTTTGGCTGTTATAATAAATTACGTAGTTATAAAAACAAAATATAATTCTAAATACAAAACCAACATTAAAAATAATTGGTCTTTGAATATTATATACAATGTAGAAACTATATTGTTTACCAATTACATAAGAAGGAGAAAAAACATCATTATACAAAGGCAGCCTCTGAAAAAGGGAAGTGACATAATTATAGGGATAATAGATACTGGAAAGGGGTTAGTCTGGGATACTTATATTTAGGAGGGGTTGAAGGATACAAAATTTGGAGAAAGAGAAGATAGAAAAAGTCTTTTGAGATGAATTTAAGCGAAAGAGAGAGGTGGTACCTATCGAGGAAAGGAACAATTTTGGTTTTGGAATAGAGTAAGTCATGAAGTGGGTTGTTTGGATGGCGGATCCTCGTGAGGATCGGTTTGATACGGAGAGACTTTTCAGAATAGGATTCTGGCATTGGGATAGAAGAGGAAAACCATATTCGAGGATTGGACAGCAGATGGATGGAATGTTAGGAATCCGAAATGACAATGAGTCTTGTCTTAATGTTGGATTTGAGTTCTTTTGAATAGGAGTCAAAGTTGAGTTTTGGATCTAGCAGGATTCTTAGATATTTCACGAAGGATGATGGGTAGATGAGAAGATTACCAAAGGCAATATGGGGAGAGGATGATATAATACGGTGGTAGGGAACTACGACTGTTATAATAGATGCAACAACAATTGGAACAAAATAGTAAGAAAGAAATAGATTATAATGCCATTACTGAAAAAGGGCTATAGACCTATAAGTCTTTCTATCCAATATTTAGAATCTAATATACACTTTTTCATAATTTGAAATACGTAATAATAGAATCTTTCATACAAAAATGAACTTAATACTATTAGTATATACATTGAACTACAATGCATCAGGACAAAGGCAACAGGAGTTCCATGGCGTTGAGGCATTGAAACCGTAAATGTAATGAAGAGATAACGCGGATCCTCCGATTCGGTCCGCATTTCGAGGAAGTTTGCAGTAAATTTTGCGATTGTAATTTATTCGATTGCGCTTTCCTAGCTAGCTTTAACAAGTAAAATTGCAGTTTTGTTATCGGATTATATTGGCTATTGTTTCGCATGCGAAGGGTCTGTGTGTGAGAGAGAGAGAGAGAAAAAGAGAGGGGGCGGCTTTGAACGGCCGCCGCCGCCGCCCGAGTTCTGGATGCAGCATGCAATGGACGGTGGGAATTGTCATATGTCACTTTTGTCACGGCCAGAACTACGGGCATTTGATAAATGAATTCGGACACTCCTATGGTAATGCGCCGCAAATTTTACCCCAAAACTCAACAGATATTTCCAGCGCATTCCCCATAAACATTAACACGATGACGTTTATTCAAAGTACGACGAATACAAAAAAAAACAACAACAACAACGGAAAATCGGTGGAAAACTGTGCACATTTGTACGGATTTATTTCATCATAAAAGCAATTATTTCATAAATCCATTAAATAATTGGGCAAACATTTTTTTTTCAAGCATAATTATTTTCAGCTTTATCGAACAAAACGAAACTTGTTCAGTCTGTTCAAAAATCATGGTGAATTTATTTAAATTAATTGTGGTATTTACAACATGAGATACAATTAAAATCAAATATTTGATGTAGTTTTGATATTTCATTAAAAAAAATTGATCAGAGTTACTTTGTATGCATTAGCCGAATTGTTGTTTTGTTGTATAAATAGCATATAAAATCCTGATTTGCACAAATCTATGCCTTTATTTGTCCTTCCGACATTCCTCGTTGTCTTTTAGTGCCCATTTGTTCCCTTAATCGCTTGCAGCTCGGTCCAACTCTCTTATTTCTATCCACCTTTTATTCCCTAAATGTCATCTACCGAATTGTTTTCCCTTTCATATCATTCACTCACACATTCTTTGATCTTCTGCTCTGTTCTTTCGTTTCATTTGAATCAAGGTATAACAGATGAATTGTGATAATTTTTGCTAGAAAAGATACAATTATTATATAAATAATGAGAATTTAAAGAAAAAGTTAGATTAACAATAATTATGATATAATCAATATATTTTCTAATGGTTCTGAATTTGCTTTATCAGCCTTCACTACCTTAGTTTGGTGACCGAAAATCGGTGGGATTCGAACCAGAACCATTTCGCACCGGATTTCTGTGATGCAGGGACTCTTAACCAGTCTGACAAGAGTTGCCCTTAATAATCAATGATAGTTTTTCGATTTGTTTGGAATCTAAATAATGATACAAAAGTTACAATTGTTGTTTGAATACAATTTATAATGCAATAACATACATAATGAGGATTTAAGTAAAGGGTCGGATTATCACAAATTATGTGGTAGACTTGACGGCGTTTGATTTCAAAGATAATGAGTACTAAAATAACGCAACACCATAAATAAGTTTTTATCTGAGCCACATAACAAATGGATGTACAAGCATTTTGTATCAGATTTCACAATGAATACGTTCTTACTTTTCCAGGTAGATTAGATCTAATCAATTCTCACTCGTTATAATGAACGAAATTAAGTTGATTCCGTAAAACGAGGGTCGATCCGAAGAAGGGAGAAGAGAAGTTGTTTTCTTCCCCCTTTCTGTGTCCATCCTAATGGAGAAAGGGCTATTTCTTATTGTTCCGTTACAATGTGTTTTCTCGAGTCACCTGCGGAGGTCTTCAGACAAATGCACGGAACATTTTGATTTATACCGAAATCAAAAGAGAGAGATGGAAATCTCCAGTATATTTCTCGGATTATCTAAAGTCATCTCTTTGTTACGAGCAGCTCTCGCATTGTCGGAGCCCACTTTATTGAATATCACGGGGATGGTCCTTTGTGGGCGAACTCAAAATATCTATTTACATCGGAAGGGGCCCCCATTGTGGCGCGAGAGCAGTAAATTATCGGCTAATGCGCGATTTAAACTGTGAAATGCTCCTGTAATCACGGCCTCTTGAACTTGTTACGAAGTTTATGTACTATATATAATGTAATATAATGAAAGGGAGGAGGGAAGGGAAAAAAAAGGCAGCAGGAAGATGGGATTATTTATGTGCGAACTTGGGTGGAACGGTTGAGTTACACGAAGATTGAAATCGTTGCATGCATTCCTTCTGGTTTCTTCCCTCTGTTTATTTCCGTCGTTTACCAGCGACCGGCGTTTGGTTGAATTATCTGATCTAATGAATCGTGCATCAACATATCTTGAAAAGAGGAGAGAGATTAAAAGGCTTTCGATGGAATCGGGTTACGTTTGCTTCGATCCTCTCAATCAGGTTTTCTTCGTAATTGGAGGGACCGATCCTGTTGAATATTATATTCTTCTTCGGCCGTAAACATCCTAATTACCAGAGGTCATTTTTTTAATTTTCCCACCAAAACTCGATGTATATTTATACACAAAAATACGCTTTGATTTATGGTTGAGCCATCGTTTCTTATTTGTCTCTCTCTCGTTCCCATCCGAAGTGATTGCTTTTAATTGATCAATTGTACCCATCTCCTCCGTTCTGTTGTTTGTACATTTTCCTATCGGTCGAGCCAAAGCGAACATTTCCCTCTCTGCATCATCCCTCTTCCTCTGTTGCTGCGAAAAAAGGCAATTTCGTCCTGCAACCATTCCGACGAAATGTTTTGATTGATGTAGTTCGAGCGTGCCCGGTCATTTTTATTAACAAAATTCGCAATTAAGGCGAACAAACGATATATTAAAGCCACTCATTAATTACATCCTTTCAGAGCACGAATATCAGCTAGAGCACTAATTGGTGCAGGGCTCCTTTTTACTCTGCGAAATTATTAATTACCAATCGTATATTTTATGTTTAATGTATCGTATAGCACAGAAGCACACTACTAGTTTGGTCTTAGTGTCAATTTTTCTACTTGGAAAGTAGATTTGCCTGTCTAATCGCTAATATTGCAAACAATTCCATAAACAAGTTTCTTAGACATTTGTGATTTGTAATAGTAAAAAATATGATATATTCATGAACATTTGTGATAATTATGTCGTTTTTCATAACCGTAACACGATTTTCAAGGCATCAAAAAAGGTTTTTTTCAAATTACACGAAATTCGTAATATTATATGACACGTTGGATAACTTGAACATTTAGGTTATATTATGAATATTAGTCTTAACCAGTTGACATAGTAGCGCTTAAACATGCAAAATCGTGTAAACCGTTAACGTTTTCGGGATTTCGATTCTGTCGGGATTACGGTTTTCAGGATTTCGATACAGTTAGGATTTTCTTATATATAATTGTTTAAAACGTTCGTGATTATGGTTTTTGGGATTTCGATTATGTNNNAGGATTTTCTTATATATAATTGTTTAAAACGTTCGTGATTATGGTTTTTGGGATTACGGTTTTCGGGATTTCGATTCTGTCAGGATCACGGTTTTCAGTATTTTGATACAGTTAGGATTTTCTTGTATATTATTGTATGTATTATATTAAAGTTTATGTTTGTTTCAGCACTTGTAGTATGAAGAAAGAATAAATGTGTGTAATATTTTTGAAGCTTGATGCGATGTTAAGTAGATGGAAAGTTTACCTAGAAGCAGCTAGAAATTCTCAAATGAAGGAAGTGCGGAATAAAAGTAGGTAGGAAAAACAAGCAGCAGCAGCAACAACAACAAATTCACGAGACAGCCAAAATGAAATGTATGAAGTACACACATCCAAACTGCAAATATTTGCACTACGTCTATACGACTTGGCGGTTTCCAGTGCGCTTCCGCGTGTATAACTAACTTATTCGGCGCAAGTTGACAGGATTTTATTCGAAAGAAATTCGTGAGCATCAGTTACATCGCAATTTGTCGGGTTTCTATCCGTATGGATACGTGCGTGTGTGTGTTTCATCGGCTTTTGTTTGCTTTTATTTGCAGATTTATGGATGGAATGACGGCCGAATCGATACATTCTTGTTTGACTGCTTTCGCTACAGTGTACATTTATGTTTGGTATTTGTGTTAATTTTTGTTTACACTACATAGCATAAGCTCCATGCCATGCAGAATGCAAATTGTTGCTGTTATTGACATACGATGTTTGTGATTGTTTCTCTCTGGGTGTGTTATTTCAACTTAAATTTATGTCGGGGAAGTTTTATTTTATAATGAAGTTTCAGCAAAATATGTGGAAACTATGTTGGACAGTTTAACCAATTATTTTTTTTTGTATATATTTTAATATATAAATATAATCGAAAAATTAATATTTTGATGCTTGTATTTGGAAATGTTTGTTGTGTCTCAGGAATGGAATTCTCTGAACACTGTGGATTATCTTGTAGTTATGGAATCTTTGAGGGGTTTATGAATATCAGATGCGAATATTTCAAGTAGTTTTATTGTACAGTTGAGTGTTTTTATGAAGAAGTCAACTATACAAGTGTTGTGTAGTGACCCAGGGATGGAATTCTCTGGACACCGTGTATCATTTCGTAGTTACTTCATTGTGGAGTCTTTGAGGGGTTTATGAATATCAAATGCGAAAATTCCAAGTAGTTTTATTGTATAGTTGAATGTTTTTATGGGGAAGTCAATTATGTAAGTGTTGATCTCCTGTTTTATTAACTAAGAGTTACATTCTCCTCTTAAGTTACTCGTTAGCTCCCCAAGCTAAGACAGTTCTTCGAAGACTTTTCTTCAAGGACTATCAAAGACTGAATTGTATTATTAAAGTACCGCCTTATAAGATAGAAGGTGGACTGATTACAGAAGAATATATAGGGGTACAATAATTGGTTAGGGAAGAATTCTTCAATTATGTAGTAGATTTGTAGTTGTTATAAAACTTGGAGGAATGTACTTTCTAGTAATTAGGGTATGGGAATGTACGACGTTAAGGAGAACGTACTTACAATAATGAATACAAAAATAAGGGATGATATAAACAATAATCAGTTATACATAACAGTAGATTTTATGGTTTATTACTAAGAGTAACATTCTTCTCATAATAACTCTCCTTATTAAGACTTTTCTTCCAAGAATAAATTACAGAAGAATATGTGGGAGTTTTCCATGTGGATCGAAAGTCACCCACTTTGGTGTGTACGTTACTAATCCTAACATTGAGTAGTAATAGGAATAGTCACAACTGGATGCTAAAAGATCTGTAGTCTTATAACTACATAGATGGTCGACTAGTTTAAGACGGCAGGTCGGGCACGTCGAAATATCTGTAGTATACAGCTAAAAAACTCATTAAAGCCAAAAGGATCGATAGGTATTAGTATATAGCAGGGATGGCCAAGCTCCTTGATAGTCCGATTCAAAATTTCATAGTCACATTTTTGCAAGATTATCCAGAGCCGCAAATAATGCTTCCAAGAGCCGCATGTGGCTCTCGAGCCGCAGGTTTCTCTCCCCTGGTATAATAAACTATATAGAATCTTCCTAAATGGAAATGTACGTCGTTAAGGAGCTGAATAATGAATACAATGATAAGGGATTAGTATAAAGGGATTATATAAACAATAATCGGTTATACATAACAATCCATGTATTGTATTTATTGATATGCATCATAAATTACGGCCGCCGTTGGAGCTCTGAGCATGCACGAAGTGATAGTATCGCGGGTGTTATAAATATATCCGGAGGTTATATAAATTCGGAATTCGCAAGAGGATCGGTCCCCCAATAAATATTTAAAAAAGTTTCTTATTGTTCA
>JAFMTC010000640.1:16981-27122 GCA_018845635.1 Nicrophorus orbicollis | reverse complement strand
AAGGACCTCATTAATAAGTATACCTCACAGTTAGTTTCCTTCTCTAAAAGTGTATTAGCATTGATATAACATTGCATTTCATCTCATTGTAATAGATGTTTCACTTTAAAACCAATATTTATTTGTATTTCAAACATTTCCTTTAAATATAATTAATAAGTATACTTCAAAGTTTGTTTCTACAAATGACACTATCTTCAAGGACCTCATTAATAAGTATACATCACAGTTAGTTTTTATGGTTCGTCACAAATGAACAAAGTTAAATGTGAAATCTCCCTTTTTAGAACAAACTAGAAAACCACCCCAATAACAAAGCATTAAACTTTCTAGACAACAGTGAACTTGCATAGACTAAAAAGACACCCCTTTAAAATTTCAACTTTATAATTTGCGTTTTCTTTGTTAGCGTTATCAAAATCTATATTTATTTAAGTTGTTCTCATCAACTGTTATTTAGTTGCTTATTTTGGAAGATTTCTCAAAGAAATTTTCTGTTTATTTTCTTATGTCAAATTTATTTGTTTATATATTGACCTAAGACAGATTACAATATTAATAAATTTCCATTACAAACGCTTCGTATTTTGTATATTTGGTAACTGTTTAATGAATGCACTGCAAAAACCATATGAATTCTTTAGCGACGTCGAGTGGAGTGTCTCGAAAGTCCAACGAATGATTTATTCAGCCAATACCGTTCGTTTCTCCTGATTAAAAACAATTAATTTATAATTTCGCCCCATAATCAAGACGAATGTTTACTTGAAAGTTTTCAACTTTGCTCACCCGGATTACGCCCTGCAAAATTTATGCCCTTGAAATTCCGGCCGTAGATCACGGCGACACCAAATTAACGTCATTAGAAAACACTTTCCCCGCGATATTAAACTTCACGCGGATCGTCCAAACCGGCAGAGAGAAAAAAAAACGCACTTACAACATTTTACTGCTTAGATTGTCTTTGAAATTCTTGTAAATCTACAAAAAAAAAACGTGAACTGTATTAAGTTGACTTTATATTAAGATCCCAATTAACTATTATAGTTTTGTTATTCGAATTGAAATCAGCAATTTTTCAAATCTGCACCGAACGATTCGATACGAAATAACCGTAACTTCTGAACGCGTCGCCCGATTTTGATGAACGATGTCTCATATTAATTCAATCGAAAATCTGAAACACTTTTGCTTGAAACTTTTTTTGATTGGAAGCTTGAGAAATAATATAATGCAGTAATCGTTATCCATTCAATTGTGTTATAATAAACGAAATTTCTTCTATAAATTTGATAATTTATTAACGCAAAGTAAAACATAACGTAATTTCAAGCTCGAAAAGAGTTACGGTTGACAGTAACAGTTGATTTAATTGAAATAGTTCATTATTTTCAATTATGAATATATTTTGGTTTTGTCTGTTTATGACTGTTGCAATAAATATAAAAATTATGAACGTTTCAACGTAATTTATTGAAGTTGCAAAACAACATGATAAAACATTTCTCCTCGTGACACTACAATAATACGGGATTTATTAAAAATGAGATGGAAGTTTTTATTTACGAAACATGTTCATTATTAAATTTTGCATTTCAAACGACTAATATATTCATTATTACAAACAAAATAGGTAATAACGTACGAAATACATATTTGTTTGTTGTTAGAACGTATTGTAAAGCAAATAAAATTGAAAAGTTACTTGGGTTTTTTTTGTTGTTGTAATATTTGGATGAACGTAATTTATATCGGATTGTCACTGTATTGGCATTCAAGTGAATAAAACAGGTAACAAAAGCGTACACGGGAGACTGAAACACAGTTACCACGGAATGATTGCTTTTATTCATGAGACCATATAACTTTGCATAAGGGACGGTTTTTTTCTTTCGTATTATAATATGTCATTCCATCACATTTCACCGATGTCGTAAAAAATTTATCCCGGTTATACGATTTCATAACAGGGCAGAGAAGGGAGAGAACGAAATAGTGAAAAATTATCATTTCGCCTCGGTGGAAGGAGGAGGACATAAACTTGCGAAACTTCTGCAAAATTGTTTGTTCGCATTTGATTTTCACTTCGTGACCCCATGCACACGTATAAAACAAACATTTATATATGTTGCGCTTCTTTTTGTATTCCTCATATTTTCGGGTTTCCTTTTGCATTCCGAAACTCTCTCCGACACGGTCCGTTTTAATAACTCAGGGTTTCTTGTTGCTCGGGGGCGAAATGGATTTAGAGTCGACTTGGGAACCCTTGTTTGCTGTGCGTGCGCGACGGCTCAGCCATATAAACGCCCCAAATGAAATGGAATTGCCGGGAAAGTGTTAACTTTCGGTAATAGAAAAGGTCATGATTACTGTTTACGTTCCACACAGACACACAGACATTGAAGATTATCGTGGCCCCTCGGCATATTCGATGCCGTGCCGTAAGATACAGGGGTAAGAATGTAAGAAAATCCACGGAAAAAAGAAGCTTCAGTTCCCAGGAAACAATCCGCAAATATTTGTTGGTAACGATTTTTGTGTGGATGCGCCGGGTCATTTCATTTCATTTACAAATATTCAGTGAAAATATCAGTCAAAATGAATGAAATATTACATAAATTTAACATAATAATACTAAACAATATTAATTTTAGCATAACTTAAGTGAATTAAGTTGAAAATGTATTAAATTTAATATATATAATTTCTCTAAGAACTTCATTGAAATTTGCATAAGCAGATGCAAATACTCTTTCTACGTAATTGTCTGAAAGGATGGACAGTGGAGGACCCTCGGGTATATGCAAATATTGACCGAATATGAGTTTTACGCGTGGATAGAGGGAAACATCAAATGGCTAGCCACAACAGCGCCCCGGATCGAACTGTATGAAGACTTCCCTCATAACTTCCGATCGTTCCGACGGCGATTCTAAACTCCGTTTGGCATCCAAACGCTTTCAGTGATTTCCTAAATTCTTCCGGCACACGTCTACGAATAGCATTTATTCAAACATACACGTTTGATTTATATCAATATTCCATGTAATCCCTCATCGAAAATTGCTAATAGCAGCAACTATTTGCATAATTGCCCCAATTATCTGTTGAATATGCTCCGCTTTCATTTTGTTTCGCATAGAAAGCGATCGATATATAATTTCATGCAATTAAAACTGATAATTGAAAAACTAAAGCTCTACATAGCAAAAGCAAATGAATAATACATAAAGTAAAATATAAAAGTAACAAATTATAAATATATGTTAAAAGTATATGAATTATTTTCATATGCATTTCATTCAGTGAAACCTTAACGAGCACCTTTCAAAACGAGTTATTCAAAACGAGCAAAAAATGACGATTTTCCGCATAACGAGAATAACCTGAATACTCAGAACATGTTGTAACAGAACAGAATTATGTAACTACTATGACGAAAATAATCTTATTCGTTACTTAATCTCATTCCTAGTTAGAAGAAGAGATGAAGCTTGAATTTCTTATCTATAATCTTATATGGAGAAAATTGTTTACTTATATAAGTGTTTCACTATACAAGTAAAAATCCGGAAATTCTGAATGGTTAAGCTTCTGTATATCGAAGCAAATAGTTGTTAATAAATTGCATCTAATATGGATGAATCATTCACATTTAAACGTATTACTGAAATTGGTTTTAATTAACTTAATTAATCTATATTGTATTTGTAATAAGGATGGATGAAATTAGTAAATATATGATTACTAAGGGACTCAGTTTTAAAATAATGTCCAAATTTGTATGTGCTAGCAAAGTGTATTCTATAAGTTTAGTCGATAATTGAATTGAACTATGAATGGAATTGTGTTCATTAAGTTTTTGTTATATTGAAGTTTAAATTAAATATGAAGGTAATTAACATGGATTACTACAGAAATATTTATAATATATGCAGTATTATATTGGATAATTTCAGTTTTTATAAAATCGAATGATTTGTTTTCATAAATATTATGCAAAAATGTCTGGAAGATGAGCTCGCAAATAATTAGCTCGACTAATTAAGGAACAACCGGTGCTGTTTTATGTTAATAATCACGTTGCATTTGATCAATGAGCAATTAGTTGAGGGTGAAGGGAAGGCAAGAATAGACCGGTTCCTGGAATATAAAGCTTCGCTGATGGATTTTCGTTGAATGCAAGACTTCTTCGATGAAGAAGAATCGACGAAGACGAAGAATAAAAACAAGGTTGAACAATTTGGAGCGAGCGTTGTTAGTAGGTTCCATTTTGTAAAGGTTAATTTAATTCTTGATAACGAGGATGCTGAGTTGGATCGAAACCGGGTAATTGTTGCGGGGTAAAAAAGCGAAACAATCGCATGCAGCATAATGAACGCGGAGGACGACGGAGATGGTGCGAAAGGGAGGACCGGAGGCTCTTCGTCCTTGGCCAGCAGAGTGTGTGTGTGTGTGTGTGCGAGAGCATCTGGGGATTCCGCCGGAGGCCGAGATGGCTGCAATAAACCACAGGCCGTGACGTAATGGAGTCGTTACGGACCGGGAGGTCCGCGTGGACCCATTCGCTCAGCCGGGTCGGGGGGCGATTCAAGTGGCTCAATTGCATTACAAGCACTTTTTGTATGTGTAATGCCCGGCCGCAGGAGCCGAAAAAGAACCGCACTCGGTGAGGCTCTTTGGTGATGTCGCGGGAACTGTGACTCTTCAGCGTACCGCGAGAGACCACTCTGCCACAAAGATCATGAGCACAACAACAACAAGTATCTTGCATCCAAGTTACTACTCTTCAATAAGCACACACAATACAAAACGTTGAAACGTTTCAAATACACGTACATGATAAATTTCTTAATACAGTGGAACCTAGTCACAAAAATGATTCACTTAACGAGCGACATTTCGCATAACAAGTGACGAATAGAAGACTAAGCCTGCTACATCATTATCAAAACTTTTGCACACATTTGAATCTATTAACCTTAGATTATTTAGTCTACAGCAGACTATACTTTACATATATAATTTGTCCAACTCTTTGGCCAAAATCATTGATGACCCTGTGGAAGTAAAGAGCTGATCATCGAAGATTGTATGGAGTTGCATTATGACTTATAGACCAGAAGTTAAGGAAGAGAATCTATCATAGGAGGAGGTAACAGAAAAGCAAGAATCTTATAAGCACGCACAATACAAAACGTTGAAACGTTTTTAGTCCACGCTCGATACAGGAACATACTAAATTTCTTAATACAGTGGAACCTAGTCACAAAACTGACTCACTTAACGAGCGACATTTCACAGAACAAGTGACGAGTAGAAGACTAAGTCTGCTACATCATTATCAAAACTTTTGCACACATTTCAATCTATTAACCTTCGAATTTTGTATATCATTATAGATTATAGCAGACTATACTTTACAAATATAATTTGTGCAACTTGGCCAAAATCATCGATCAGCCTGTGGAAGAGCACAGTAAAGAAAGCTGATCATCGAAGATTGTATGGAATTGCATTATGACTTATAGACCAGAAGTTAAGGAAGAGAATCTATCAGAGGAGGAGGTAACAGAAAAGCAAGAATCTTATAAGCACACACAATACAAAACGTTGAAACGTTTCAAGTCCACACTCGATACACGAACATACTAAATTTCTTAATATTGTGGAACCTAATCACAAAACTGACTCACTTAACGAGCGACATTTCGCATAACAAGTGACGAGTAGAAGACTAAGCCTGCTACATCATTATCAAAACTTTTGTACACATTTGATTTTTTATATCATTTTACTCTATAGCAGACTATACTTTACATGTATAATTTGTGCAACTCTTTGGCCAAAATCATCGATGACCCTGTGGAAGTAAAGAGCTGATCATCGAAGATCGCATGGAGTTGTATTATGGCTTATAGACCAGAAGTTAAGGAAGAGAATCTATCAGAGGAGGAGGTAACAGAAAAGCAAGATTCTTATAAGCACACATAATACAAAAAGTTGAAACGTTTCAAATACACGTATATAATACATTTCTAAATACAGTGGAACCTAGTCACAAAAATGTATTACTTAACGAGCGACATTTCGCATAACAAGTGACGAGTGGAAGACTAAGCCTGCTACATCATTATCAAAACTTTTGCACACATTTCAATCTATGAATCTTCGAATTTTTTATATCATTATGGATTTTAGTAGACTTTACTTTACAAATAGAATTTGTGCAACTTTTGGCCAAAATCATCGATCAGGCTGTGGAAGACCACAGTAAAGAAAGCTGATCATCGAAGATCACATGGAGTTGCATTATGACTTATAGACCAGTAGTTAAGGAAGAGAATCTATCAGAGGAGGAGGTAACAGAAAAGCAATAATCTTCTGGTACAATAAATGAAATCATGAGTAACACTTGCATCGTATATTAAGAAGCATCACTGTGTGGTTACAAATCAGTGTAGGAATTCCACAAAATGTTGAACACAAATGATTATAGATTACTTTCAAGTTAAAACAAATAAGTATGCATCATAAATAATGAATTAATTATTTGTTACCTGCAAATAAAATTCGCACTGTTTCATTCCTAGATAAGAGAAAAGAAGCGGCGTGAATCACCTTAATAAACTTTATATCAATAAATTCTCTTATAAATAGAAATATTTTATCATATTTTACTTTAGTTTATATTATTTCGCTATATGAGTTATCATTCGTCGATTCTGGATCGTATTATGCTCGTAATAAGCGTAATTATCTTGAGATTTTTACCTATATTTACAATGAACTCTGAACGGGTTAATGCACTTATATAGATGAATAAAAAGAGATACCGTATTTTCTTTGCTCAAACTTATTTTCTGTAATGATATTTTATTTATAATACACACTTCACTGATAAACATAACTAATTGCTATTTAGCGTGATTCTCGCCCACTTGTCACTTCAATGCTTCAACCCAAAAACAAAACTACAAATATATAAGATGCACGACAATGTGTGTTTGTAGTGAACAGTGAACCATTTATGTTAATGCATTTACCATTTGTTGATGATACTTTTCGTCGAATTAAAATACAAGCCTTAAATCATTTAATCTTATGAATAATTCAGTAGAAAATTCTTCCCGAAGCGTATAATTATCCACATTTCGTAAATACGTATGCAGGATGTAATTAATAACGATAATATGTTGACGGGCCGAATTGGGTGCAGTACCAAAAGTCCAGGGAAACTTGCCTGGATTCAATTACGGGACACGGCGCACATCCATAACTCATGCGGACGAGTTTTCACTAATTTCTGTCTAATACTTTTTTATTTATAACTGCGTTTTGCACGGCCGTTCACGTATTCACAACCGTTGGAATTGTCCGGAAACGGAATTAACCCCCCCGCCTCCACCGCATACGTGGACGACGCAGCAAATTTATGTCTACCGGAAAAGAGGGAAAAAAAAATGAATAAAAAACGAATGAAATTGCGACAGAACATTGCCCTACAGAATTACCGGATTTGATTAACGGCTCCATGTTTTAATGCATTCCAGTGGTTTAATTATAGTTAATGAAATTAATGCTTTACATTTGAAAATAATATAGTTTTAACAGAAAATATTTATTATTTCAGAATGTTCAGATAGGAGCAAAGTGTAAGATGAATTATTTTTGCCAATTATAATGTATTTGATCAAAATCTAAGTAAATATGGGAAGGTTATAATTCAAATATTAATTAGTAAAGTATGTTTGTGTTGTGTTTCTCATATTTCTCCATCTTTTAGTTGATTGAACGTACAGTACAATTGTTTAAATTTAACGTTATTTAATTGGTGTGAAAAGTTTAATTAGCGTTCGTTTCTAAATTTCGTTTAAATTCAATAAAATGTGATTACACTTTCAAGTATGTCGTAAAGCATAAAAGTAATTAGAAGGTAATTAAGTTTTATCAGGTAGTGGTCAGTAATCCATCAAATACATGCATTTAACAAAAGGAGCAATTTCAATTAGTGTTCGACGGAAAATTAATTTGAAGTGTTACGACCGGAGCAACTGGTTATACGACCTACAATAGTATAATTAATATGATGCTTCTAATAACGTTAATAGAAGATTCTGAGTACGTTACGTTTAGTTTTTTTTTGTTTAACTATGTACAAATAATAGATTTAACATACTCAATGTTTTAGTAAAGTTATAATTGATTTAAAGTGGAGAGAAAATTCAAGAGCCGGTCGAAGTAATGGCTTCGTTATCCGGACAATGTATCGGTTTAGTCAGTGTGTTAATCCCCAAACAACTTATGTTCACTCATAATTCAGTCCCTCAGGCTTCGTTACGGTGCACACACAAACGCGGAATCCCTAAATTTATTACGATATTAATTGCCGATCCTTATGTTGTCCTTCTTTCGGGGCGATATTTCATCACATGCAGACGTAATAAAGCGAAGCTCATTCCTAGAGATGTGAGCAAATACTATGCGAAACAGATAAAAATGGATTAACGCGAAAAGAAGTTGCGTCGTTCCTCGAATCGTTTAATTTTCGAGCAGGTAGGCAAGAGGGGAAGAATGACCCGGGCCACTGAAACAATTATCTCCATATGGTTATGTGTGCCTACAAGGTTAGGGCATATTAATTATATTCTCCGTTTTGTTTGCAGGTAGAAATGTTTTCGTGCTCTCTGGGGATGCGAAACGGATTTCGGTGTAATAAAATTTCATTCCCTCCGTCGTAACTAATTGTTTAGGAGCTAAATAAAAAAGAACGAGAAGTGAAAAGGACGTAGAAATGAAACGTGAGGAGTAAATGAATATTACTGCAATTGCATTAACATTTTGTTTTGCCTAGCAGTGAATTGTCTGTTGCAGTGAATACAATGCTCTTTCACACGTTAATTTTTCATTTCTTCAAATTTGACAGCGAATTACCGACAAACACCTCTAGACACAGTAAAATGTAAATAAGCTTTGCATTCCTCAACTATCCTAGTTTCATATGCATCTTTTATATCCATTCTATCTATTATAGTTTTTGAGAAAATCGATAAAACGTGAAGACACTGCATTTTCGCACGTTAATTTTTCATTTATTCAACTTTGACAGTGAATTGTAGCCAAACGGCTCTAGACACAGTAAAATGTAAATAAGCATTGCATTCCTCAACTATCCTAGTTTCATATGCAGCTTTTATATCCATTCTATCTATTATAGTTTTCGGGAAAATCGATAAAACGTGAAGACACTGCTTTTTCGCACGTTAATTTTTCATTTCTTCAATTTTGACAGCGAATTACAGCCAAACGGCTCTAGACACAACAAAATGTAAATAAGCATTGTATTCCTCAACTATCCTCGTTTCATATGCATCTTTTATATCCATTCTATCTATTATAGTTTTCGAGAAAATCGATAAAACATGAAGACACTACTTTTTCGCACGTTAATTTTTCATTTCTTCATTTTTGACAGCGAATTACAGCCAAACGGCTCAAGACACTGCAAAATGTAAATAAGCATTGCATTCCTCAACTATCCTAGTTTCATATGCATCTTTTATATCCATTCTATCTCTTATAGTTTTTGAGAAAATTGATAAAACGTGAAGACACTGCTTTTTCCCACGTTAATTTTTCGTTTCTTCAACTTTGACAGTGAATTGTAGCCAAACGGCTCTACACACAGCAATAAGTGAATAAGCTGTGCATTCCTCAACTATCCTAGTTTCATATGTATCTTTTATATCCATTCTATCTATTATAGTCTTTGAGAAAATCGATAAAACGTGAAGACAGTGCTTTTTCGCACGTTAATTTTTCGTTTCTTCAACTTTGACTGTGAATTGTAGCGAAACGGGTCTAGACAGTGCAATAAGTGAATAAGTACTGCATTCCTCAACTATCCTAGTTTCATATGCATCTTTTATATCCATTCTAACTATTATAGTTTTTGAGAAAATCGATAAAACGTGAAGACACTGCTTTTTGCACGATAATTTTTCGTTTCTTCAATTTTGACAGTGAATTGTAGCCAAACGGCTCTATACACAGCAATAAGTGAATAGGCACTGCATTCCTCAACTATCCTAGTTTCATATGCATCTTTTATATCCATTCTATCTATTATAGTTTTTGAGAA
>JAFMTC010000637.1:183233-195043 GCA_018845635.1 Nicrophorus orbicollis | reverse complement strand
TTATCTTATTATACGCAACGTAACGTTCTAAATGAATATTTAACTAATACCAATCTTGAAACAATGAAGTAACCAAACGATGTTTAAAATTGACAGCTGTCAACCTCAATCTCGAATTAAATCCATCCTAACGAGTGTTCAAAACGACTGTTTATTTAACTTTGGCTATTATTAAAAGACTGGAGACGATAATGCTCGTTGCGAAATCGCATCCTTCGGAAAACACAACCGACCAGAAAACGATCCTATTGTTGAGTAGAAAAGAAAAATTACTCACTTACGAGTGACAATTCGGAATACGCTTAAAACGGATGATTCATCGGTTACGAGTTCCACTTTTCACGTCCCTTTTGTTATCGAATGCAAACAAAATAAAAATACAGTTTTATGCATGATTTTCACCGCTTGATCTTTTGACAGCTGTCAAAAAAAAAGTTGTTGCCAACTTAGATAATTTTAAAAAAAACAATACCAATAATCTAATTACAAACAATGACATACGTCATAAAATAAAGGTTAGAGATGGTAATACTGCAATTAATTGCCCTTTATGTTAAAAATACAATACATTTTGTAAATTATTATTTGTATTAATGAAGGATTTGATAATTTTGATACATAAATTATGAGATGCCATCTGTTAGTGAGAATTAAAGTTCGAAAATGATGTATATAAAAAATAACTGCGAATTAATTAATGACCTGAAACGAAACAGAGTTGATGGGCCCATAACAATTGTAACGAGCGCACTGATTTATTGGGCCTGCTTAAGATGGGCGGGTTAAATGCGGGCGACATCTAGAAGTGTAAAATAAAAATGATGGCGCATTGTGAAGGTTTGCCAATTGAAAGTGTCGGCGGTGCCAACGTAAAAATTACGGCCCATTAATTTTATTGGAATAATTGCCAACCTAAATTACGTCATTTTCATTGTCACCCGGCGATGTGTCAATTATTCAATGAGCCTGCATATTTCAGTATGTTGCTATGATTTGTTGTAAAGACTGATTTTGGTAAATCAAGGAGCGTCTCTTCAGAACTACTGTTAACCTCACACTTAAACTAATGATGAGTGGCTTGTTAGAGTTACCTTTGAACTAAGAATCGATGATTGGGCTTTATTTATAATGTTCATAAGTATTGTGGTGGATGTATCCAATCGTCCGAGAATGGTTAATTATTTGCGAATTTGTTGAACTCGGTGGTACCAACGTGAAAATACCTTGTATTTGCATTGGAAGTGAATGGAATTGCAAAGAAGGGAGCAATGGTGCTGTTTGCAAACATTGTTTGGATAGTGTCCGAGTATTGATGGAAGTGTATTTTATGTGTGTCGCAGCTCGTCTTCTGTGAAATTAATAACGGAGAGGGGTGGATGAAGACGAAACAATGAATCCAGAGGCTTGTGCTCGTTCATACTCATACACACACATACTGGGGGCGGCCGAAAACACACACATGACCGGTCATGCGGAAATTTTGTTCTAGCGACGCGCCACATTGGGACGGTTGAACTTCCGGTGGCGCGTCATTTTCCGGTGTAGGTGCAGCGGGGTGGAGGCGGCGTCGGCGGCGGCGACGACCCGTCCTCTCCCCCTCGTCGCCGCACCTTTCGCCCACCCGCATCTACGTGTGTGTGTGTGTGTTGGTACGTGCGTTACCTTGGAGATGAGCGGAGCGGCGGAGGGCGGTGGTGTTGGCCGCCACCGGGCGCTCCGCCGTAATCCCACTCATCTAACGTGATATTAAATCGGGCACGTTATCGATATTCGATTGACTCCCTCGCCTCCCTCACCTCTTCCGCACCCAACACTCTGACACCCCCACACATACAACCCCTAAATTCAATCAAAATCCACTTACACACATCTACATACGTAATCCGGCCACCGATCCCGAAATAAATTCCACTTAAAACACGCCATCTATGGACCGCTTTTACTACTACCACCGCCCCCGCTAAAGCATTGTTAAACGGGGGTGGGGACGGTCGTCGGAGTCGAGTGCTTTTACATTGTCTCACTCTGCGTACCGGAAACGGCTCTGTGCATCACATCAACCCAAATCTTCTCACCTGCACCGAAACTCTCCACACCTGTTGTATCCACAGTTCACTTACCTGAAAAAGAGAGAAACACACAATTAGTACAGTTGCAATTACAGAAAGTAAACAACAAAAAGTCCAAATCTCAATCATCACTTAACATTTAGTAATAATAGTTATATCACAAAAAGAGCAATTGAAGTCCATTTCTGATGTAATCATAAAGTAATCAATAACTATCAAATATAGCTTTGATATTTAATTAAATAAAACCTGAAAATACTATTGTTTAGACTTCGAAAGCTGTATAAACTACATACTTTGTAATAATTGCAAATAAAAACTTATATTTTCAGCTTCAATTTACACACTTAATAGTTGTAATTATCGTGCTTCCTCATCCAGTTATAGGACAAAAAGTGAAGACATTTCAGTTTCCAACTTATACAAAAATGTCTAATTTTTGAAGTGATATTATAAGAAAACTGTTATAGTTACAAATTTCGTAGGATATACAAATTAAAGCATATAAATTTTGCTACCATTACTATATTAAAACTAGTAATTATCATACGTAATTATAAAGTAATTAAAGAAACCGTAGACTCAAAAAAACTTAACAAAACTAAACCTACAATTTCAACGTTATTGGAAGAATGAATAGTTCCAATCAATATGCTTCGTTATTTAATAGAAAGATAAAACATGAAGACATTACGGTATCCAAGTTATACAAAATTATCGTGCTTCCTTATCCAGTTATAAGACAAAAAGCGAAGACATTTCAGTTTCCAACTTATATAAAAATGTCTAATTTTTGAAGTGACATTATAAGAAAACTGTTATAGTTGCAAATTTCGTATTATATACAAATAGAAGCCTATAGTTTTTGCTGCAATCACTACATTAAAACTTGTTATTATCATACGTAATTATAAAGTAATTAAAGAAACCGTAGACTCAAAAAAACTTAACAAAACTGAACCTACAATTTCAACTTTATTAGAAGAATTAATAGTTCCAATCAATATGCTTCCTTATTTAATAGAAAGATAAAACATGAAGACATTACTGTATCCAACTTATACAAAATTATCGTACTTCCTTATTCAGTTATAAGACAAAAAGTGAAGACATTTCCGTTTTCAACTTATACAACAATTTCTAATTTTTTGAAGTTATATTATAAGAAAACTGTTATATATACAAATTTCGTATTATATACAAATTGAAGCCTATAGTTTTTGCTGCAATCACTACATGAAAACTTGTAATTATCATACGTAATTACAAAGTAGTTAAAGAAACCGTAGACTCAAAAAAAACTGTTGATTTACAATTGCAAATATGAATTATGCAATGACTAAAATATAAATAAAGTGCATGTGATAACGAAAAAAACGAAAAAACAATGAAAAACAAAACAAAAAACAGCAGCACCTGAAACCAATTAAAATAAAATTCGTTGTTATTACGATATTCGCTGCTCGCTCATGCATTTATTTATTTATATCCGGTGGAAAGCCGTGCGCTCGTCCGACTGACATTATCGGATACTAATTAAATAGGTGAAACGGCCCGTGAACATTCAATTTTTGACATGGAAATGCAATTGGTGCATCCATCATCATGATCAACATTAACAGCATCATCATCATCATCATAATCATCCCTCGAAAAGAATATAGGGAAATCATCATCATTGTGGTGGTGGTTTGAGCAGCAGGCTGTGATTCAACAAAACAACGATGATTCTGTTTGTGAACTGCAGCAATTTGTTTCAAACCCATTTGAAATTTGCGCAAACAACAATTGAAAAACGAGAGAGAGAGAGAAACAAAGCAACTTAGTTTGTGTACGAGTGTGTGTGCAATGTTCACTGTTTTTGTGTTTGTTTGCTCTCGCAGTGTTGAACCGGGGCAGGCAGAGCGTGAAATAAAATGTAAAATAATATAAAGTGATTGTTGCCGACGAACAATGGCGCTTTTGCATCAACGCCGAGGCTGCAGCGAAAATACTACTATTCACGAAAAAAAAAACAACAGAGAAAATTACACGTTGAAGAATTACGCAACGAAACAAAATGCGAGCGCATCATAACATAACAGGTTTCGCATGTTTCTTGTTTCCATTTTGTGTTGTTTTGGTTTCCACTCGCATCGAAACAAAAACCCGAAAAAAAAACAAAAACAAAGAGGGGTGTCAAAAACACGCACGTATTTCAACCAAGGAAACAGGAAATGGATACCAGAAGTAATTAAATTACTTACGAACGAAACCGAATCCGCGATACTTTTGCACTTGCACGTGAAAACGTAATACCCAAGTGTACATTTCTTTTGTTACGATCAACGTGTTAAGAGGATTCACATTACATATCTTTATAATGTCATTAGTTGTAAGTTTGAACAATAAAAAAAGCAATAGTTTGAATGATTATCACAAGAAAAGTATAAGTAATACATATTTGGCAATAGGATTTTCAGGAAGGTCACAGTTTTATGTTTAATCTGTAAGTTAGATGATGCAATTAACTTGCGTGGTTACCGAGTAATTAGGTAAATTTAATTAGTTTATTTTGACAGCTCAAGAGCATATATCTGCTAGTAAGGACAGTAAGTTTACTCTTTAATTGTAATGTTTAACAATGTAATTAATATCTAGTGTGTTTCTGAATGACGTTGATGGTAACTTGCACGTTGCGTGATGAGATTGAAGTAATCGTTGATGCTATTGTGGAAAATCATAGTAGGCAAATAAATGATTCACGTAACGATAAACAAGTTGTACGTTGCGTGTCACGTTTTGATGGGTCGAGATTGTGAAAGCCGCTCATAGTTTCAGTGAAAATCGCAAAGAAAATAAATGATCCAACTTACCGCACGTCGTTTATTGACAGTCGGAGGAAAGAAAGAGCGCTCATTTTTTGCTGTTTGTTTGTTGCAAACCGGAAATAGCGGCGCCCGGAAAGACGGCAGAAATCAATGCAATCTGACAGCTGTCAATTAGTTTCGGCGTTGCACCTCCGCCGAATTGCGAGCAGGCACGAGAAATCGATACGTTATCCGAATTGCCAACTATAAATAAATTTTCCCCTAGATTTCGGTACGTGTTTGCGTGTGTAACGGCGAAAAGGGGTGTATTTATGGCATGCAAACAACGTCGGGGGACGATGGAGTGAACACAAAAAAAAAGGTGAAAAATAAATAAATAAAGTGGGAGAGACGGAAAATGGAGATGTCAAGAGGAAGGAAAAGGGGGGTGGCAGAGGGAGAGGCGATAATAAATGCGGGGAACTCGGATGTTGGAATCGAGGAATTCGTGAAACGGCGATTTGTCTAACGGCACGTAAAACTTGGATGCGGTTTGTAAGTAGCTCTGGCTGTGTGGATGTGGGGGATGTGCGATTTCAAAGTGGCGGAAATGTAGCACGTCTCCCGCCCCCGCACCACGAGTCGTTGACATAGGGTGAAATTTCCGGCAATCCGCGACAACCGAAAGGAATTCCATCGAATTCCTTTAACTTCTTATTTAAACACGATTCTCAAGCAACCAATTACTTAAACAAAGTTGACAGTTAAACGTCATTTTAAAGTCAAGACAAACGTCGTTTCAACAACAGCTAAATATAAGTGACAATGTATTTCATAATCAAACGTCATAAGATCATCATAACACGTCGTTTTAATTGTATCCTAGACATTTATGAATGAAGCAGATGAATTTGCATAACGAGAATCAAAAACTAAATGTCAAGTAACAGATAAATAAAAAGTGTAACTTTTTTTTTAGTACTAATTAATTTATAAATGACGTAACGAATTTGTATTAATTTTGATTATTAATTGAAAATGACTTTTGCTGATCAAATTCATTGAAAATGTCACAAAACTGACATAACAATAGTTGTTTTTAGAAGTGATCTATCTTATTTGGATAACTTTATCCAAATTATTTACGAATGAAGCGAGGGAATTTACGTAACTGGAAATAACACGAAATGTCATAAGTGACATAAACAATATGCAACAAGTTTGAGTTTGACATTACATTTTGATATTAGACTGCTTAACAAGTTTGAGTGTCGTTTTACCAGATCATAAATATTTATTGTAGATGAAGTAGATAAAAATTTCAACTTGAAATAGTTTCATTGATAAGACATATCTTTATGATATGTTAGTAGATTTTGATATTGGACTGCATAACAAGTTTGAGTGATGTTTTGCCAAATGAGAAATGTTTATTGAAGATCAAGAAGATACAAATTTCAACTTGAAATAGTTGGACGAACTTGACAAATATTTATGACATTACATTACGGTTTGACATTAGACTGCATACCAAGTTTGAGTATTATTGTGATAGATTGAAATTATATGACTATAGTATTTATTATTGTGCGAATTTGAAGATGAAGTAGATTCGAATTTCAACTTGAAATAGTTGAATGAACTAGACAAATATGTATGACATTACATTAAAGTTTGACATTAATCTGCATAGCAAGTTTTAGTGATGTTTTGCCAAATGATAAATGCTTATTGAAGATCAAGAAGATACAAATTTCAGTTTGAAATAGTTGTATGGACTTGGCAAATATGTATGACATGACATTACAGTTTGACATTAGACTGCATACCAAGTTTGAGCATTATTGTGACAGATTGCAATTATATGACTATAGTATTTGTATTTATATGACTACCATTATATAGTTGTAGTTGACATGATAAATCTTTATGACATGACATATGACATTTTGGCATGCGTGACAAGTTTGAGTGACGTTTCGAAGTATAATGAATATTCTCGGGAATTTGAGAAATTGATGATTCCGTGGATCGACACGAGTTGGAGTAAATTAGAGTGCCCGTCTTTATTTTGACAAACGACATCGCGGCTCGCGAATTCCTTGTCGCTGTAAACACAGCTCCTTCGGTCTGCGCTCATTTATCTCTCCCGAAGACCGGAAAAGGGCGACGATTTTCGCTGAAATGCAAATTTCACCGATGTCGGTGTGGGGATTCCCCCGAAACCCTCAGGAACAGGTGGACGAGAAGAAAAGCGAAAATACGGCTACGACTAAGTGGATTAATTGGACTTAATAAAGTCCGTGACTAATAGGTTCTGTGCGCGCCTTTCCAGCAAACCCTTGCCCATTTCCGGTGCTCTTTCGCGCGAGAACGGATAGAGGAGACAACGAATTGCCTCTTAGCTGCTCGTTCTTTGTAATCCGGATCTCCCCGAAAGTTAACAAGAGCTTCAACCGAATTACTGAATTCCCTTCTTTTTTTCTATTTTTCCTCTCCAAGTCTATAATAAAAGTAATACGTTTCGGATCTAATAATAAGAATCAAATTCCGTGTTTCGCAACGCGGCGCGCCGCGTTTTATTTCTGAATGCACCGACCTAAAAATTCCGACGAATTTTATTAATAATAATTGGAAGGATGTCGAAAGATATACAGCAGGCACACACAATGTCACAAATGAATTACACGAAACGGCTTACTTAGAAAGGTGTTTCGCTTCCTGTGTACGAAACGGACAAGAATTCGCAAGCCAAGGACGAGTCGAGGAACGCACTGCCTGCTGCAGTTTTATTAATAAGTCCGAAGGAATTAATTCATTGCGCGGAGCGAGTTAGCATTAGCGGCTAACGGAGGAGAGTTGCCTCAGGCTGAGAAGTGTTACGGATTAAATAGATACAAACGCAGACGTACACACGCTCGTTCGTTCCTACACACCTGCTCGAGCATTGAAAGTTCCCCTAGTTTTCATGGCCAAACTGGAGTACGCGAGTTACCTTCCACCAGACTGTTGTGTACACACATTTGTGCTTGTGCTCGAGATCTCTACTACTGCTCACATCTAGGCCACGAGACCAATTATAATAATATAGAGAAAAGGAAAAGATAGAACGAAACGCAATTTCTATCCGTTCTTCAATTGCTAGATGAACTCGTAAGCATCGAGACTTCCTTGATAACAGTTTGGCATTAGAAACGTCAAATTAGCTTTAGCTTCAGCTAATTTGACATTAGAAACGTCAAATTAGTTCATCTAATTTGACATTAGAAACGTCAAATTAGTTCATCTAATTTGACATTAGAAACGTCAAATTAGATTCATCTAACCTCTCCATTAACAATCTAATAATTACAATAGTTAACAACTACAACATCCACTATATTATACACTGAACTCTTGTCAAATTAGATTCATTTAACCTGTCAACTAATTATCTAACGATTCCAACTGACAACATCAATTTCATAAGTTCTAACAACTACAACAAGCGCTAAATATATACAATAAATACCAGTCAAATTAGATTCATTTAGCCTGTCAACTTATTATCTAACGATTCCAACTGTCAACATAATTGTCATAAGAACTATCAATTACATCAACCTCTCAATATGTACAATGAATACTTGTCAAATTAGATTCATTTAACCTGTCAACTAATTATCTAACTATTGCAACTGTCATCATCAATATCATAAGATCAAACAATTACAATAACCACTAAATATGCACAATTAATACTTGTCAAATTAGATTCATTTAACCTGTCAACTAATTATCTAACGATTCCAACTGTCATCATCAATATCATAAGATCAAACAATTACAATAACCACTGAATATGCACAATGAATACTCGTCAAATTAGATCCATTTAACCTGTTAACTTAATCTCTAATGTATCTAACTGTCAACATCATTTTCATAAGAATTAACAATTACAATAACCACAATAACACCAGTGAAATTGTGGTCATCTAACCTGTCAACTTATTATCTAATGATTCTGTCAAGATCATTTTCATAAGATCAAACAATCACCACAAGCACTAAACACTAGTCAAATTAGGTTCATCTAACCTGTCAACCAATTATCTAATAATTTCATCAATATTAAGTATTGCAAATGTCATAATTATTACAAAACAACGAGATCTACATTTTAGTACAGTCAAAATTTAAGAACCAATCGTAATTTGTATATATTTATATACATTCATATCCGATAAACTCCAGTTAAAATCTAACACGTTGCATAATTCAAAACCGTTTGTGTAACAATACCTACGTGTATTTAGAATTGATAAAATCGAACTGAACGCTCGTAACCTTGTGCAAAACACTTCGTTATAATCGATTCACGTAACGAACGTTGTTTTTTTTTTTGAAAGAACGAAGAAAAAAATCAGGTTTATTTCGTACGAGACGCAAGAAAACACGATCGAACAATTTGAATAATTTATATTTGCGGCGAGATTTTATATAAAAAGAATGCACGAATCAAATTAAAGATCAATTTTGAAGTTATTAATCAACTTTTCATCTGTTGCATAAATTGCAATATTTTTTCGATTATTTTATAGATTTTTTTCTTAGAGGTAAACACTCTTCGACTAAAGAAACTATTGCTAGTCTAAAAATAAAACCTACTCTATTTTAAATATTCGAGCGAAAGCGTATCAAGATATGTAATTACAACTTGTTTTTTCTTCTTCTCTTCATTTGTTTCTTTCTCACTCTACTCTTCAGTTGGAAACGGGAATACGAAATGCACTTTCGTTTTCTACGAGTTTGAGTCATCTCAGGAAACGCGTTTTCAATGTCAACGGAATTATAAAGTAGATTGGAAACTATAGAAACAAATGTTGCTCTAATTTTATGTATTTTTCAAACAATTGAATCAGAAATTTGATTTGAAACTATAGAAACAAATAACTCTGTATCAACTCTACATATGATATATGTTTCAGAATTGAATTGTTAATGATGACAGTTGAAGGTGATTGTAAATAAATGAGCGTTCAGAATAGATTTTTTAGTGAAAGTGCAGTTGAATGTAAATCGGAAAATGCAATTAATTGCAATAGTTTCTACACAAAATGGATTTTTTTTTGTATATTTCAGCTGCCTCTAGTCCAGAAATACATGTTAAAGAGAGAATGAAAAATAATGAAAGCTAACAACGAAGTGTTTGCGAATCTGTCAAATAAATGTCAAAGTAATGTCAAATAATACGACTTATGCTGCGTGGAAGACGCGCGTCGTCGGAAATAGAAAATCGCTTTGGCAACGAGTTCTCTTTTGTTGTTATTGTGGTGATGATGATGATGACTCGAAACAGGATACAAATTATAATCGGATGATTATTACAATACCGTCGAAAGCGTATTATAATCATTAATTAACTGCGAGCGGGTAAATTGTGGTTCTCATTAATACGTCATCTCATTAATACGTCTAGTGATCAATAGTTTACGTTTGATGCATGTAAGCAAAATGAGAATCTAACCTAAATTACCTATTCACTTTATAAGAAATTAATGTTCACTTAATGTCAACTATAATTGACAGTTGTGTTTCCAAATACAGAAATGTCAAAATATTCAAAAAATGTCTTAAAACATTAAGATATAGTTTATTAATTTCCATAGTTATAATGCATTTCGATGTTGTTTTGTAGTAATTGAAGCTGTCATTTGCGATTTGTTTGAAACGCAAACGGTTCGAAATCTGAGCTAATTCGAACTGTCAGTGTCAAAACATAAGTGAGGTTAAACGACACGTTTAAATTGGAATAACGTGCGTCTCCGGTAGCAACAGACAACACAGTCAAATGTTTTATTAATATGCATGACGTCCGACCGAATTTGCACGGAATACGGACGCTAATTGACAGTTCTCCGGCGGAGCGGCGCATTGCCAACTGTCGCCGAGCGGCGGCGGGAAATACAAATCGAGGAAAGGAAAAACGTTTTCCATGGATCGATGCAGGTGATAAATAAATAATTATAACTGAGAGATAATGGTTGTTGATAAAACGCTGTAATCTGGTGGTGGGAAAAACTAATAAAAGTGCGTCCACGCACCTGTCCACGAAATTAAAAGCCAAAAGTTTCAGCTGCTCCTCTACCTCATCATCGTGTGTGTTTTACTTCATTATTATGATTCCATCATTTCTTCATTTCTCTCTCTTCCACGTCCACAAATTTCTTTCTCGTTCTTTCATTACTCATTTTCGTTGTTTTTGTGTTTTCTTTTCACATTGTTCCCGCTTTCGTTATTTACTACGATCTTGCCCGAAATAATTACTTCCTGTTACGCATACCTAATGACGATGGGCACTTCCGCTCCGGTGGATCGCAATATCGGATTCGAGCCGGGATGCGTTTCGACGCAAACACAGACACACTCACCGAAATAAAACTTCTTTTTTTTTTGCATGCATGCAGGATGCATCAAACATTACGCCGTTTGTTCTGGCTTTCAGATGTTGTTTTATTCGTTCCATTGTTTCCAGGGCCTCCCCCCGACCACTGTTTGTCGGTTGGTATTCCGGGTTTGTTGGCCATTTTATTTGCTCTGTGATAAGGCATAGAGGAAAATCAATGTACCGGGAAGAGTATTCCTGTGTGTGTGTATGTCAGAGTGAGATGGAAAGAGATGTACGTATTTGAGAGTAAGTGAATGTGTGTGTGAGAGAGAGAGATGAAAAATGGGAGATAGGGGCCATTGTGCACGGCGAGTGGAAACGGAAATCGTTCGTCCACCGGAAACGGCGAGGTGGATATGTCCATCGTTAATGTATCGGCTTTCAGAACCGCACGTACACACGAAACTGGCCAACAAAAGAGTTGGACAGAGATACGGACTGGGTGGGTGAATGAGAGAGAGAGAGTAACCGAATAGGAAATGACGAAGAGAGGAACGAAAATATTATTACGTAATATTGCGT
>JAFMTC010000637.1:98711-132732 GCA_018845635.1 Nicrophorus orbicollis | reverse complement strand
AGTCGTTATTATATAAAAAGAAAACAAGTTACCAAAGAATTAACAAAAAAAAACATGTTACCGAAGAATTAACAAAAGTTAACAAATGTCAAGAGTAAAAAATATATTACAAAATATTCAATAAATCATATTTAAATTATAATAAATTAATCAAAGAAAGCATACAGAGGATAATTAGAAATACTTTGTTTTAATTCAAAATTAACTAAATATGTTCATAAAACATTACTAAATTATGTTTACATAACTCACAAAAATAGTGAATTTCAAATCTCAAATCAATGCTTTGACTGAAAAAGAAGAAGAAAAGATGTTGTTGCTTTGGAAACAAGAATAGAGTCGTTATTATATATAAAAGAAAATAAGTTACCAAAGAATTAACAAAAGTTAACAAATGTCAAGAGTAAAAAATATATTACAACATATTCAATAAATAATATTTTCAATGAAACTAATTACAAGTTTACAAATACTTGATTAGAATCAAAGCAAAAATAACGTGGTTTTGAAAACATCAATAATAACTAATAAAATGTTGTATAAAACTCGTATAAAGTTATTAAATAAAGAAAAACTCACCTGAAATTCATTAAGAATCTTGAGCAGAAACTTCGTGAAATAAGTTCATAATTTACTCTTAATTAATTTCGTTGCACAATTCCACCAATAAAACAAACAAACAATTGATAAATTTAAAATTCAAACTAATAAAATTGAAGTTAGCTACAAACAAACCAATCTAAACCAATAGGATTCAAATTTCATCCGCTAGAAGGCAACTGAAGACAACGCTCGTGTTGTATCAAATCTATTATCAAAGTGAGGTTAGTTTTCATTTGTATATATCCTAATTTTTAATATATTAATTCAATATATCTCTTTATAGTTAAAATGTCTAATAGCCATTTGTTTATGAAAGCTGGCTTCATTACGAGCCCAGCACAGAATGGTGTAGGAAGATACGTTTGTCAGCTTCAAAGGGTCGTGTTGAAGTTCTGCAAGAATAATGGGTCCAGTCGAGGCATGAGGTTTGTACATCCAATGATAAGTGTAGTAAATAATAAGTATAGTTTATGGGAAGAATAATTGAAAATTTTGTAATTTGATACGTTTTGTTTTTATTTGACGTTAGTGCAAGTGTATAAGAAGTTGCCTATATTACGTAATTGTAAAGTTTAATTATTTGTTAATTAATGATTTATCATAATATATTTGTACAAAATTAATATTTGCTAAGGTTAAAAAAAATCACCAATTAGAAAATATAGATTTAATAGTAAGTTTAAGTAAGAGTTAATAATTTGACCAATAAGAAATTGTTATTTTGTCCAAAATTGAATGGATAATTTTGATTGGTTCCAATTAAATTAACTGTTTCATTTCTTAACTTAGGGAAATATAGATTTAGTATTAGGTTTAGATGAGGGTAAATGAACCGTTTTTAAAGGTTGATTGACAAATATGTGAATTAAATTAGAAAACTAATTAGTTCTATTTTTGTTTTTCAGAGATTTCATTGAATCTGATTTGGTCAACTTCGCCAAGGATCATCCGGGTGTTGTCGTGTATCTGAAGCCGAGGAGGCACAGGGGTCCGGTCATCGTTGCCGAATACTGTAGGATGATGTTTGCTTGAATTATCGAAACATTAATTGATGTTGGGTTTTCAGTGAACGGCGAGAAACAGTACGTGCACTGCAGGAACTTCTCGAGCGAAGTGGTGAACAAATGGTTGACCCTGCTGAAGAACCAACAAGGAAACCACGAAGGCACGAGGTTGAGGAAGATGTGGCACACTGATCACCCTTCGATCCAGGGCCCATGGACCCCGTACACCTTCAGGGAGCCCTCATTGAATTTGGCCGAATTCCCCAACGACAAACTGAGCAGACCCGCACCTGAGAAACCGTCGGCCACCGACCGACTGATCGAGGCGTTCAAGAAGCAGCAGCTGAAGGAGCTGCAGTAGCCGTTAGTTTACATAATCTAAGTAGCAGATATAGTTTTAATTTTGTTTGAATAAAACGGATGTTCCGTGGAAAAGGAAGGAGAATGAAAAAAAAAAGAAGAAAATAATCGCCTCGTCTCTTCCACCTCCTCCTTCTTCGCTTGTAGCGACCTCGGATCCTTTCGGCCGCGCGCAGGATTTCCATCATGCTATGAACAAACCAGTCTGTGTTTACTTGGGAACCGCGCGCGTCCGTACACACGTTCACAACAAGGAAAACAAAACTGGAGGCGATTCGTTGCATCAGGAAAAACAGAACCGTACAAGAGTTTTCTTGATCGAATCCTTCAATCTCCAATTTGGATGATGGCAATTGCGTGTGAAATGTGCGTACGTTCGTCCTGAGGTCCCTGTTATGCAGACGTTCCGGGTAACAACCGCCCCCGACAAACACGTAATTATATTCAAAATCAATTTTTCGACACCTTTTTCACCCCCTCTTTCTTCGACCCTTCATCCATATAGCATACACACAAAAGCCAATTGTTTCTTTGTACTGCCAACCCTTCCGTCCGAAGCAATAATAACCCTTCAACTATGCAACCCAAGATACGCTTTTTGTTGTAGGAGTAGTAGTTGTTAGGTAAAGGAAAATATTATAAGAAAATTCGTTATATTTCATCTTGCGCTTTAATTACGAGCGGTTGCCAAGTATGCAAATTCGGAGGCCTGTTTACACACGGAACTCTCTCTGGTATTCCTTGAAAACGTCTTGTCGTTATGGCAACTTTAAAGCGCACATTTGATTACAATCGAAAGAAAGAAATAAATGAAAGCATACATTTAATAACTTTCAACTGACACTTGATTAATTCCATTAAACTATTTCGACGCACTTTCATTTATAATAATACATTGTTTGAGAAATCTGCTACATCGATTTTCATTGATTTTATATTTAAAAACAAAAAAATTGTAATTGAATTCACGACAATCCATAAAATTAAACATATTTAAGAATGATTTTAATAAATTCATCAATGAAAAACTACAGTTATTTCAAATAATTTCACCTAGATTAAGTTATTCACTAATGAAGAAAACCTTCAATTTCATATTTCAATTCAATTAATAATTAGTAAGTAAACAAAATAATATTTTTATATATTAAATTTTTCATCAATTTTCTATAAAGTTATTAAATGTTTTTTTAAACAAAATATTTGTTGTTATTCGTTGATCAATTTTTTCGAAGTTTTATAAATTCCAATTAAATTTATGCATAATTTGACGACATAGACTGTAATATAAATAAAAGATTTATGACTAATTAAATTGCATTAGTAATATTTCCGCTCTTATTCTGTGCTAAAAATATCGTATTTATCTATTAACACATTTGTCTATAAAGTTTACATAGTACATAAAGTTCTAAATTCTCTAAATGCATATGATTACTAATTTGTATATGACGATTTATCTATTTTCTTGTTTCTATTTTGATCAATTTCCCGACAAAATAATTAAGGGTTCCTCAAGGGACTGTACTTTGTTTAACAATTTACATGTTTTTCTTGTCCAATTTCATAGAATTATATATCAGTTGTAAACTGAAACACAATTCTACAATTGTTTATTAACGGTTACGGTCCTACTTCTGAACTTGAGTCCTAATCAGCCTTCACTACCTTATTTTGCTGACCGGTAAATGCTGAAGAAATCGGGATTCGAATCATGTGCCTTTCGCACCAGATTTTGTGATGCAGTGACTCTTAACCACTCGGCCAAGAGTTGCCTTATTCTGAAAATTATTCATTTTTTATTTGTATTGCTTCAATTTTGCTCCAATTCTGATCCCCCTCCCCCTACAGAATGATTACTTTGGGGATTCCACAAGGAAATGTACTTTGTCCAATTTACATTTTTTTCACTGAAAATACACAAATCTACATTTGCAAATTTCACAGATTTAACTCAATCAAGTTCAATTCCAAACGAATAGTGTAACATCCTCGCAGTTCTCCAAATACAAGAGAATAATCCATTAAATTTACATAGCAATGCGTCGAAGCAAACAACGAAACGGCATTAAGGATTTCGGATATTCGCAAAACACTTTAAACGTAAATATTAGAAGGAGAAGAAAAAGTCAAAAAGGTGATCCAAAAGCAAAAGCAATTCGACCTCTTTCTTTTAATGCTTGACCCCATTTCCACCCCCCCCCGCTTTCATGTGTACACTCTAAATTGCAAAGTGCACGTCAACCTAGTGTGTGCAAGGTTTTAACATCGGGGGGTGGTTGATTTTCGGGGTTGCAAACGCATCGGAACAACGACATGTTTCAAAAGCGGATTACATCACCTGCGTCGAGGTGCAAACGTTTGGTTGAAGTCTGAACGCAAATCCTGTTAAATGCGCGCTTTCATTGGTTCATTGCCTGCACGAATGCAGTTTGCTTCGTGTAACTGCATTACTTTGTGAAAGCAATTCACTGTGTAAACCATTAATACAGTAATAAAATCATATTATCAAGTAAAATTTAACACTTTAAATCTATAAAATTGAAAATTAGTGATGTAATCCATATATTAATCGACTTGCTTAATTAAAGTAGAACAATAGTTAATTGATAATTTTGGACGATTGTTTGAGGTGTGTCGTAGATAGGACAGGCAATGAAACTCACCGAAATAAGCAATTCTGTAATTGTTTCAGTGTGTGAAAATAATTTCGGTAAAAGGTTTCAATGATAAATATTGATTTTGTAGCTACAAAAGTTTCCTTTATAAACGAACGAATAATATAAATAAACATGTAGCAATAACGGTAATTATTAAGTGAGTATTAGAAAAGTTTAGTTCATTTGTGAATGTTACAATTTAGTGAATTTTATAAGGCCCTTTGCAGCAATACTTGTACTTTCTTTTTCTTGATTACGTAATTGAATTTCGATCAGTAAACTAATTCTTATTGCATTGTATGGAGTTTATTAATTGTTACAACAATTAACTAAAGAACTGTTACAAATTGAAATTAACTAAGAGAGAAATTAATTAGTTGTGAATGCATTTTTTATAGTTTATGTTTGTATTACCTGGAAACCTATCACAAAATCAATTTACTGGAAATGTCAACATGTGACATTAGCTCAGGTCGTGGAGCGATGCCCAAAATTGACAAGAAAACGAAACGGAAATACAGTGAAAAGGAAGTAGTGAAAATGCCATCAATGAAACTGAGTGAATTCTTGAATGGGTTCGTTTCCGTATGCAAACGAGCATTCGGATCACGTACTTTTCGGAACACTTTAAACCTGTTCTTCCAGAGAGTGCAAAATGAGTAAACGAATCTCTCGTGCAGATTATTCGTTCATTAAGTGACGTTTAATTGACGAATGGCGTGATTCGCGTCGAGGGTGGAAGAAAGGAAGGGAAAAGGAGAGTAAATAATATGGAAAACCTGCCACGCGAGTCCGGTCGTCCTACTTATATGTAACAATAACAATAATGGAAGGTGTGCGTTGGAAGGAGTAAAGTAGTGACTCGGTCGAGCTTTACGGAATTGCTTTGTGCATAAAATGTCATGGCATTTTATTCGCGCGAAAGGGTGTTGCACCCCCGAACGAAAAAAAAAGAGAAGAGGAGAAAGAAGGGTGTGAGAGTTGGAGCGAGGCCGAAGATTGCATGAAAATTAAAATAGAAACAAGCGGGTGATCACCGGATCATTCTATTTATACATTCGGCCTTTATCCTTCTTCTGCTCAGATCGATTCCTCCATGGGTTTTTTTAACGTCGACTCGAGGGTGGTGGAGGAGGGTGAAGGTGGATGAGGTGGTGTCGCGCATTCGGGGAGATAGTCCACCCATCATCGTAGGACTTAATTAAATTGGCCCACCTAGAATGTCCCGGGGAGAAGAAGCAACTAAGTCCGTTAGTTTCATTATGTAATTAAGGACTTGCCATGTGCAAACGGAACCGTCGTAAAACTGTGTATATATTTTTGAAAGTGTATTGCATTCACAATCGATACTGCTCGAAGTTTACTTTGAAAGTTTCAAACAAATACAAAATGTTACTTCCAACCCCTGACATAATCAAGTTTTGGTTTATTCCTTTATTTTTTTTTTAACTAAAAATAATAGCGAATGAAATGTCACAATCAATAATATTATAAAATATATAGTTCAAGAGTGTTGCATTTACAAATCGATATTGGCGTTGAAATTACTTACTTTCGGGCCATTATTTAAATTTGAGAGAAAATTACAGCCAAACGGTGCAAGTTACAAATCTAGAAGTAATTGCATATTGAAGCCTTATTATTTAACTTTAATTGTTGCATTCAAACATAAACTAAGCATGAGCCATTGTCGAGATATACGCCAAAACGTGAAGTCACTGCTTTCTCGAGTGTTAATGATACATTTTTCAACTTTGAGAGCGAATTACAGGAAAACGGTGCTAGTTATAAATCTACAAATAAGTGCATATTGAAGCCTGAACATTTGGCTTTAATTAAAGCATTCATTTATTTAATTATCTTGACTAGTTGTCGAGTAATCGACTAAAACGTGAAGACACTGCTTTTTCGAGCGTTAAAAATAATATTTTTTCAACTTTGAGAGCGAATTACAGGAAAACGGTGCTAGCTACAAATCTACAAATAAGTGCATATTAAAGCCTGAACATTTGACTTTAATTAGAGTATTCATTTGTTTAATTATCGTGATTGGTTGTCGAGTAATCGACTAAAACGTGAAGACACTGCTTTTTCAAGGGTTAAAAAATATTTTTTCAACTTTGAGAGCGAATTACTGGAAAACGGTACTAGCTACAAATCTACAAAGAAGTGCATATTAAAGCCTGAACATTTGACTTTAATTAGAGTATTCATTTGTTTAATTATCTTGTTTAGTTGTCAAGTAATCGACTAAAACGTGAAGACACTGCTTTTTCGAGGGTTAAAAACATTTTTTCAAATTTGAGAGCGAATTACAGGCAAACGGTGCATGCTACAAATCTACAAATAAGTGCATATTAAAGCCTGAACATTTGACTTTAATTAGAGTATTCATTTGTTTAATTAGCACGATTGGTTGTCGAGTAATCGACTAAAACGTGAAGACACTGATTTTTCGAGCGTTAAAAAAAACATTTTTTCAACTTTGAGAGCGAATTACAGGAAAACGGTGTAGCTACAAATCTACAAATAAGTGCATATTAAAGCCTGGACATTTGACTTTCATTAGAGTATTCATTTGTTTAATTATCTTGATTGGTTGTCGATTAATCGACTAAAACGTGAAGACACTGCTTTTTCGAGGGTTAGAAAAAACATTTTTTCAACTTTGAGAGCGAATTACAGGAAAACGGTGCTAGCTACAAATCTACAAATAAGTGCATATTAAAGCCTGAACATTTGACTTTCATTAGAGTATTCCTTTGTTTAATTATCTTGATTGGTTGTCGAGTTATACACTAAAACGTGAAGACACCGCTTTTTCGAGCGTTAAAAAAAACATTTTTTCAACTTTGAGAGCGAATTACAGGAAAACGGTGCTAGCTACAAATCTACAAATAAGTGCATATTGAAACCTGAACATTTGACTTTAATTAGTGTATTCATTTGTTTAATTATCGTCATTGGTTGTCGAGTAATCGACTAAAACGTGAAGACACTGCTTTTTCGAGCCTTGCTGAATTTCCATAAAATTTCTGAGAAGTTTTGCTGAATTTTCATAAACGAATCATTTCAGATACGATGAAGTTTCCTGCTGAATTAACATTCGTTTTGGGTTTGTTTTCAAATTTATTTTTTGTTGATTCATCTAAACATTTGTATTTAACAACTGCAAGCCATTGCTCTTTCAGCATACGAAAGTTAATCGAGAACAAAACACACACACTCAAAAATCAACGACATGGCGAACAAGAAGAAGAAGAAGGGACGAAGAAAAGTGAAATGTGGGCATTGAATTATTGAATCGCTCCATTATGAATATTCCTGTGAGACGATTCAAAGTAATACTTCAATTATTCACGACGAGGCACCGCGTGTAACGGAAAATCTGCGCGTCTCGCGACTTCTCCCATGCTCCCCAAACATTATCATCATCCTCCTCCACCTCAGTTCGCTTCGCGATAGGAAGCCAGGTGGCAGCTGCCCATCCAAACAGAACCAACCACCACACACATCGCACTTTCAGCAACAACAAACAGGCACACACAACGCAAAGTGATGGTTTTCGTCGGATCGGTGACACAACAACATTTTTGGTGACAAAAATTCCCCCTTGTGAATCTGTAGCAAACATGTGCTGAAGGTAACGAAACAACTTCCCCCCACACGCTTTGCATCATCGCTTTCTTTGATTTATTTATATACTCACATTATAAATCCTATCCATAGTTCTCTGATTTTCTGATAGTTTTCAGTGCTTGTTCAACAAAACTCCTCGCAATGCATATTTAATCCTAAACGTCAGGTATAATATACATGCGCCTCGGTATATTCATATTTGTAGTTACCAAACATCGCGTTTCCTCTATCTCCGTCGCTCCACATAACCCACGGTTATTTACTGGCTTTATCTCCTCTTCGATATCTAATCTCCACGAATTAACTTATTTGCTCATCAACGTAAATACCTGCGACCCAATCTACGCTTTTATCGGACAACCACAATCTGAAGAAATCAATCCTGAAACAATGAACTAATTAATTAGAGCAGAAGTCAAGCATTGTACATTTTCAATTTTCGAATCAATTTTATGCAACTTTCAAATAACTAATAAGACATAAAGTCCTACAGTCAATAGCCCCATTTTCTACAATTCAATTGTATCATTGTCAAGTTTTAGTTGATTCAGTTTAATTAACGATTGCTTTTTACAACTAAAAACAAGGATTATTGAAAATCGCAAGCCTAGTTTTTCTAAATTGGATCAGAAAATCTCGAAAATTAACATTTACGAAGAAAAGCGAAAGGGAAATATTAGGAAAGGTGAAAAATTAATGCGGCAATCCACGTTGATTAAGTTGATTCATTTATGGCTTATGGATTTTCTCGTTAATGCGATTGCAAAGGATTCCCACACACTTTACGGGCGCATCAAATATGCAATGCTTTCCGTTGAAATTGACATTGGAGAAAAACGTGATTCGTCGAGATTATCGCACGCAGATAATACTAATCGATTGATCTTAATTATTATAAGTTTGCGAACTTCATCAATTCGGAAACGTCACAGTTGACAGATTCCGTACGTCAAATGCGATGACACGTCAAATCAGTATGTATTTCAGTTTGGTTACATCCAATTTCAGTTTCGTTTTTTTCCTCAGAATTTAAAAGTGTTACAAATAACAACAGCTGTGAGTAATTATGGTAATAAATTAACAAAAATAAATACATTACAGCTGACAGATTTGACACGTCAAATTGTGACAGGTCAATTATGTTAAACACCACGTTTAATTGACACGGAATTTGTGGAAATCCATGCCACCTTTCAAATTGATTTTGGATAAAAACGCGATTCTCACACACGCAGCTCTCACCGATAAGACTAATTAATTAACCAATCTTATGGTCTATAGCCCTTTACAGTAATAGCATTATATTTTCTTTTCTTTGTATTTCTATTATATTCTGTTTATAAGTTTCTGATAGTTGTTGTTGCAATAAAAGTTATTGTTTATCAATCTTAATTATATTTGTTTACGTCACAAATGACAGATCCGATACGTCAAATGTAATGACACATCAATTACGTCAAATTAGAACAGTTAATCGATGTATTTCAATTTGAAGATTTTCGTTTTTTCACATAATTTGAAAGAGAATTGTGATAAAATTAATAAACAAATAAGTTACAAACAAACGTCAAATTGTGACAGATCAATTATGTCAAACTGTTTAACCGACACGCTATTTGCAGAAATCTCTGCCACCGTTCAAATCGATTTTAGAGAAAAACGCGTTTCGTCGAGGTACTCAAACGCAGATAATACAAATTAATCAATCTTAATTATATAAGTTTACAATTTGGAGACGTCACAAATAACAGATCCGATACGTCAAATGTAATGACACATCAATTACGTCAAATTAGAACAGTTGATAAATGTATTTCAATTTGCAGACTTCTAGTTTCTGGTTCGTTCTTTTTCACAAATTTTAAAAGAGAATTGTGATAAAATTCATAAAAAATAAGTTACTTCCAACAGATTTGATACTTCAAATTGTGACAGATCAATTGACTGTCACCGTTTAAATTGATGTTAAAGAAAAACGCGTATCGTCGAGATACTCAAACTCAGGTAATACTGATTAATTAATTAATCAATCTTAATTATATAAGTTTACCTCGTATCAATTCGGAAACGTCGCAGCTGACAGATCCGATACGTTAAATGTAATGACACACCAATTAGAACATTTGATCGATGTATTTCAATTCAAAGTTGGAGTTTCGAACAAGATACGGAATTATAGTTACGTGAAATGAACTAATTTGACACGTCAAATTGACACGAACCATTAGTTTAGTGTCAACAAATGTTCTAAAATGATGTCGAATCTGAAATATTTCTGGTCTATTTAAGTAATGCTGATCAAATAATTAAAAGTAATGAATTTAAACTGTTATTTCTGTCAAGGCAAACACATGCATGCGTATAAATATAGGAGAAACAATAAAATTTAATCTCAGCTCGATGACTAAGCGTGGAGATGGATCTGAAAACGAGTAGGAAACAAGAATTTATGATCCATTTTTCCGAATCGATTGGAAGCTATTAAAATGCAATATTGACAGAAAACAGCGATTTGTCGGGATTATCTTATTTCGACACGCTTAAACAATGATTCTTTGTCGGTGAGCTGTCAAAAAAAATCGCGTGGAGGCAGCCTTTTCTTCTTGTGTTATGTTTCACTTAAATGTTATGGAATGAGGGCGACGTGATCGAAATTGTCGAGGCAAGCACGTGCATAATAAATACCGGAGAAACAATAAAATCTAATCTCGCGACGATAGCCAAAGCTGCATTGAAAATGAGCTGGAAACAGGAATTTCAGCTGCATGCATGCATCGATTAATGGGTGAAATTACGGTAATAACGAATGAATGGCGTGGAACTGAATCAATTACAAAACGACGGTTTACAACGAAACGAAATCTGTCGGACGAATAAAGTGGCCACGCACGTGTCCTATTCTTGAATCTATTGGCACTAATTCATTCATTGTCATATCGATGTAGTACTGAATTCTTCTCGCCTCGGCTGAATCCCATTCTAGATTGATGCAAGTCGGCTTCAATCGAAACAGATTGACCCCGACAGCGTTGCGATTTGTCATAAGAAATACAATTTGAAACAAAAAAAATAAAAGAACGAAACGAAAACAAATGAATCGTGTGCGTTAAATGTTACGTTCTTCGATACTTCGCACGGTAATTTCATACTGAAACTATTACGTGGCCATAACGGACAACATGTATTTGCGTAATTACACCTCGTGCCATCGAAACTTCTCGGACCGAATCGATCCTCAACATCTGACTGGTTCAATATTTCATATACTCTTTTAACAATTCGGATTAACTACAATTACAGTTTGTTTATTTATATATCATTACAATTATTTACTTCACTTTGTTTTGTACTTCAATAGAAACTCATATTTTATTCTGTTGAACCCATTTGTTTTCAAAATAACAACTCTTGTGGAAACTAAATGATAATTTGATAAATGAGAAAGTTGAAGATAAATATGTCCTGAAAATGCAATGTTTCATATATTTCAAACTATTTGAAGACCAAAAACAGCAATTTAGATGATCTGCAATTACATTGTTTTACAATTTTTCAATTACTTATTACTTTTAGTTTGATTCTTCAATAGAAACACAAGTTTTACTTGTGTTGAAACTAATTAAATTGTCTTCCAAAAAATGAACTCCCAATGATAATTTGTTAATTGTTAAATGAGAAAATTAAAGGTAAATATGTACTGAAGATGCAATATTTCATATATTTCAAACTATTTGAAGAAGAAAAAACAGGAATTTAGATGATCCACAATTACATTGTTTGATTACTTTTCAATTACTTATTACTTTTAGTTTGATTCTTCAATAGAAACTCAAGTTTTACCTGTGTTGAAACTAATTAAATTGTCTTCTAAAAAATGAACTCTCAATGATAATTTGTTAAATGACAAAATTAAAGGTAAATGTGTACTGAAGATGCATTGTTTCATATATTTCAAACTATTTCAAGAAAAAACGACAATTTAGATGATCTACAATTACATTGTTTGATTACTTTTCAATTACTTATTACCTTTAGTTTGATTCTTCAATAGAAACTCAAATTTTACTTGTGTTGAAACTAATTAAATTGTCTTCCAAAAAATGAACTCTTAATGATAATTTGTTAATTCTTAAATGAGAAAATTAAAGGTAAATATGTCCTCAAGATGCAATGTTTCATATATTTCAAACTATTTGAAGAACAAAACAGCAATTTAGATGATCCACAATTACATTGTTTTAATAACTTTTCAATTACTTATTACCTTTAGTTTGATTCTTCAATAGAAACTCAAGTTTTACTTGTGTTAAAACTAATTAAATTGTCTTCCAAAAAATGAACTCTCAATGATAATTTGTTAATTATTAAAAGAGAAAATTAAAGGTAAATGTGTACTGAAGATGCAATATTTCATATATTTCAAACTATTTGAAGAAGAAAAACAGGAATTTAGATGATCAACAATTACATTGTTTCATAACTTTTCAATTACTTATTACCTTTAGTTTGATTCTTCAATAGAAACTCAAGTTTTACTTGTGTTGAAACTAATTAAATTGTCTTCCAAAAAATGAACTCTCAATGATAATTTGTTAATTGTTAAATGAGAAAACTACAGGTAAAATTGAACTTAGAGGAACGTTCGTGCTGTTGAGCAAACACTTTAATGATAAGAGTCATTAGCAAATATTGAAGTAGATAACGAAACATGCATCATAATTAATTGAATTGAATAAACTAATGTTTAGATACAACAACTTTGTGCGAAATTGTAACAACAAACTCATACAAACTCGTGTTTAACAAACATTGAAGATTACTATTACCTAGAAATACCAAAATAACATGTTGTTTCTAAAATTACAAACAATTCCACATAATTATCACAAGATAATTGAACAAAAAAAACGTTTCATTAATCTGAAAAATAAATCGTGTGTTAAATGTTAAGTTACTTTTTTTGAATGCTTATAATGCAATTACACAATGAGTGTTAAACAAAATGCGATTTGTACGTGTACAAAAGCACAATACTGTTTCCATATCTTTGCTTACACATTTTAAATGTATATTTTTATGGATGTAATAACAAAAATGACATACATGTTTCGTGTGTATATTCAGATGGAAATGGCAATTGCAACATGTTGAATTGACGTTGAAAAAAGCATAAATAAATGTATTTTACATAAAAATTATGTATAAAACGTAATTTTACAAGGAAATTCCATTCGAGTATCACAAAACATTGCAGAAGTTTGAAAATATTTGCGTGGTGAAATGCGAATTAAACAAAATTTCAGACGAATTTTGTATGCATTGTTGCCGGTAATGTTGAACACGTAAGGAGAAACGCATTACATTAGCAAACAGAGCTGAATCTTAGACGACGTTTGTTTTGGTAATTAGTATGTCATGTCCTTAGTCATCGTTCCACGTTCACCATCTACTCACTATCGTCCTTCTTGTAAGCTTTTTACTTCCATTCCATTATTCGATTCGCCAGAAGAAAGGAAATAAAAGAAGGTAAACGACGTTATCTGCAACAGCCAACTAAGTTCTCATTTTAGCTTGCCTTTTGTTACTTGAGTAATGGACTCGCACTTACACCTCGTTTGTCAGGTTTCCGCTAAAATTCAAGTCACAGTTTACATCATACTTTTCTACTAATAAAATTTCCATGAAAATTATAAAACTTAAGTTGAAACCATATTTTGCGAATATTTTATATCGTATCTTCAAACTAATGAAAATTCGCTGAATCGAACAAAAAAAGGGATGTTTCTTACAGTTTTTTCGTAAATTTTTCATACATTACTTCTAATAAAAATTGTATAAAAAGATTAATTTCTTGTAAATTTTGAAAAATCATAAATTGCATCACACCTTTCTACTAATAAAAGTTCGATAAAAACACTAATTAGTTGAAAAAATATAAAATTCTTACAATTTTTGATAAATTTTGTAAAATTTATCCATAAAACGTAAACGAATTATGTTCTTCAAACTAATGAAAATTCGCTAATACGAAAAAAAAAGTATGTTTCTTACAGTTTTTTCGTAAATTTTTCATATATTACTTCTAACATAAATTGTATAAAAAGATTAATTTCTTGTAAATTTTGAAAAATCATAAATTGCATTGCATTAATAAAAGTTCGATAAAAACACTAATTAGATCAAAAACCAGAAATTTCTTCCATTTTCTGGTAATTTTTTTGAAAATTTATCCACAAAATGTGAATGCATTACGTGATAAACGCGTAATTATGTATTTAGACTACAATAATGATTTATTACAACAAAAAAACGCGTAAATAAATTATGTATTACAACAGTGATAGTAGGCCACGGTTTCTGAACGAAACAAGAGCGAACGAAAACAATGACTAATAACCAACGTACTCGATTTTAAAACAAATTAAAAAAAAAACACAAACACACGATCGATAGATGAGCGAATTAATGAAATATTCAGGCGTTTGGGAACATCGATTTCGATGTAAAGTTGAATAATTAATTTTGAAATTGTCTAATTATTAGTGCGGAGATACGCGGTCCGCAGCGGTGGGGCACTCTCTAATCATGGTCTATCCTCTATCTGGATGTTGTTATGCTGTTCAGTTGCGTGGTAGGATGTTTACGGTGAAGTCGTGTTTCGTTCGCTGAGTGCTCTCAGTCTCGTTCTCCTTACTTTATTTTATCATCGGATTTCGCATTCTCTTTGCACGAAAATAGGAGAGGAAGTGTACACGTTTACATGGGGAGATAAGTGCTGACTGAGGTATAGTGAATTATCTTGGATACACGCACCGGAAATACCGTGCCCGTAAGAACGACTTCACTATCTTATCATTATCTTAAGTCCTACAACTAAATCAATATTAACATTGAAAACTGAGTAATTGAACTAAAATTTTAGTTTAATTCGAACTTTCTTAATTATTGCAATTAACATTTAGATGATCTATTCAACACGTAATCATTGAAGCTTTGATACAAACATAAAACTGACGACTTTATTAACTTATCTTTATCTTAAATTCAACACCTAAATCAATATTAACATTGAAAACAAACAATTGGAAACTGAGTAATTGAACTAAAATTTTAGTTAAATTCGAACTTTCTTAATTGCAATAATTAATATTTCGTTGATCTATTCAAAACGTAATCATTAAAGCTTTGATACAAACATAAAACTGACGACTCTTTTAACTTATCTTTATCTTAAATTCAACAACTAAATCAATATTAACATTGAAAACAATTGAAAACTGAGTAATTGAACTAAAATTTTAGTTACTTTCGAACTTTCTTAATTGCAATAATTAACATTTAGTTGATCTATTCAAAACGTAATCATTGAAGTTTTGATACAAACATAAAATTAATTATCTTATCATTATCTTAAATTCAACAACTAAATCAATATTAACACTGAAAACAATTGAAAACTGAGTAATTGAACTAAAATTTTAGTTTAATTTCGAACTTTCTTAATTACAATAATTAACATTTAGATGATCTATTCGAAACGTAATCATTGTAGTTTTGATACAAACATAAAACTAATTAACTTATCATTATCTTAAATTCAACAACTAAATCAAAATTAACATTGAAAACAATTGAAAACTGAGTAATTGAACTAAAATTTTAGTTTAATTCGTACTTTCTTAATTCCAATAATTAACATTTCGTTTATCTATTCGAAAAGTAATCATTGTAGTTTTGATACAAACAGAAAACTAATTAACTTATCATTATCTTAAATTCAACAACTAAATCAATGTTAACATTGAAAACAATTGAAAACTGGGCAATTGAACTAAAATTGTAGTTAATTTCCAACTTTCTTAATTACAATAATTAACATTTAGTTGATCTATTCGAAACGTAATCATTGTAGCTTTGATACAAACATAAAACTGACGACTTTATTAACTTATCTTTATCCTAAATTCAACAACTAAATCAATTTACCATTGAAAACAAACAAACCCATTTATGATTAATTAATTTAACTAAAGTTTTAATTTAATTCAAACATTCTTAATTACAATAATTAGTTGATCTCATTAAATATCATAATCGAAATCATTGTTTGATACAAATTTATAGAAAATTTTAGTATTATTTATCTTATTATTAAATTAAAGTTAATATTTACATTGAAAACAAACAATCCATTGAAAACTGAGCAAATTTACTAAACTTTTTTGTTTAATTAGAACTTTCTTAATTACAATAATTAACATTTAGTAAATTTCATTAAATAGTTTAATCGAAATCATTGTAATGATGACACAAACTAACGATTTTATAAACAATTTTAATATTTACAAAACATGATCATGTAATATTCGATTGATTATACAAGATATTAATAATTAAAAAAATAATTAATCCCTGAATTGATGTTTAATTTTGGAAGTAGAACAGCAAATGAACTATTCACAGGTTCATTACATACATTTCATGGAGAAAATTGAAGTATATAAAGTAATAAGTAATCTATATACTTTTTTTTCTATATCACTCTGACAAATGCGTTAGAATATAAAATTGTTGCCTGAAAAATCGATATTATACAAATCTTTTTCACGAAGACGAATCAAATTAGAATTAATAAGTAATGCGACAACATAAATCTGCTTAACAGGTGTAAGGTAATTTTGTTGGTGCTTCACGACAAAATTAACTAAATTAGTAAAAATTAGAATCAAGCAAAAATGTCATGGAATTGAACAAAATAAATGTATTTAACAATAGACAAAAAGAATGGTCATGTTAATTAAGGTAATTAATAATTATGTAAATATTAAGTATTTATTAAAATGTTATAGTAAAGTGTGCTATGGAAATTAACAAAATTAATCAATTTACCAAACGATAACAAATGTAACTAAAGTAACTAAGAATTATATAACTGTAAAGTATATATAAAAAAGCATGATTCTACAGTGAAAAGTGCTATGGAAATTAACAAAGTTAATCAATGTAACAAATGACAACAAAATTGGCTATGTAACTAAAGTAACTAAAAATTATGTAACTGTAAAATGTATACAAAAAAGCATTATTTTACAGTGAAAAGTTCCATTGAAATTAACAAAGATAATTAATGTAACAAACGACAACAAAATTGGCTATGTAACTAAAATAACTAAGAATTATATAACTGTTAAATGTATACAAAAAAGCATGATTCTACTGTGAAAAGTGCTATGAAAATTAACAAAGTAAATCAATTTACTAAATGACAACAAAATTGGCTATATAACTAAAGTAACTAAGAATTATATAACTGTAGAGTATATACAAAAAAAGCTTGATTTTACTGTGAAAAATTCCATTGCAATTAACAAAGTAAATCAATATTACAAACGACAACAAAATTGGCTATGTAACTAAAATAACTAAGAATTATATAACTGTAAAGTGTATACAAAAAAGCATTATTCTACAGTGAAAAATTCCATTGCAATTTACAAAGTAAATCAATTTACTAAATGACAACAAAATTGGACATGTAACTAAAGTAACTAAGAATTATATAACTGTAAAGTGTATACAAAAAAGCATGATTTTTTGAAGGAAATTAACAAAGTTAATCAATCTAAAAAACAACACCAAAATTAGTTATGTAACTAAAGTACGTAGCAATTATATAGATGTAAAGCATGTACAAAAATGCATGATTCTACAGTGAAAAGTACTTTAGAAAATAACCGTATTTATCAAGAGACATCAAAATCTGTTATGTAAGGTCATTCAAAATTATATTACATTTAGAAATGTTTGATTCTTCAGTAAATGAAAGTTCGACAAAACTACTAAATAAACTAGCAAATTAATAAGCATAACTAAATTAATAAATATTAAATACATACAAAAAAAAAGTGTAATTTTACGGTATAAATCGCCATAGAAATTAACAAAATAAATCCCTTTAACTAAAGAGAGAAAAAATTGCGTATAAATTCTTCCAAAATATACAAAAATTGTTATACGAAAATGATTATACGCGTACATTTTTTTTACGATAGCCTCGTTTACGGAATATGTTTAAATTATAACATATTGCAATAAGTTTAATGTCCTTGGTGGATGGACAACAAGATAGTGAAATAATAAAACTGGAATAATCCACGTTAATAATGCACGGAGCCTCGTGGGAATTCAGCCGAAACTACGGCTGGATGAGAGAGAAAGAGAAACGAAAAGTAGAAAGGAAGAAAATGAAAGGAGGGAAAGAAACGGAGAACATTCCCATTCACACGTGAATATTAATGTGGCTAAAATATCGACGGCCGTTTCTCAGATTTCCCGGGACACGCGCAAGAAAAGTGCAGGTGTTTTAATTATATTGATCATATTGGGAATATTATTAATTAACCAAATGAAAAAGAAAAGGGAGAACCAGAGGAAGAAAGGGGTGGGAGAGTGGACACGGCACAAATAATAATAATGATTCGCCTCCACCCCAACCCCCCCTTTTCCATCCCCCCGCAGATATCAATACGTTGTAACCTCGGCATTCACCGACGTCGTCCTCTGCACCTCCTCCACCCCCAATCAACCGCCCCCAACGACCGTTAAAAACAGATGCAACATCTCTCACACCCCGCCGATACCTGTCCGTCTGTCCCTTCCAGTTACGCTACCTTCTATTTATCCCCCGTCCATGAATATAGATGAACAGAACAGATGTCGGTCACTAAGCCGAGTTTGCATGTATGTATAGACGTTGCACACGCATTGCAATTGTATGCATTTGTCCACGTCTCCTGAAACAACAACAACAACAAAATAAAAAAAAAGGAGGAGGAAAGATGTAATCCATAAAATGCGAATGAAATATTTAGAAAGCAAAAGTTTTGTTCGATGGAAAAACTGGCGGAGGCGGCGGGTTATCGCATTAACGTCCTTAATGATTAATCCATACGCTCGCTGCTTAGAGTAGTCGCTTCAAAAATTATTATCTTCGAAAGAACAGAGAAGTTCAATTGGTTCAAAAGAAACGAACATCAATTATTCAATTTACATTGCGACAACGAAATGCATGTAAGGATTGTCAATGAATTAGTGGATGATGCGACCTTGCTACAATTATATCTGGAGTACTTCAGGGAATTGTACTTGGACTTGTATTCTTTTATCATCACATAATCATACACTTTTTCATTCGCATTAAGCAATAAGTCAACGATTTGCATATGAAACGTGAAAATGTAGGTATTGGTTGAGAATTCATTCAATCATGATATCTGGATATACTTATATAATCATCATATTATTTGGTATACATTTTTCTTTTACATACTATATACATGTTGGTAATGACTCTGAATTCAATTATACATGATTCAACCTACTACAATTATATCAGAAGTACCTCAGGGAAGTGTACTTGTACCTTCATATTTACATCATACACTTTATTGGTACAAATGGTATATTTCATTTACACTTGTAATAATAGACTTAGATACCTGTAGGGAATAACAGTGAATTCAATTGTTCATGATGCAACCTAATTGCACATATATCAGAAGTACTTCAGAGAAGTGTACTTGTACCTTTACACTTATATCTTACATTGGTACAAATGGTATATTTTTCATTTACACTTATAATAATAGACATAGATACCTGTAGGGAATAACTGTGAATTCAATTGTTCATGATGCAACTTAATTACATATATATTAAAAGTACTTCAGAGAAGTGTACTTGTACCTTTATACTTATATCTTACATTGGTACAAATGGTATATTTTTCATTTACACTTGTAATAATAGACTTAGATACCTATAGGAAATAACTGTGAATTCAATTGTTCATGATGCAACCTAATTGCATATATATCAGAAGTACTTCAGAGAAGTGTACTTGTACCTTTATACTTATATCTTACATTGGTACAAATGGTCTATTTTTCATTCACACTCAGTAACAAGAAAACGATATACATAGACAACTATAGGGAATAACTATGAATTCAATTGTCCATGATGCAACCTAATTACATATATATCAGAGGTACCTCAGGGTTATGTACTTAGACTTTTATACTTATATTATTACATTAATCGTCGATTTAATCTTCTTTAGACATGAAATCATTAAATTAGTCTAAAAGTATGGATTTTTTTAAATGATTATTTAATTGCACTTTTATGTTATAACTGTAATTCCAAATTCGTGCATCACACTTAAAGATCATACTTCTAAACTAAGAAAAGCCATTTAAGCAAACTAATTAATGACAAACTACATATCTAAACGATGAACGTTAATGAACATAGACTACGTTATTACAAATAGTATATTATTAATTTACACTTATTAATATAACAACGATTTGTAAAGAAATAATGTGCCCCCATTTAAATTATATCTGGAATACTTCAAGGAAATGTACTTGGACCTATACATTTGTATCCTCACATTATCTATACTCTATATCAGGGAATATATATAGTGGTACCTCGATATACGAATGCCCTAATATAAGAGTGTTTTGAGATACGAGCCGCGGAGCGAGCGATATTTTGCTTTGAGATGAGAGCAAGATTTGAGATACGAGGAATCGCACACTACACCGCTGCACACGACTTCAACAGTTTCTCCCACCTCAGACTGATTGCTTTGATATACGAGCAATTTGAATTGAATTAAACTCGTATCTCGAGGTACCGCTGTATACATATTGGTATTCCATGGATAGTTAATAGGTGCTCCTATTATCCTAACTTAAGTATAAGATTATGTAACATACATTTAGTCAAAATATGGCTACTTTGCATTAGATAATATTATTTCGTTTGAGTAAAAAAAAAACAAAGACAATTCATTAATTGGTCTAGATTGAAATTCATTGGCGTTCTTGAACTGAACCTGACTCACATTTCGCCGTCGAAACCATTTAATATCCTCGTTACAGCTATTATTAACATTTGATTGCAAAAAAAAAATTACATCACGCGGCCTAGTTTCTGCCTTCGTTCGAAACAATACACGGCGAGAAAGAAGGAAGGAAATTTTCACTCCCTCTCCGTTTGTTTTTGACTCTCTCATCAGCTAAGTCCGTTTACGAAACCGATTGCACCCGTATGCAAATCGCTCGTGTTCCTCGACAAAGCAGGTGGCCGCCTATTGCCACGAAGGTTGTTGTGACCATGGTTACACCGTACATGCATCCAATCATATTGATAGTTTTCGAAAACCAATTACAAACAATTATAAACAAATACGATCAGCTGATTGTTATGATGACGTCATTTCGAATACATGCAATTAGTGTACTGTTTTTTCGAAGCAATTAGACTGGTCCTAGTAACTGTCAACTGCAAACCAAAAATATCGACAATTGTTGTTATACATTGCTATATATTGTAGATTCACATATTTTTATATCTAATTAATATTTATGAAGACAAAAAGACATATAGTCAATAGCGCTTTTCTGTAATAGCATTATATTTTACATATATAATTAATTAATTACATGCTTAATTTGAACAAATCTTAATTGTCACATGCAACAAACATCAAATAGTAAATCATTCATAATCTTATAACCTCAATGTTGGCTCTAAGATGAATCAGCGTTTACCTTAAATCAAGCAAACAGTTTTTTTTTTGGTTGAATTCGCGTTTTCTAATCATTGTAATTGCCGACACTAAAAGCTATTACCCATTGTTACGCAACACATGTTTCCTTAGACTCGTTTTTTTCTTCCACACAAATGCATATCAATCGATTCATAACTTCGAAATTATATGTGTATGGGGTTTGTGATGTCTCCACCAAATTGCACAACTGTAGCTACTAACAAAATAATGAATGGAAATTTTTAAATATTCATTACGTATTTCCAAACTACAGAAGAAACAAATTTCCAATTCTATTATAATACAAATATGTGTATTGTTAAGTAACAAACATTGTGATTTTGTACCCTAATTTGTCTTTTCTGGAGTACCTCAAGGAAATGTACTTGGTCCTCTATATTTATATAATCGCTTTTTTTAGTAGAAATGAAACGTTTTCAATTATGTATGTTGCAATTTTGTCAAGACATTAAAAGAAATATCATTAAAATAGTTTGAAAGTGTGTTTTTCTAAATAATATATTGATTTTTTCTGGAGTACCTCAAGGAAATGTACTTTGTCCTCTATACTTATATAATCGCTTTTTTTAGTAGAAATGATACGTTTTCAATTATGTTTGTTGTAATTTTGTCAAGACATTAAAAGAAATATCATTAAAATAGTTTGAAAGTCTGTTTTTCTAAATAATATATTGATTTTAGGATGTTATAACTATATAACAAGTAAAACTAATCGAAGTAGCTTTTAAGATTATGTAGGCAAGGTTACTTAAATAAAGTTTCACAAAAAATTGGAACAAGTTTCAGTGCAAATAATGATGATGTACATTCCACAACACATTTGTTTTACATAGTTTTTATGAAATTGAAGTTGAAAGCTTTCAGAAGTAAACTAGTCGTCGAGTGAACGGATTATACGTAATAATTCTGTGAGAGTGGAAAGGTTTTTTTTCCCCCGATTACAGTGGACGTGAAAAATGTATGTTGATGGTCTTCTTCCGCCGTCCGTTGACCGAATCAACCCTTCCGTTAATAATTTAATAAGCGCAGCTGCGAATTTTCGCCAACCATCGATTTGCCAAAACGCACCCCTCATTCCACTACAATTATGATGTGATTCGATTAACTTCACGTTACGTTCTTTTGATAATTACATATTTTAACGTGTGTGTTGTTTCCTTGCAGATTGGTCCATGGCTGGACCGTCCACATCGGCAGGCACACATGCTGCTGCTCGCCTTTTGTACACGCCAATCGCCCGCCCCCGGGAACCCCTCCCGAAGCCACCAAGAACAGCAACCGCCCCCAACGATTCTAGATAATCCCACCGAAAAAAACCGCCCCTAGGCTAATTCAATATTAGGAAACAGGAAGAAAAAAAAAAGCAGAACGAAACACACACACACATCAAGTGGACGAAGAAGCAACTACCTCTCCTAAACGATAGAGATCCTCATTATTATTATCATTGTTGTTGTTATTAATTATTAGTCAAGTCTCGTTTAGCTGTTAAGATTTAAACAATATCACGAACGTGGCCTTATCTACTACAAACTACTACTACGTATATATATATATATAAAAATATTGTTACTCTAGTTTAAAGCTAAGTGTCCTTAACGAGTATATCCTTTATATAAGAAAAAAGTATGCCAGAAGTAACAGTCGTGAATCCTTGAGGGGTGTTCGAATCAGAAGGAAGGACATAGAAAAAGGAAGGAAACGAAAATGGACAGGGCTTCGTTTATGAGCAGGAGGAAGACTTTAATCACCGGTGAGTGTTGTTTAGAAGTTCAGTAACTGTTAGCAGGGTCGGATTTACGTTTATAAATAAGTATACATCTAAATCACAACTCACCCCTAATCCGGCCCTGACCAATACCTTAAACTTACTTTTAGTTGAAGAGAACTTGCTTCGCTTTCAGTTTATTTTCGTTCCATCTTCATTCTGAAACCATAAATATCACAAATTTTTATTATCATCACCACTCTCCTCAAGCAGGTGAGAATAAAATGCATTACGTCTGCACGAATAAATCAATTGCTTCGCATCAAGATTCTTTTTTATGTTTCAACTTCTTCATTTCTAATTGCAAAGAAACAACGAAAAAATCAAAATAAATTTACATGTGCTTTTCATAAATCACGTTCAAATTGATGTGGAATGGTGAGAGAGAGAGAGGCTGCAATTAATTGCAGAGCGCGCATTTGCATTTCGGTCGAACTGGGGGAGATATTTAACATGTGACAAATTGAGATCGTGTCGAGAGTGCGAGAAGAAAAAGTGTAAAGTAAAGTCAAGTAAAAAATGCAACTGGGTCGGTTCACTTTACGAGGACGCAAAGAAAAAACAATATCATTTCATGTGTTCGTTATGTTTGGAATGTAATTGCAATTTGGAGAGCATTGTGGAGTTCCCCCAACAACCCTGCATTTTTGGTATAACATTAAGCATTGAAATTCACACACTAATTAGGAGTAGCAGCGGATTATTCAATATGTTCTTGTGAAAGTCATAAGTTCTAAATACCAAGCGTGGGATTCTCAATGATTATATATTTCAAGCTAGAAATACAATAAACTATATTTTTTTAAAAGAATATTCTCCAAACTTTCGTAATTAACAATTTATACTTCAATATAAAGCTTACATTAGTATGATATTTGAGCTATTGTCTATACTACTTTGCAAAAATAGCATTCACTAAATCAGCATTTATAAACTTATGAGCCAAATTAAATATTTAGTGGGTGTCTATAATTTTAAGTTAAGAAACACAGATCTACATTATAAGTTCGTAAGTAATGCACATATAATCTACACTCTGTAATAAGTTCAAAAGCAATAAATTTGCTTCAAAAAGGAATACGTCATACTATGTAGTATCTACTGAAAAGTTGCAAACTAATATACATTCCTAAAGTAGTTCAAAAGCAATAAAGTTGATACGAAATCGATTACGTAATACTATAGTCTACTTGCATAATTATGTACATATAGTCTATACTCTGAAATAACTTCAAAAGCAATAAATTTGTTACAAAAAGGAATACACAATAGTATATAGTATCTACTAAAAACGTGCAAACTAATATACATTCCTTAATTGGTTTAAAAGCAATAAAGTTGCTACAAAAAGTAATATGTAATACTATATAGTACCTAGTGAAAACTTGCAAATTAATATACATTCCTTAAGTAGCTCAAAAGCAATAAAGTTGCTACAAAATCGATTACATAATACTATAGTATACTTGCATAATAATGTACATATCATCTACACTCTCTAAATAGTTCAAAAGCAATTAATTTGCTACAAAATGAATACGTATTACTATATAGTATCTACTGAAAACTTACGATCTAATATACATTCCTTAAGTTGCTACAAAATCGATTACATAATACTATAGTATACTTGCATAATGATGTACATATCATCTACACTCTCTAAATAGTTCAAAAACAATTAATTTGCTACAAAAATGAATACGTATTACTATATAGTATCTACTGAAAACTTGCGAACTAATATACATTCCTTAAGTAGTCCAAAGGCAATAAAGTTGCTACAAAATCGATTACATAATACTATAGTATACTTGCATAATAATGTACATATCATCTACACTCTCTAACTAGTTCAAAAGCAATAAATTTGCTGCAAAAAGGAATATGTAATACTATATAGTATCTACTGAATCTTACAAACTAATATACATTCCATAAGTAGTTCAAAAGTAATAAAGTTGCTACAAAATTGACTACATATTACTATAGTATACTTGCATAATAATGAACATATAACCGTCACACAGTAATTAGTTTAAAAGCAAAAAATTTGGTACAAAAATGAATACGTAATACTATATACTATATTATCAATAATACAACAATTTGTAAAGAAAATTAATTAATTTGTACATAATATGCCCCATTTAAATTATATCTGGAATACTTCAAGGAAAGGTACTTGGACCTATCCATTTTTATCCTCACGTTATCTATACTATATAGTATCTACTGAAAACTAACAAACTAATGTACATTCGATAAGCAGTTCAAAAGCAATACATTTGCTACAAAAAGGAATATGTAATAATTTGCTACAAAATCTAATACATAAAACTACACTGTATCACTGTATAATCTACACCATATAATTAGATCAATACCAATCGGAAAAAGTCTAAGTGAGAATAAACAAGCCCGAAATCGTGTTTGCGTATTTTCACGAATTACTAGCCCCGTCATTTAATTGATGAGTTTCCCAAATCAATTAATCAACAACAACAACGGAAAAACCCTTAATAATTAGACGCACCCTTCGCACATCCGGACGACCCTGAAAATGTCAATCACGCCGTGGGAGAAGAACAGCGATTTGTCCTTTCCTCTTCGTTTCTTCTCACGCAAAATGTACACGAGTCTTCGATAAAAGTTTCCGGAAAGATACCAAAACAAGAAAAAAAAAATAGTCGCGTATCCGATAAAAAAAAATAGATTCGAAACGATATAATTTCACCGCCTACACTTTAACGCCTAATTATCGTTTGTTTCCTGCCGTGCAATAGCCGATAATAAATTTTGATTTTCCCGCCTTGTTGGCGCGCATCAATCAAATTACACTGTTTAACTAGAAATAGAATTTCAAATTTACAAAAGTAAACGAGAATATTCGTTCAGTTATTTAATTATTTGAAGAGTTTACACGCAGTTTATTATCGAAGCAATTCAGATTAGATTACGAATTAACTTCTTTTAATTTTTCTACTTTTATTGTAAATATTTACGTAATTAGTCAACGAAGGGCGATTGAATCGAATGATCACTTAATAATGTTAATTTAAAATTAGGAAATGAAATTCCTGTAGGAAAGACGTAATCAATAAACACTGCATTTGTTAATTGCTTGCACTAAATATGACAGTGATCACTCAAATTGGAAAAAATCCAATTTGTGTATGCTATGAAAACAAACAATAAATCAACTTTAGATTGGCAATTAGCATAGAAATCTCTTGGTACTTGTTATTAACAATACAAATATAGATAAAAACATTTCGTTTATATTGGTTTACTAATTGGGAAGAGTATTTAATTAAATTCAGTAAACAATGCGAAATAATTGTTAAGTTAAATTAACATTTATATTGTTAAAACTTAACGTTAATGATGTTCGTTTGAACTTGTTTATAACGTGAATATCCTGCATGCAAGGAACACATCGATTATTATATGAAGTTTTCAAAGAAGTTTCTTTTAAGCATGTTTCCTTTATGAAATTCAGTAGAAACCGAAATTAATTTTAACTTAAACCTGAATTAAGTTTAATAAAATAGTCGAAAATCGTACTTTTATTATAGAAATAATGAGAAAAAACATTAAAATTAATGATAAAGTTGATAAGTCTTTAATATACTAAATAAGTATTCTTTACATTGAACTAAAATAAAGCATGAAATTACATAATAAAGATAAATATTCTTAACAATGACATATACTTAAAAGCATGTAAATCAATGCAAAGAAAAGAAGAAAATTACTTAATAAAGACATATACTATTTACTAAAACTAAATAGTATATAGCTCGTACTATAAAGTACAAGAGTTCTTAACTAAATGACATACTAATACTATTTAGTTCAATGTAATATTTTACAATTTATACAAATACTGTATATTAAAACTAGTTAATTACATGAGAGTTTAAGAATCTTCAATAAAGAGAGTTTCAAATACTATTTTGTTATGTCTGTAATGTAAATGAAGTGAAGAATCGGAAGTAAGTTGGAGTTGAATGGATATCCTTGTGGTGATAAAATCAAAGTGGTTGTAAGCTAAATCAGGGTAGTCTAGATTACTTTGCACTCCGTGCGATTAATTAGATGGAACAATGGGTAATTAATTAATTAAGCGAAGGCTAAAAATAGATCAAATTTGAAATTCAAATACGAAGAAGGACATCCTCTACTGGCCGCGAGAGGTCGCGACGCCCGTGTCCACAGAATCTCCGATTTTTTTATCTCGTTCAAATTGCGTTATCAGAGCACCGTTCGTCCGTCCACGGATGGGTCATCGGATGGTTCCTTCTTGGAGAATTGGGAATTTCCCTGCGGCCCTGCGGGTCCTGCGAAGCTGCACTTTCCCCCCCTGATCCTTTGACGTCTCTTGCCATTTCCTATTTTACCATTGTAATGGTGGAGGACGTTTTTTTCGCAATTGGTACATGTTAGTGTGTCACACTGAGAGGGAAAAAAAAGGGGGAATTCTAGGGGTTGAATCGTGTCTGGGTTCATCCTAGGCGAAGACGTTCGAAGGGCAGTTTGCGGGAGGGTGCAGTGAACTATGTCTCTGGAAGGGCGTCGTCAGCTGGTCGGAGTCGCGCGTTTGGGGGTTAGAGTAAATATATAAAGGGGGTTTCCTTGTTGTTGTTATTGGGGCAGGTGCAACCTGAGGAGGGCACCTTACTTGGGGTGTGCGGATTTAGATGAGATCGCGTCTGGAGCGCTGTCCTGGCAAGGGCTGCAAGTGTCGATGTTGAAATGGATTATGAGCTGGAAGTGTTTGAGGTGTACGAGGATGGTGGGGACCATCAGAAGGAGCAGGGTGCTGCCGGCAAGAAGCACCTGAAGCACACCAGGAAAAAGTGCAAGCAAAAACCTGGGGATCTGGGTGAGAAATCTGGCAGTGTTGGTGGTGGAGAGAGGGCTGCGATCAGCCTGAGGGACTCCATTGTGGGGGCGATCAGTAAGATAGTGGTGTGGAGAGACCAGAGGCGTTACCAGACCCCAGTGCCGGACAAGGTCGAGTCTCCACCGCAGACAACATCAGTCCCACCACCACTGCAGCAAAGGAAATCATTTGTTGTTCCCTTTGGTGGTAAGATCCCATTGGTCCCAAAACCAGCAGTCTAACAACCACTTTCACCTTAATTTGGTGATTTGCTAATTTTCTAATGCATGTGATAATCTCTACCAACGAAATGTTTGCACAGGCAATTAGACCTGTGCCACCTATTCTATTTTCCTTCTTTCCACCAGTCAGTGTGTGCAAGTTACTTTTAAGGACCACTCACTCACAAATGGCCTAACAACTTTATATTAAAACATGGAATACACTTACCATTTAATAACTCAACAAAATCACAAAACCAATTTCACTGCAATCAGTAAGTCTCTTCACTCTCTCAACCACAAATCAACAAACAAACAAAAAAGATCAACTTGTTTTTGTTTTTCATGGCCACACTTAATAACTATCACAATTTGAATCCATTTATTTGTTTCTATTTTTATATATATACCACCAGTTTGAAGTCTCTGTTTATTTACATTGTGCAGTGCAATTAACATTGTTTCCCATATTTGTTTGTTCTCTCCGTTTCCCTCATGATTCTAAACAGAAAGTGCTAATCATGTTGCATAGATTGATTGTTTTCAGTTACAGGAAACTATGTGTGTTGCTGTTTTGTTTTGTCTCAGACAGTTGACTGACCCCAACCTTCATTTTATCATTTGCAGACAACCAGAGGAGGATTCGAGCCAATGATCGTGCATTCAATTCCCAGTTTAAATATGCTGTAAGTTTTATACTAAGATTCCAAACATTTACAAATAAACAATAACTTTTAAATGTCAAACAACCAAAATATTTTTATTACGAGTTATTTCTAATTGGATTTTATTTACATTAATTGTTCGTTTCAAATTAAAATTGTTTTATAATAACCAATTGCATGTTTAATGTCAATATTGTTTACTTTATTGGATTCAATGATTATTAAAAATTAGATTAAGTAAGACCCTCATTTTTGTCGTTTGAAATGATGTTGACAGCGGACTACTAGATGATGCTCGTGCAGTTAATAGATTCTTCTATTGTTTTTTGCAGAACAATTATATCCAGACCTCAAAGTACACGGTGCTTACATTCCTGCCACTGAATCTATTCGAGCAGTTCCAGCGGTTGGCGAACTTCTACTTCTTGTGCCTTCTAGTGTTGCAACTGATCCCAGCCATCAGCAGTTTGACGCCGGTGACGACGGCTCTTCCTCTGATCGGCGTGCTCGGCCTCACCGCAATCAAAGATGCCTACGATGATTTCGTAAGTACCTTCTATATACTAATTAAAAATTCAATATTCGATTCAAGTTTAGTACCAATTATTGAATTGTTTCTAAAGTACTTAATTCAAATGACAAACTACTTGATAAATGTCTTAAGGTCAAAAAGATTTATACAATTTAGTCAAGAATTGGTGTTCCAAGCCAAGTAAATAGTCTAAATTTTGACCGGTCTTAAAATGTGCGTAACCTTGACACGTGTGAAGAACACAAAGAGATGTGTCTATTTGCGTAATTGTACTATGCTCGGAAATGTGTATGAAAAGAGTTTCAATGTATTTGTTAATGTTTGTTTCAGCAACGTCATATGTCCGATTTGCAAGTGAACAATCGTAAATCGCAGGCTGTGAAGAATGGAAAGCTGGTCAAGGAGAAGTGGTCCGCCGTGCAGGTGGGCGACATCATCCGCATGGACAACAACCAATTCGTGGCCGCAGACATCCTTCTGCTGACGTCCAGCGAGCCGAACGGCCTATGCTACATCGAGACTGCGGAGCTGGACGGCGAGACGAACCTGAAATGCAGACAATGCCTGGTGGAGACGGCCGAAATGGGCCAGGAGGACGGCAAGATCAGCGCCTTCAACGGTGAGATCGTCTGCGAGACGCCGAACAATCTGCTGAACAAGTTCGAAGGCACTCTGACATGGAACAACAAGCAGTACTCGCTGGACAACGACAAGATCATACTGAGGGGATGCGTGCTACGCAACACCCAGTGGTGCTACGGCGTGGTGATCTTCGCCGGAAAGGATACGAAGCTCATGCAGAACAGCGGCAAGACCAAATTCAAGCGCACCAGCATAGATAGACTGCTTAATTTTCTAATCATAGGGATAGTATTTTTTTTACTCTCGATGTGCCTTTTCTGCATGGTAGGCTGCGGTATCTGGGAGTCTCTGGTGGGCAGGTACTTCCAGAGGTACCTGCCCTGGGACACCCTGGTGCCGTCGGAGCCGCTGGGCGGTGCAACGATAATCGCGCTGCTCGTCTTCTTCTCGTACGCGATCGTGCTGAACACGGTCGTGCCGATCTCGCTGTACGTCTCGGTGGAGGTGATCCGCTTCGTGCAGAGTTTCCTCATCAACTGGGACGAGAAGATGTACCACGAGGAGACGAACACCCACGCGAAGGCACGCACCACCACGCTGAACGAGGAGCTCGGACAGATCGAGTACATCTTCTCCGACAAGACGGGAACGCTGACGCAGAACATCATGACGTTCAACAAGTGCTCGATCGCCGGCAAAACGTACGGCGATCTCATTGACAAAAACACCGGGGAGATCGTCGAGATCACCGCAAACACGCCCACCCTAGACTTCTCCGCCAATCCCAACTACGAGGAGGAGTTCAAGTTCTACGATCGCACACTTCTGGACGCGGTGCAGCGCGACGACGTCGACTGCCACAACTTCTTTCGTCTGCTAGCGCTCTGCCACACGGTGATGTCCGAGAGCAGATCGGGTAAGCTCGAGTACCAAGCGCAATCCCCCGACGAGGCGGCCCTCGTCTCCGCCGCTCGAAACTTCGGCTTCGTGTTCATCGAGCGTTCACCTAATAGTATTACCATCGAAGTGATGGGCACCAGGGAGGTGTACGAGCTCCTCTGCATCTTAGATTTTAATAACGTGCGCAAAAGGATGTCTGTCATCCTCAGGAAGGATGGACAGCTGAGGCTCTACTGCAAGGGCGCCGACAACGTCATCTACGAGCGTCTTCGGGCCGATTCGGACGTGGTCAGGAATCGAACTCAGGAACACTTAAATGTAAAATCAAATTACAATACAATCAAATTTAATCATTCAGTCACAAAGTGAAAGTACTTTTAGTTACGAATTGAATTTCTTGATTTTTTTCTCAGAAATTTGCGGGTGAGGGTCTACGGACCTTGTGTCTGGCGAGCAGGGATCTCGACGAAGAGTTCTTCAACAAGTGGAAGCAACGCCACATGGAGGCTGCTCTAAGTTTGCAGGACCGCGACGAGCGTCTGGACGCCATCTACGAGGAGATCGAGAGAGATCTGGTGCTGCTCGGTGTCACCGCCATCGAGGATAAGCTGCAGGACGGCGTTCCGCAGACCATTGCCAATTTGATGCTAGCGGGAATTAAAATATGGGTACTTACGGGTGATAAACAAGGTATTCTCTCCAAGAAAATCTCTCGATTCGCATGTATTAATTGCGTTTTCTTTTGCAGAAACTGCTATAAACATAGGTTACTCTTGCCAATTACTTACCGACGAGATGGTGGACGTGTTCATCGTGGACGCGTCCACGTACGACGACGTGCACGAGCAGCTGCTGAAATTCAAGGACAACATCCGGATCGTGAACAGGTTCAGCAGCAGGCGGGGCACGACGCCCGTCAACCAGCAGACAAACGGTCGTCTGGATTCGTGCACTGTGCCGGTGGGCGTGGCCTGCGACGGAGACCAGATGGGCATGTCGACTCCGCCCCCGATGCACCATCAGAACACCGCCCAGCCGCCGGCCGTCAGCGTGGTGACTTTCAGGTGGGGTGACGATGCGTACGGTGACACTGTGAGAGCAAGGTAGTAAGAAAAGTTAACGCGAACACTTACATTATTCTTAGCTAGAAGAACGAAACGGAACAATTCAATTACATTCCGAAAGTTCTTTACCTTTAAACTACTTCTTTACTTTTATAATCGCATTGCTCTTTGCTCTTCGAAAACAAAAACAAAACGCTTCTGTTTGTTATCCGTGTCACGGTTCATTGCATTGTAACTGCTTGTTTCGATGGTGGAATTTTGTGGTCATGTCCGTTTTGTTGCAGCACCGAATTGGAGTACAGCGAGGGCCAGAAGATCGACGATACTGTGACGACATCTGCCGAATTCGCTATTGTCATCAACGGGAATTCTTTGGTGCATTGCTTGCATCCGCAGCTGGAGAGGCTCTTCCTGGACATCGTTACTCAGTGCAGGAGCGTCATCTGCTGTCGCGTCACACCGCTGCAGAAGGCTCTGGTCGTTGAATTAATCAAGAAGAATAAGCATGCTGTGACTCTGGCTATTGGCGACGGCGCCAACGATGTCAGTATGATCAAAGGTGTGTGTTTACTATTCACAGTTCAGAAGTGTTATATAATTGAGTGACCGTTTCTTATTTGCAGCCGCCCACATAGGTGTCGGCATCTCGGGTCAGGAAGGTATGCAGGCCGTCCTCGCCTCGGACTATTCGATAGCCCAGTTCCGTTTCCTGGAGAGGCTGCTGCTCGTACACGGTCGTTGGTCCTACTATCGCATGTGCACGTTCCTGCGATACTTCTTCAACAAGAACTTCGCGTTCACGCTCTGCCACTTTTGGTACGCGTTCTTCTGCGGTTTCTCGGCTCAGGTAATTCACTGATTACTAATTGTAGCAATTGTTGCATTACAAATGTTTCTTCTCTCGCAGACCGTCTTCGATCCTATGTACATCTCGGTCTACAACCTGTTCTACACGTCGCAGCCGGTCCTGTTCGTCGGCATCTTCGATCAGGACGTCAACGACCAGAACTCCGTCCTCTTTCCGCAGCTGTACAGACCCGGCCATTCCAATTTGTTCTTCAACAAAAAGGAGTTCTTTCGAAGCGCCCTCCAAGGCTGCTACGTTTCAATAGTATTATTTTTCATTCCTTATGGTACGTATACAAGCAGCATTACAGATACACATTTTATATTTCTAAATTCATTGGTCTTAAATCATTGTATTTGTAACTATCATAGTTGATAAAATATATATCTTTGCAGGTACTTACTACGATGCTGTCAGTCCCGATGGTCACATCCTTTCCGACTACATGCTTTTCTGCGCTGCCGTCGCCACGATTCTCGTCATCGTCAACACGGCTCAAGTATGTCTCTTTTCTCCTTATAATCGTTGAAAGCTTGTAGTATACAATTGAGTTTTGTGTAGATCGCAATGGACACAGCCTATTGGACCGTGTTCAACCACATCATGATCTGGGGTTCTCTGGCGTTCTACTTCATAATGGACT
>JAFMTC010000637.1:83188-96227 GCA_018845635.1 Nicrophorus orbicollis | reverse complement strand
AAGATTTAGAATACTTAAAATATCAGCTTTGACAATGAATGTCTTCGATTATTATATTCTTCGAAGATTATTCTCATTTCGAATAATCTTTCAACCATTCTTAGTATAATGATTAGTTTATTATCTTTGATCTACCTTTTGTAGTCTTGAAGTAATACATTGAAATGTAAAGATTTAGAATGCTTTAAATGTCAACTTTGACAATGAATGTCTTCGAACATAATATTCTTCGAAGATTATTTTTATTTCAAATAATCTATCTACCATTCTTAGTATTATGATTAGTTTATTGTCTTTGATCTATCTTTTGTAGTCTTGAAGTAATACAATGAAATGTAAAGATTTAGAATGCTTAAAACATCAGCTTTGACAATGAATGTCTTCGATTATTATATTCTTCGAAGATTATTCTTTAATTCGCATTTCAAAGAATCTATCATTCTTAGTATTTTGAAAATTACTAGAAAACTAATTCAAATACCATTACAATTATGTTTTGCATTTTCAATATTCCATACAGAATAAGAAACATAAACCGAAATGTGAAGAATTTTCAAGTAAACAATTTTTCGTTTCACATATTTTATTCTTTTTACAGTACATTTAAGAAGCTTCTTAATAATAAGAAAGTAAAAACGTGTGTGTAACATAAAATAAGGTCGTCTTAAGTCATATTTTTCAAAATTCAACGTAGAGAGTGTCTAAATGCAGTAATCACTTGTCCAAACGGCAGATCGGAGTGTTCTGAACCATCCGGAGATCGACCTTCGGGCCGACCAAATCCCTGATATTGTTGTACCCGTACTTGATCATGGTGGGCCTCTCCAGCGAAAGCCCCCAAGCCAGAACCCTCACGCCCTTCGGCAAACCCATGGGCAGCAGCATCTCCGGACGGAACATACCCGAGTTTCCAATCTCGATCCATTTATTCAGACCTTTGTGGAAGCAGAAGATCTCCATGCTGGGCTCCGTGTACGGATTGTAGGCAGGCTTGAACTCGAGCTCCGTGATTCCCAGCTTGTTGAAGAACGCGGTGAAGACGCCAATGAGATCGCCGAGGGTCAAGTTGTAGTCGGCGATGACTCCTTCGACTTGATGGAATTCGGCTAAATGCGTGGCATCGAGCGTCTCGTTCCTGAAGACGCGATCGATGCTGAACAGTTTCGTGGGTTTGAATTCCGGCTGTTGGGCGATTTTGTAGAGCATCCTCGCGCTCACGGCAGTCGTGTGCGTCCTCAGCAGATTCTTCTGAGCCTCCTCCAGCTTCCAATCGTACCGATAGCCTATACTTCCGTAATCGCCCTCGCTGTGCACATGCTTCACTCTCTGCAAGTATTCTTCGGGGAACTTATTGCTCTTGGCCGGATCGGATAAGAAGAAGGTATCGTGAGCATCCCTGGCGGGATGCTGCTGAGGCTGGAACAAGGCGTCGAAGTTCCAGAACGAACTCTCCACGTAATTGTTGGTAGGCATTTCGGAGAAACCCATTTCCAAGAAGATTTGCCTGAATTCCGATCGGACTTTCAACAGGGGATGAAGGTAGCCGGATTCTGGAGGAACTCCCATAGCGCCCAAATTGTACTCTTTGAACTGCAAAGTCTTCCAAGCGCCAGAAGCCAACATATCAGCGGTCAAATCCGTTTCCAGCTTGGGCAAGGTCAACGCAAAGTTAACGCCTTTGCTCAGCAGGAAACTCTTCATCACAACCTCCTGAATCAATTTCCTCTTTTTGTACTCCTGCTTCAGGTTATCAGTGATCTCTGCAAGATTTCCAAGTTCGATGGATTTCAGATGTTTCTGCACTGTATCAGCTATAGCCTCAATCTTCCTTTTAACAATTGGTTTTCCACCAGATTTATCAACAATTATCCAACCCAAAGCCATGGCCTTGCTGAAGCCCACCTTGGCGTTCGGAATCTTCATCAGGTCTGATTGTGGGATGCCATCAGCTGGGATGGCCTCAAAGATCTTGGCTTCGTGACTGCCTACAAAGTTTATTCATTTACATGCATTACTATTGAAGCATTGATCGTAGATTTACCATTCTCTGCAACAGATTTGCCCTCATCACTGAGCTCCAGCAGTTTTTCGCTCTGAGGCTCTGCGTTCAGCAGGTCTCCATTGGCTTGGATACTCAGCAATGCACCCACGATCTTCTGGTGATCTTGACATAAGGCTCTGGCCAATGCAGGTGAATCCACTGATCCGTTCACGGAGATGTACTTCAGGATTTCCTCACACAAATCACTCATCTTTTATTGAAAAACTGATGCAATATTTCTAATAAGAAACCCCCGACACATGCATCTATGACACACAGCTGTTACTTATGCCACCTTATACACATACGTCATTAAATACTCTAGAATCCTCCAACAGATGGTAGCTCTCCTTCAGTTAAATATGCTGTTTTTTGAAACTTAGTTTAAATTCTTAATTAATTTAAATTAATCCTTATTAATAGCTTAAATATCGTATATTTCTTAGGAATTTCAAAAGATCTCTAATACTAAAGTTGTACGTTTTTAAAGACCTTCATGTGACTATCTTTTATTACATAAAAGTATTATTTATCATTCAATTATTACATAATGTATCTTTGTAACATGTATATGTTTAATTATTTCTATAAACATTATGTAAAAACTTTTTAATAATGTTGATTAAAATTGAAAAAAGAATAAGAAAAGTTCAAGTTGTAATTTTATCTTATTGGATTCTTGAATCACTATAGTAACATAATCTTGTTTGTTTTCAGGTTGTGTCGTTGTTTGTCAATTGGTTTGCTGCAACAATTTTTTTGATCAATTTTGGGTTTTTGGAAGATTTCATAGAACTTCAAATAATTAAGGTAAATGTTGCGTTAAAATTAATTTATTCAATGTCTTGTTTGTTCTTAGATTTTAATCATTGAACCATTGTAATAAATTGGAAATTTGAATTCAATTTAAGCAAACAACATAATCCTATTCGATTTTGTTTTATTTCTAGAATCACTATAGTAACGTAAACTTGTTTGATTGCAGATTGTTTTGGTGCAACAGGAAGATCACGTAGAGCTTCAAATAATTACGGTAAATGTAGTGTTAAGCTTAATTTATTTAAAATTTATTTAATGTTTTGTTTTTCTATATTAATCGTTGTACCAATCTAAGAAGAGAAGCGAAAACGACATGATGAGGAGAAAGAAGAGGACCCAGACCCGAAGCCCTGCGTTCCTTTGGATGGCCTGCCTAATCTGCTCGTTGGCGCCCTTCATGTTATCTGTGGTAGCCGCGACGACGTTCGCAATCCTATCGATGTCCATCTCCTGCTGCAGCACCTTCTCGGTGAAGAGCTCCTGCAGCTCTGCTATATGCACCACCTTGCTCTCGATCTGCTTCACCTCGTCGGAGATGCTGTTCAACTCGTTGTAAAGCATATCGTTCTCCGATTCGAACATCTGCATCTCCTCGGCGCTCAGCTCGTTCTCCACGACCGCCTGCGATTGGCTAGGAATCCTCGGCGTCTGCTCGCTCGCTGCGGTAGACGACGAAGAGGGCATCTCCAGCTTCGAGATCTTGTGCATCTCGATCACCTTCTTCACGCGCATCGCTTTGGCCTCAATGTACACCTTGGACACCTCCTTCAGGTAGGCTTCGATTGTATTCAGTATGTTCTCGTAGTGCTCCATCTGCTGTTCCGTGAGCCTCCACTGGACGATCTCCTTCCTGTACTCGCCTATCATCGCCGTGGACAAGTTGATGATCTTTTGCGCTTCGGCGTCGATCTCAATGCGGTCCTGCTCGGTCATCGTCTTGTTAGTGGACAGGTAATTCACCACGTTCAAGTAGGCCACTTTGTTGTCCGTGAAGAACTTCTGCAGGTTCGTGATCTGCCGCACGATCTCCTTGGCCTTCCGCAGGTGCCCATCCTTGCTCGATCTCAGGATATCGCTCTTGGTATCCTTCAGACCCAGGGATTTGTTCGTGGTGCGAACAGTCTTCACGCACGCTTTGAACAGGATCGTCACGTCCATCGCGTTGTTGTTGATCGTACGTGGACAGATCTGTCACCGTCAGCTGTGAGAATGACTACTACCTTCGAACACACGTGCAAATAAAGTTGCATAAACCTTCAAAACTAAAAGTAAGTTTTACTTAAAACTTACATATTAAATACAAATTCTCCAGTATAATTTACAAATCAAACAAAACATATATACAAATCCAAAGTATATATGAATAGGAGACCTTAAAATAAGCAATTCCTAAATAGATTTAATCATACTGAAGAAGTTATACTAATTCCAAAGAAGTATCTAGTAGCCAATGTACACAATACGTAATACAAAGCTAACAAATCCATTCAATAACATCATAAATCTCACCAATTGTAAAATATTTGTAATTTATGAGTCGTTTCTTTAACATCAACATCATAAAAGTCAATAAATACAATAAAACGGACCATAAATTAAAGAAAACAGATTTAAAAATAGTAAACACTTTGACTGCTACTATTTTTAAATTATTAACAATTAGATAAAAATTCAAAACATTACAGAAAATGAATAAATGTTAAATTAAATAAATCATTAATAATTTACTTTTTACTGAAATTTTCTTATTAATTGCATTAAACTGTAATATTTTCCAGTGTTCCCTAATTCAGCGTTTCCCAAACTGAATCATATTAGTTTTTTTACTACAATATAAGTTGTCATATCTTTTGGAGTCTCAATGTAAGAGCTCAAAGAGCTAAGTAAGTTGCATAAAGTGTGTGTTTGTACATTTTTCTAATGTTTGCAGTAGTGCTTAGTGTTTGATTGAAGTGCGTATTGTTTGCAATCAAGTATAAATTAATATTAACGATTTTGTTGCAGGAAAATATTGAACGAAATGCGTGGATATTGTCTGCATTATATTAGGTTTTACGGTTTGAGGACGATTTGACTCGCTGACGAAGCGGTTGAAGATATCTATGTTCAATGCAGAATTGTTGTTGACAGGCTTCTTATATATTTTTCTTCAGTTTGTAGGTGTTTTTATGCGGTGAGATGTTGGTTGTCTAGTTTCCAATTGGATTAAGATTCGTACAACGTCTTCCAGATCGGAGGATCCAGTAGGCTTCCAGGTAATTATTGATTCCTGTTTATTTCGTTTGATGTTTGTCATGTCGTCCCTGATGGGTCTTGTCAAAGAATAGGAGAGAGTGTTTGTGTTGAAGAGTCAAAAATATTGGGTAAAACACGGATTTTTATCCGTTACGTAATTGCGGATCGTGCTGGGGGGAGGTGGAGGAGCGCTGGTCGGTGAGTAAGTCGCTGTCGAGAGAGTGAACCACATACGCAGGAGAGCGCTACCGTCGTGAGTATCTATTATTGTTACGTGTGCAAATATCTGCTGGTTATCGTCGTCCTATCCCGCAGATAGGGGGACAGATAGTGGGCGAGTATAAGTTGTCGTGCTGATCGCATTCCGATCTCAATTTGCAGAGCAGATTCGTAGCGACAAGATGTTCCATCTGAAGTCGATCCCGAGGGCTTTGAAGGCCACCGCCGCCGGCGGAGAGGCCCTGCTGAAGAACCTGCCCGCAGCCGCGGTGGCAGCGCGCGGCTACGCCGACCACCAGATCCCCGACCGCCTGAAGAACATGCCCGAGCACGAGAACCCCAAGTTCTTCGACATGGTCGAGTACTTCTTCCACAAGGCCTGCATCGCCGTCGAGGACAAGCTCGTCGACGATCTGCAGTACGTGAAGGGATCGAGGCTCACCCTCGACCAGCGCAAGGCCAAGGTCAAGGGCATCCTGCAGCTGATGGAACAGTGCGACTACGTCATCGAGATCGCCTTCCCCATCCGCAGGGACAACGGACAGTACGAGATCGTGAAGGGATACAGGGCGCAGCACAGCACCCACAAGCAACCATGCAAGGGAGGTCAGTATTCCGTAGATCCCCCGTCCAAGGGAATCGAACGCGAAAAAAGGGAAGGAAAAAAGAGCGCGTCCCACATCTTAAAAGCCAAAACTATTTTTAAAGCGCCTTGCATAACCAGAAACATCCGATTTTATTTATCCGCCTCGGCCTGTTCTGCGTGTATTTTCATCAAGTAACGTAAAACACAGAAGAAGGCGTTACTTAACAATCGGCTGCGTCTATTTGCGTTTGTTTTTAGCGACACTTCGATTCGCGTTCATTACTATTAATTTACAAACATTCTACGTATATACATATTATTTTTTTTGTTAGTTTCGTTATCAATTGACCGTTTTGACCTTTACGACACTGAAATGTCAGCAGTTTTTTTTTTATTCACAGTTTTACGTTTCTCTCCATTCCGGAATTAATATTCCAGGGCCGCCGGTCACAATGAACGAAAGCTCCAATTACCATTAATTACATCTAATACGTTCTCATCTGCAAGTTTATTACACTTTTATCTCTCTATTAAACCTTAACAACAAAATAACTTGTCAAAGTTAAGACTAATATTTGCTTCAATTTAAGCGAATCTGTAACGTTCTGTTCTGATTAGTCCAAAACGAAATCTGATATTAAGCGGAACACATTTAGAAGATATGACTCGCCTGATCCGAATTAACTGGGTCACGTCCTTAAATTTTTCTCATTTTTTTTTTATATATCTGAGCTATTTTATGCTAGAACGTAGCTTTCTCACCCACGAGGCTCAAGACAATCGCTTTCTTTTGTAACAGTTATTGAACTGTAATTACCACATTCCAATGATTGCCTCGAAATGCTCTTTTTTCTAACGAGTCCGCAATTTGCTTTATCGTTCAAGTTCATCGGGTCACGCATTCGTTACGTTAATTAATTTAGTATTGATTTTTATGCATTAGTTAATATGTTGCATAGCATGATTCGCGCTAAATACAATACAAATATTTTTGAATTAATTATAGTTTAATTAGCTTTCACTCAAATATTTGGATATCGATAACATTTGCAAATTAATGAATCATTAAGCTGTTTCCATCTTTTACAAAAGTATTTCAAACTTTCTCAATTCATTGCTGAAAACAAGTTTAAACTTTTCAATCGTTGCAATAAAACTACAATTTACTAATTCCTCAATGAAAGTGAATCGATTTGAAGTGAAGAGAGAATTCCCTTTATGTGGGTCAGATTCTTCACGAGTTTCGATGCGAATTGTACTCTTAATCTAATCGTTAAGATAAGTTTGTTTGCATTGTGTTATTATTTCTCAATATTGAAACTTCTGCATTCCTGTGTGTCGTAAAATCTGGTTTTTCAATAAGCAAGATATGTATAATTATTATATGAAAGTATTATGAAATGTTGTTTGGAAATAGCGAGCGTTTTCTTTATCGTTTATTAAAGGTAACCGCAATTTCGTAATAGAAACAATACGAATGTGATAAAGTAAAGAATTTCGTAAATTCAGTTAAAATTTAGCAATTTTTAAGTAACAAATACTTAATTAATGAAATTTGATGAAAGTTAAAGGTCTTTTTAAGCTATTTTAAGTTGTTTTGGATATGCACATTGTTTTGTTTGTGCCAATAACTGCAACGGTGGCCTCTAACAATATTTTTTTATGGACTCCCTTCGCAAAGGGATCGTAAAGCTGTGCAAATATTTGCTCAAAAAGGCTAAAATTCGTCACTATTGTGAGTTTGGACTCAGGTGATTGTCGTAATTATCACCTGCACGCGTTAGATCTTCTCGTTACGTAAAGAAGGCAGTAAAGTTGCGCAACGTACGTATTAAAAAGAGAGAGCGCGTTTCTATCAGCTGATGACTGGTTTGCTGTATGCAAATAGAGTTTTATTAGACTTGTTTTTTGAAGGAAAATCGATTAGCGTTAGATGTGATTTGCTTGTTCGAATCGTTTCAAATAACAGATTATGACAATTGTTGCTAAAGTATTTCGTAATGTTTAAAACAAAAATGGTGTGTAGCAAATGTTGTGTGAGTTTTCAATTGAGGAAAAACCGCCTGGTGACCGAATCGAATCGTAAACAATGTTGTTTGTGAGTTGGTGATGTGATCGAAATCAAAATTCATGTGATGTAGAGGACGGTTTTTTTCAAGGGGTTCCACGACGAAACGTTCCTGAGGTCCTCACGATATTCATTCGACCTGTGTCAAATCAAGGTTGCGCTCGTTGCACGATTGTTTATAAGATTATCCGCGCACTCGAATCCGTATCTCTACTATGTCAACTGATAGTGTGAGCACATCAGCCCATCTCAACACATTTTGGAGGGGTTTAACCTTGTTTTCGTTTTCGAAAGTTTTCGGGTTCGATTGTGCAATTGTTAAGATATCGCCTCGCAAACAGTTTTTCGTAATGGGGAGTTGAGAGAGAGAGAGAGAGAAATCTGTATGCAGATCTGAGAATTGGTGTGGAGAATGAGGAGCAAATCAATGATTATGGATGTAAATTTGATGTTCAATAGGATTTGAATACAATTCGAAACGGGAAGAAGAAAAAATAGTTTACGAAGAATGTCTTCAAGAATTAAGTAAAGCTTCTTGCAAATAATTCTGAGAAATCAAAGAAATATGTGTGTGTAGATTTACATTAGCTTTGATAATGAGGAGCTAATCAATGTCCAATATGATTTGTATACAATTCGAAATGTGAAGAAGAAAAAATAGTTTACGAAGAATGTCTTCAAGAATTAAGTGAAGGTTCTTGCAAATAATTCTGAGAAATCAAAGAAATATGTATCTAAATTAGCTTGGATAATGAGAAGCAAATCGATGTTATGTGTGTGAATTTGATTTCCAATAAGATTTGAATGTAATACAAAGAAATTGAATCTATGAAGAATGTTTTCATTAATTAAGTAAATGTTCTTGCAACTAATTCTGAGAAATCAAAGAAATATGTGTGTGTAGATTTAAATTAGCTTTGATAATGAGGAGCTAATCAATGTCCAATATGATTTGAATACAATTCGAAGTGTGAAGAAGAAAAAGTAGTTTACGAAGAATGTCTTCAAGAATTAAGTGAAGGTTCTTGCAAACAATTCTGAAAAATCAAAGAAATATGTGTGTAGATTTAAATTAGCTTTGATAATGAGGAGCTAATCAATGTGTGAATTTGATTTCCAATAATACAAAGAAATTGAATCTATGAAGAATGTTTTCATTCATTAATTAAGATTCTTGCAAATAATTCAGAGTAATCAATGTATAGAGATAAAGTTAAATGTGCATTAAAATCTGAGAAAACTAATGTTTATGAATGTGAATTTGATTTTCAAATTTTAACTGATATGTTTTGAATACAATAGGAGTTGTGAAAGTGAACTTCAATCTTTTGATTTCCTATAATTTATATCTAAAACAGTTCAGAAATTACGCAGCAAATCAATGTTTGTTAATATGAATTTCATATTCTTTTTCAAGTTTAAACAGATACAATTCGAAATGTGATTGAGAAGTTCAATTTTTTGAAAATTATCTTTACTAATTAATTAACGAAATAATTCCGAGTAATCAAAGTGTATACAAAAAAGAAGAGTTAAATTGAGTTCAAAATGTTGAAATTTTCAATTTGAAATAATGCATTATATAGTATTTGAATGGGTTTTGAAAGTGTAATTCAATTGTAGATGGTTTTTAATACTTATTCTAAATTATATCTAAGTAAAAGACAAAATTTTATTACAAAAAGTTTGACAGACGAAAGTAATATAATTTATTGCATTTAATTATGTGTTTATGAAAAGTAAATGTGTGCTTTAATTATTCGTAATCACTTTTTATCAGCGAAACGTGCGATAAGCGCGATTATTAATTATGTAATTATTTCCATTTCATTTATTCTCAGCCATAAATTACGTAATTCTACTCAATGAAATCGCATTTTGTATAATTTCATAAAAGAAGAATCGAGTTGAAAAGTCGTAAATTTTGTTTGTTAATTGATCTTAAATTCAAGCAAATTTTGATTACTAAATGCACTTTAAATATAGTCGTGGCGTGTAGAAAGCAAGCTCAAAATAGAAATGCATTCGATAAGTGGACTTAATTAGTTTGCTGATAATTATCGATTGATACGCACTTAATCATCCAATTCTCGTTCCAAACATCTTCAATTTCTATTAACTCAATTCAATGAAAATGTAAGAAGCTTCGTGTAGTTGGAAACAGCTTTAATTTTAGAAAAGATCAAATCAAACGTGCTTGAAGTGTGAACCACTCGATGTGGGCAGATCGGAATCGGAGAAACAACATTCGTTAAAAAGTCAACAACTTCCGTCTCCATGGAGATTCAAATCCATCTTCAAATCAAATTAAAAGCAATCAATTAATGGAATATCAATTGTTGATAATTTAGTTGTCATTTATGTTGAATTAGGTTTAAATTTGAATGAACGAATTTGGTTCTAAGTTCATTCGGTTCCCAAGCCTCGATGCATTTTGTTTTAGCCTTGTTTTTGCAAGGCTAAAATGATCGTAAATATTTTGTTTCCATGGTAATTTGCACATCGCAATTGCTGTTTTTACGTCATTGAAATGTTTGAAAATTATGTAAAGTGTAAGATTTGTACAAAGTTTTTTTGAAATATGAAAAATGAAATAATGATCAAATTACAAACTGAATCGTAAAACGAAAGAATCGGTAATTAAAGCGAATTAATTATTAGGTGATTCAAATTAAAAGTAAATCTTTAAACGAATCATGTAATAAAAGTGGATTCATGATGAAATTTGAAGGAAGTTATTCTAAATATGATCAATTTCAATATGAAATAAGGTATTGCCTGTTATTGGAACAAGCTAATCAATTTTCCTTCATAAAGTGCGTTCATGGTGAAATTTCAAGGAAGAACTTTCTAAATATGATGAATTTAAATGGAAACGAATGTTTGAAGTCACAACTTCTTTAATTATTGCTTGTATAACTTGTTTTGTAGGAAGTAGTCTTGTTTTGTAGTAAATCAAGCAAGTTCTTCGAATGTGACGCATAAAAGTCTATTTTTAAGTAGTCCTTAAACACGTAATTGTGTGGAGATAAGGCGTCAATAATAAGCGAAAATATGGAAAAGTAACTTTATAAAAAAGAGACAATTGCAATGAGAATAATTTGTGTTAAACGTGTTGTGATTATACGAAGTCCAACAAATATTTTATGCTGAAAATCGTGTATTTTTTCTAGTTGCTTTTTCCCTTCCGTATGTTGTGAACTATTTCTGTACGGTTTCGCTGCGAATGCAAGAATTTTCGCGTTGGCGCAGCACCTCGAGTATTTCGGGAGGTCAAAACAATTGCCTTGTTGCCAATGGACACTATTTTGTTGGATTGATTTAGGCCACGGCGACAACATTAAAATCGAAAGCGTCGCAAATTCGAGGCGTTTACGTAATGATTTCATGTGTAAATTTTGATAAATTTTGGTCCTTTTATCATGGTCCGATAAGATGAGTTTGGAGTGTGCGTGGATACTTGTTGCTCCTTGTTGAAGAATCAAGGCGTTTCACGTTGATTACGACCGTCGATTGCAACATTTTCTGGTTACTTAATCCTCCCCTCTCGGATGATAATTTTATGCAATTGATAAAGCGCGTTTATTACAGCAGTCGCCTTGAGCGTATTTATATGTATCGTATCTTGTGTACTATAAGTACGTGTGTGCTACACACTTACCATTGAAATGATTAATGTTATTTTGATTACGAGATGAAGTAATTGAATTTGCTTTAGAATTGATATTTTCTCACGTTTCTAATGGAATCTCTGCGCTTCCTGTCGCATCTCTGTATGACAATTTGTCAATTAGTTAATTTTTCGAAGATTAAGATTGTTATTGAAATGAAACTTTGATTGGTTTTGCTGCAGTTACAGAACATTCAAAAGTGTCTTTACAACTTCCTATTGCATCACATGAGAATAATCCGTTTCTTAGACGTAAGAGTTGTTCAATTTGCAATGAAATGGCTTAATTCTTTGCAAATTGAAATGAAACGTTTACTTGTTTTTTTTTTTCTATACAAAAAAATGAAGTGTTTTGCAAAATGCATTTATTCAACTTCCTGTTGCATCGTATGAAAAATTAATAATTTGCAATATCATTAGTTTCTGTATAGTCACAAAGTCTAATTTCGTATTAGCTTTTTGTACAATTGAAATTTGATCGTGGGATTAATTCATTATTAGAAGAAATAATTTGCATCATCATATAGCAATTTATTTACAATATTGGCATGTTTTGTATAGATTTTCAATTATTTTTTATTGGGTTAGTTTGTTCAAACTGGAATTGATGATTGTGTGAAGTTATTCAAATTCACTTGAAAATTTAAGTTATTTTTTGTTTGGAAAATGAATTTGAAATGTTTACATTTCTTTGAAAAGTTATTATGTTTTTGTTGATTTTGATTAATGAGTAATTCGTGTTTACTGTATATTTCAAGTACTTGAAGAGGTTTCATGGTTATTTGATTTTTTTAGAACTAGTAATTTACGAAGTAATAATTCAAGTTTACTTTAAGTACTTGGAGAGAAATCATGGTATTTATGAGAGTTTCTTTAGTTTTTTGAACTAGTAATTTAAGTTTTCTTCAAGTAGTTTAAGAATTGCAAGTACTTGGAGAGTGGCCATGGTATTTATTTTCGGTTATTCTCATAGTTGGCTTTTGAAATAGTTTTCTTAAATAATAGTTGATTGTTTGAATATGAATTAATTTTGTAAATGTCTGTTGTGTTTCAGGTATTCGTTTCTCCATGGATGTGTGTAGGGACGAGGTCAAGGCTCTGTCAGCTTTGATGACATACAAGTGTGCCTGCGTTGATGTGCCATTCGGTGGCGGCAAGGCCGGCATCAAGATCAACCCCAAGCTGTACAGCGAGCACGAGCTCGAGAAGATCACCCGTCGTTTCACCCTCGAGTTGGCCAAGAAGGGCTTCATCGGGCCCGGCATCGACGTGCCAGCCCCAGACATGGGCACCGGCGAGAGGGAGATGTCCTGGATCGCCGACACCTACGGCAAGACCATCGGCTACAACGACATCAACTCGCACGCCTGCGTCACCGGAAAACCGATCAACCAGGGCGGT
>JAFMTC010000637.1:70419-83003 GCA_018845635.1 Nicrophorus orbicollis | reverse complement strand
TATCCTCCAGGAGAGGAAGATCCTCACCATCCCCGACTTGTACATCAACGCCGGTGGTGTGACCGTCTCCTTCTTCGAATGGCTCAAGAACTTGAACCACGTCTCGTACGGTCGTCTCACCTTCAAGTACGAACGCGAATCCAACTACCATCTTTTGCGTAAGTCCACCAACTCTACAACGATTATTCAATTCTATACTAATCTGATTCGATCGTAACAGAATCCGTGCAAGAATCGCTCGAGAGGCGTTTCGGCAAGGTCGGAGGTCCAATCCCGGTGACCCCGTCCGAGGCCTTCCAGAAGAAGATCGCCGGTGCCTCCGAGAAGGACATCGTCCACTCCGGTCTGGACTACACCATGGAGCGTTCCGCCAAGGCCCTCATGAAGACCGCCCAGCAACTCAACTTGGGTCTCGACCTGAGAACCGCCGGATACGTCAACTCCGTAGAGAAGATCTTCAACAACTACTCTATGGCCGGTTTAACCTTCTAAGTCTCCAAAAACCTAATCCACAAAACCAAAACCAAGATAGAGAAACCCACGGAAAAGAATAATATAACTTTAATGAAAAGTAATTTTTAATTTTCCATTTGCATTATATAAATTATACAGTATTTTACGGGTGTCTTCGCGCACCGACCGACGTCATCTGCAGCTGTGCGTGTATTGCGTGGGGTTCATGCATGGATTTTTAATTTCGATTAGTTGATTAATTGATTATATTATTACTTTTTCCTGTTCTCTGTGTGTGTTTGATAATCTTACTTTAGTTCTCTTTCTTTTAATGTTGTAATTTTTACCATGACACCCATTACTGTCATGATGATATTAAACAAAACGAGAAAATAATCGCAGCGGAGAAAGACAAACTTATTACGTCAAAACTAATAAAAAAAAAGTAATTTAAATGAAGAAAATAACAATAAAGTCTGTTTTTGTTTTAAAAAAATGCGGAGATTTTTAATTGGATACGAACATTTTATGCAACCAATTCCTCATTTGCGTATCACGTTTTGTATACGTCTTTATATTTGAATTGCATTTGTGTATCTGTTTCAGGTCTTGGAGATTGGTGGAATTGCATTTGTTAACTTATTAATTAATTAATTCTATAAATTATCAATTAACTCAGTTTGAATAATAATAATTTATGTTATTCAAATCAATGATAAAGGAAAACTTTCTCAAATACCAATTGTTTAAGTCAATTTCTTGAAAAACTATCAAACTTTTATATAAAATAATTCTCGTATAAACTATACAGTAAAGTTGAATTTAGACAAGTTGATGATTAATATAAGTTTTCTGTTTATTAAAATCATGAAAAATATGTTTCTTAAATTGTCAGTATAATTCTTAATAAGGTTTAATTAATACCAAACGTAATGAAAATACAGTATTCCAAATCTTAATTATTATAATTATACAACTCTCTAAATATTTGAGTATTATAAGTTGTATACATAAATTTGAAATAAGTTTCCTAAACTATTACATCACTTTAAATTAATCGAATTCAAAGTTTATTGGAATTAAGACATTATAGTAATAAGTTGAATTAACTTTAAAGATTTCAAAGAATACAATTCAAAACACTTAATTGTACTTCAATTATTGAAATCTATAAAATTCGTATAGAAATTTGAATAATATATTAAATTATTCAAAGCACACACAGCGTTTCATGTATTGAATAGAATCAAGAATTAAACGTTACTTTAAAAATTTCCTACTATTTGTTGAGCTCAGATTCTGTGAATTAAGTAAATTACAAATACAACAAATAAAGTCAATAAAAGTAACAAATTATACAATAATTAACGATATATCATAAAGACACTAATGTTATAAATAATTATATCAATTTTCTTAATGAATATACAACCGTGTATACATGTGAGTATATTGAGTTGCATATTCACGATTAATTAAAATTTGAAAATTCAAATTAAAAAATCTAACAATTACAAACTTTATGAAATCGAAGCTACAATTAAATTTTAATGAAATTCAAAGTTACTTTAATAAAATGATTAATTAATCTAATTAATAAGTAATATTTGGTTCACTTTTCATAAGAAAATTAGTCCATTAATTAACAATCAATCTCAGTGTTAAAATCAAAAAAATGATTAAAATTCAATTAGTTTAAATTACAAATATGTTTACTATATAATTAAGAACCGATTATCAAGTAATAAACGTTTCTAATTAACAAATAATATTTATTATTTGCGCAAATCATCTAAATTAATTAACGAGTTTGTTTACCAAATTCATTGTCGTTCTACCAACTTAATAATTTGTTTTGATTTCATTAATAAAAACAAAATTAATTAATGTGTTTGTTTACACATTTATTGACGTTCTACCAACTTAATAATTTAAGTTGGTAAGTTGTTGATTAACCAACTTAATAATTTGTTTTGATTTCATTAATAGAAACATAATCTATTCAATTATTTCCTAGAATAATGCGCACTTGATTCATTTTTAATGAAAATTGATATAAAGTTAATTAGTTTATTTACATATATTCAAGTGAATTTACATTTTCATAATTACATATTCTTTTATCATTTCTAAATGAATTAAACGTTGTACCAACTTAATATTTCGTTTGAATGAACATCTTTAATTCAATTATTTCCTAGAATAACGCACACTTGATTAATCTTATTGAAAATTGATATAAAGTTAATTAGTTTATTTACATATATTCAAGTGAATTTGATATTTAATAATTACATAATATTTTATCATTTCCAAATTAATTAAACGTTCTACCAACTTAATATTAAACCAATTTACATTAATGAAAACATGTTTAATTCAATTATATGCTAGAATAACGCACACATGATTAATTTAATTTAAATTTTTTATAAACTTTTAATTAGTTTATTTGCATATTGATTGGAATTTGATTGTTTAAATTAATTTGTTTTCAAATTCGCAGATGGTGCTGCCCCGTGTAACGAGAAGCGACACGCGCCTCCGTTGCGTAAGCGGCTAGGAAGGTTGCATAAGGAGGCGAGAAAAGTCTAAATTTGAAATTCGAGCACGTGTTCGTCGCGAAATTGCATCGGATTTCTACCCACACACGAATATATGTAACGGATGCACGAACGGCACAGGAAAACGAGGAGAAAGAGAGACGAAACCGGTTTAGAATCGGTTCATCTTCTGAATAGGAGAAGAACGAGAATAGTTTGACATTAAAATGATTATGGGCCGAATATCGAAGGGATATTATTAGATTGTTAATTATAATCCGTTCCAGATGTCGGCTTCGGTCGAAGGGTTCGAAGGGTAATGGGATGATTGCAGCCTCAGATTTTTGATTCAGACTTTTTTTGTATATAGATAATTTCTTCTTTTTGGTGATGGTTTTCTTGGGGAGCAGGTAGAAGAGAAGAAGTAGGTAGATGTTGCGTGATCAGGGTGGCTGCTGGTGTCGGTGGAGGAGGTTTTTGTTACGGAATTACCCGCAAAGCGGGTCTGTCTGTGACTCTGGGTGGGGACCGAAGCCCTGAGAGTTGGACTCTCCAATGTCAGTCTGCTTAAGGCCACTAACCGCGTAAGATTGCGTGGAGTTCGCGGCGTGACTTGGGCGCCAGTTTGTGACGCGAAATCCTAGATTCGAGCAGTGAGGGGAAAAGGAAAAAGTCCAGATCCAGTTTTACGGACAAGTTCAAGGCCCGAAGAAACCCCATATTTCTGTTCTGAAATAACGCACGCACTTTTACGATTTCGTCAAATTGATGGATTCGGAGGAATAGAAAGTGAAGAATAGAAGGAAGATAGGAACGTGGGCGCCAGGTAAACAGTCTTTTTTTCCAACTATTTTTATCGATCCAATCCAAATCTTTATCTATGGGACTTTGATTACGTTCATTCAGCTCAGATCTACGTGCGCTTATTACTCGAATCCAAGGACTCGTCGTCGTTTCAATAATAGGAACTTAAACATTTGCATAGATTCGGTTAACGTACATTCACTACCTGTTTTTTTTTTGTCGTATTCGTTTCTCGAGCTGAATTTCGCTATTGTGTTTACTCTTCGCCGCGATAAGCCTCCGCGTTTGTTTGCCGCAACAAGACACCGTTTGATAACAGAGTTAGGAAAATCGATGAAAAACCTGCAGTTTACACCGTTAATTCGTCGGTAAATATAGATTTACTATTCACTACTATTTCCGGTTTGAATGACTGTAAATTTAAGATATGATATTGCAATGTTTGCCAATTCGATCAATGCAATACTTGATAACTCGTATTTCATTCATCTTTATGAAAATCAATGAAATATCTGCAATTTACTTATCTGCAAACATTTGTATATTTACTATTATTTTCGTTTTAAAAAACAACGAATTTCTGCTGAAATATTGTGATTTTTTTCAATTTGATTAATACATTATAGCTTAACTCGTATTTCATTCAACTTTTCAAAAATCAATGAAAAAACAGCAATTTTCTTTACAAATTTTACTATAAACATTGCTGTACTATTTACAATAATTTCTATTTGAAAAGGCAACAAATTTCAGCTAAAATATTGAGAATTTTCTTAATTTGATTAATAAATTATTGTATAGTTCTTATTGCATTCATCTTTATGAAAATCAACGAAAAATCTGCAATTTTCTGTACAAATTTGTCTGTAAACATTGCTTTACTATTTACTATAATTTCCATTTGAAAAGACAACAAATTTCAGCTAAAATATTGAGAATTTTCTTAATTTGATTAATAAATTCTTGTATAATTCTTATCTTTATGAAAATCAACGAAAAATCTGTAATTTTCTTTACAAATTTGTCTGTAAATATTGCTTTACTATTTACTATAATTTCCATTTGAAAAGACTACAAATTTCAGCTAAAATATTGTGATTTTTGTCAATTTGATTTATAAATTATTGTATAATTCTTATTGCATTCATCTTGATGAAAATCAACGAAAAATCTGCAATTTTCTTTACTAATTTGTCTGTAAACATTGATTTACTATTTACTATAATTTCCATTTGAAAAGGCAACAAATTTCAGCTAAAATATTGTGATTTTTTTCGTTGTGATTTTTCTCAATTTGATTAATAAATTATTGTATAATTCTCATCTTTATGAAAATCAACGAAAAATCTGTAATTTTCTTAACAAATTTGTATGTAAACATTGCCTTACTATTTACTATAATTTCCATTTGAAAAGACAACAAATTTCAGCTAAAATATTGCAATTTTTCTCAATTTGCTTACTAAATTATTGCATAACTTGTATTGTATTCATCTTTATGGAAATCAACGGAAAATCTGCAATTTTCTTTACAAATTTGTCTGTAAACATTGCTTTACTATTTACAATAATTTATATTTGAAAAAATAACAAATTTCAGCTAAAATATAGCAATTTTTCTCAATTTGCTTAATAAATTATGGCATAATTCTTATTGCATTCATCTTTTTGAAAATCAACGAAAAATCTGCAATTTTCTTTACAAATTTGTTTGTAAATATTGCATTACTATTTACTATTATTTCCATTTGAAAAGATAAGAAATTTCAATATTTTTATTGATGAAAAATTGTCTTAATAACTATGAAGAAACCATTAATTTTCAAAGTTTTTGAACAAAATTTCAAATTGATTTCAAGTCCACTTATTTTATGCAAATCATCCGTTTTTGCATACATAAATTTGAATTTTTTGACTCTTTAATTGCACGAACGTTAATTAATTTTATTTATTATTCAAACTATTACAAAATCGCTGTAATTTTTACATTCAAAAAGAAGAATTTTCGACAAATACTTTCAATTTCAAGGTTTTTCCTTCTTCAATTTAAATATTTTTGTATATAATTTAATTATTTTGTTACATATTCAAATAGTTTTCATAAGAATTTTGAATATTCATTGGATATTTCGCAATTTTACAATAATTTAACAAAAAAAATAAATTCAAGTCATTCTTTAATTTTGATAATTAATAGCATAATAATTAGAATGAATTGAGTTAACTAATTATAGTCATTTTATTCCTTATAATATCAGCTTTAATCTTCGTTTGTTATATTTCATAGATTTTTCTTGGTTTTCAAGTAATTTCATGAAATGTTAAAGTTAATATTTTTGTATTTTTTTGGTTCAAATTTGATTGATTATTATGAAATAACAAAAGGAGTAATTATCCAATTATAATTATATGATTCTCTATAGTTTTAGCTTTAATTTCCACACTTACTCATAGCTAAGATCTACTTACTTTTGTTTTAAATAATTATGGAAATTGCAAAGATACTGACTATATAATTAATTCAAATTTTTGATTGTTAATTATGAAAAATCTACAATAGTTTCAATTACACACTTATAATGATTAGATTCCCTATAGTTTTGACTTTAATCTTCAAAGTCAATTTTAGCTAAAATCTACATAGTTTTTTTGTAATTCGAAAAAAAAGTAAAAACACTTAAAAATTTAATTACTTTAAATTTAATAGTGAATTACGCAAAAACCATAATAGTTGTAATGACACGCTTATAATTATTGGATTCTCTATACTTTTAGCTTTAATTTGCGTACTTAAGCTTAGTTATAGTCCACTTAGTTTTATAGTAATTCAACAAAATGTAATAACACTTTTTCCTTCTCGATCAACCTTCAAACTTGTTAACGAATTATACGAAAACAACAAACATCACAATTACCAATTTCACTCATATTATTCATCACACTTTCAACTTTAAGTTAAATGCAAAATTATACCCAACTCTGCTTTTTTCATATTTTCATGAAACCATTCGAAAGAAAACATATCATTTCTGCACTTCAATAAATTAATTTAATTGAAATTTAAAGTAACATCAGGATCTACGTTAGTTTTCTCACAATGTGTGCATAGTCTTAGTCAAAGTGCATAGTTTTTGGTGAAATTGTAGGAACGACATTTCAAATTCCAAGCGGTGCAAATAATGAAAATAAAGATGACGCAAGACCCCGGATCGTATGTTGAAGCCATGCAAATATAAATATAAATGTATTATAATGCTATTTTCGGTAATAGAAATCGCGTTGCATAACTACGCCTGTTTCAATACGTTTCGTTTCCTTGACAACTGATCACTTGCCATGGAAACGTTAATTAGCGAAAACCTCGAATGTTACTGGTTTCCTATTTGTGAGTTTGTGTGTTTTTTTTTGGTATTGTTTTATTGTAACTTCACGGCCAACCGAATTAAGTTTGTATTGAATTCAATTTTTGTACGACTGGTATAACGACTATCATAATTAATTGATTGTTCGATTTAATTACAATTGCTTAAATCGAAACGAGGTTAGCGTTTCGTGTTTTGCTTCTTGTTTCAGGTATTACGTACCGTTAGAAACGAGTACGTGTACCGAGCGGGTTTTGCAAACAATGCTAATACCTTTGAAACGATCTCAAAGATCGAATCCTTGAGTCCGGTTGACGAATAAATGAATTAAATATAGCAGAGCGAAGAGAAGTTGCAAAAGTTTTCAGTTCAAACAGTTGGGAGAAATGGAGAGATAGAGAGTTGTGGATAATTGGATTTTCGTTGGTCGCTAAACGGAATCTCTTGACACCCACTTGACGATTTTCTGCTTTTGTTTGCGTTCGTGGTAAACACAGTTTAAAGTGATCGTCGTAGTAGGCCGTATTTTCACACGTTTGCCTCAAGTACTCCATTCGTTTGCTGTCAATTTTAAGTGTGACATCTGTCAGTTATACATAAATGAAGTTCGATTACGTAACGCCCTTCCATCAACGATCGCGATACTTTTGATTGGTTTCAGTGAGATCGATTTGAGTCAATCGTTGCTCTTCTGTCAACTTTGACTTATGCAGCTGTCAATTGTCTTTTTGTTTTGACAGATTAATTTCATACGCTTACTTACTTTTTATTGACTCAAGTGAGATCGATTTGAGTCAATCGTTGTTCTTCTGTCAACTTTGACTTATGCAGCATTATGATAGTTGACGTATTGTCAACTGTCTTTTGACAGATTAATTTCATACGCCTAACGCACAAATTTATTTGCTGTGCAATTTTAAATGTGACATCTGCAAATTAAAAAAAAGAAGAAGATCAATTATGTAACGTCCTTGCATTTTCTCTGTCAACTTTAATTTTGACGTATGAACTATGTTTACACAGATTTATTTTCACACATTAGCCTCAAGTATTTGTTTGTTTTCATTTGTTTGCTGTCAATTTTAAGTGTGACATCTGTCAGGTATACATAAACGAAGTTCCATTACGTAACGTCCTTCCATCAACGATCACGTTACTTTTGATTGGTTTCAGTGAGATCGATTTGAGTCAATCGTTGTTCTTCTGTCAACTTTGACTTATGCAGCTGTCACTGGTACAAATTATGATAGTTGACGTATTGTCAACTGTCTTTTGACAGATTAATTTCATACGCCTAACGCATAACTTTATTTGCTGTGCAATTTTAAATGTGACATTCGTAAATTAAACAAAAAAGAAGACAAATTATGTAACGTCCTTCCATTTTTTCTGTCAACTTTAATTTTGACGTATGAACTATGTTTACACAGATTTATTTTCACACATTAGCCTCAAGTATTTGTTTGTTTCCATTTGTTTGCTGTCAATTTTAAGTGTGACATCTGTCAGTTATACATAAACGAAGTTCGATTACGTAACGACCTTCCATCAACGATCACGTTACTTTTCATTGATTTAAGTGAGATGGATTTGAGTCAATCGTTTTTCTACTGTCAACTTAAGTCAGTCATACAAAAATGAAGACAACGAAATGTTCTTCTAACGATGATTGATTGAAGTGAGATCGATTTGAGTCAATTGTTCTTTTACTGTCAACTTTGACAGCTGTCAGTTATACTAAATTGACAATTGACGTAACGCGTTTTTTTTTTGACAGACGAGTCGTGGGAAGACCGCAAAGCCACCGCAGATGTGGACAGGAAACGGTCACCAGAACACATATCTTAATACTTATTGTATTAATTGGCTGAAAAGGCGGAATGCCGTATCTGGGTTAAACGACTTTCGTCTTGGCCGATCTGGATGATTCACTACACGGAGCAGACGAGTATTGCCCGAGAAATGTACTCCATTCGATGAACGAATTCTTTCCAGTCGATTAAAGAAACCCGTACTTGCTTCTTCTTAACAGCTCCAAGAAGAGCGTAACTTATTGGAATTCCTTTTAATTTCTAATGGTTATAACCAATTACTTATATACATCGCAATGTGAAAATTCCACGAACATATAATTACGTAGAATGCATGCAATAAATTCGTTTATTTACAATGACAAATATCAATTTGCAAATATTAATATTTATATAAGACATGTAAAAATGATATCAATATGATAAAAAAAAACACTTTTACGTAACGATCAGTCTTAGTAATAGAGCATGTGTCATAACGCACCAAAAAAAAACACTGTTGGGTAATGCGTTTAGCAACCATGAGGCGTCTTTTGTTAAACGAGTTGAGTTCTTAGCAACCAAATAGTAACTAGGGTTGTCATCGAAACAAGCTTCCTTAACAGAAATCGTAATTATAAGAAGTTTTCTTAGTAATAGAAATCGTTTTGTTTCCTTAGTAACAAGAAATGTATTGATTGCTTAGTAACAGTTTCCTTAGTACGACTTTCAATTAGTTCAATTTCGGTAATTAATTATTAAAGCACCACAACTATTGTAATTAACCAATTGTCATCATTGGGCACAGAAAACGTTTTGTTTCCTTAGTAACTGAAAATATATTAATTGCTTAGTAACAGTTTCCTTAGTACGACTTTCAATTAGTTCAATTTCGGTAATTAATTATGCAAGAACCACAACAGTTGTAATTAACCAATTCTCATTATTGGATTTGCTATAGTTTTAGCTTTAGTTCACACACTTACTCTTAACTAATATCTAATTACTTTTTTAGTTATTTTAGAAAAAGTAAAGACACTTTATAAATATTATTAGTTCACATTTGTCAATGAATTAATGAAAAAACTACATGAGTTGTGATTACCTAATTATCATTATTTGATTCTCTATAATTTTAGCTTCAATCTACTCACTTAATCTTAGTTGACATCTATTTAGTTTTCTGGTAATTTGAGAAAAACTATACAGACTTTATATGTAATTAGTTCAAATTTGATTGGTGAATTAAGCAAGAACAGTAATCATTGTAATTATCTAATTATTTGATTCTCTATAGTTTTAGTTTTCATTTCCACACTTACTATTAGCTAAGATCTAGTCAGTTTTCAAGTAATTTGAGAAAAACTATACAGACTTTATATTTAATTAGTTCAAATTTGATTGGTGAATCAAGCAAGAACAGCAATCATTGTAATTATCCAATTATAATTATTTGATTCTCCATAGTTTTAGTTTTCATTTCCACACTTACTATTAGCTAAGATCTACTTAGTTTTCAAGTAATTTGAGAAAAACTATACAGACTTTATATTTAATTGGTTCAAATTTGATTGGTGAATTGTGCAAAATCCACAACAGTTATAATTTTCCTATTTTAATTATTGAATTGTTTATAGTTTTAGCTTCAATTTGCTCAGGTAATCTTAGCTAATATCTACTTAGTTTTGTAGAAATTTTCGAAAAACTAAAGACACTTTATATTTCATTAGTTCAAGTTTGTTGGTAAATTATGCAAGAACCACAACAGTTGTAATTACCCAATTAAAATAATTAGATTCTCTATAGTTTAAGTTTTAATTTCCATAGTTACTATTAGTTGAGATCTACTTAGTTTTCTAGTAATTTGAGAAAAAATAAGAATACTTTATTGTTTCAAAAGTTCAACTTTCATACTGAATTATGCAAAAACCACTAAAGTTGTTATAATCTAATTACAATTATTGGATTCTCTGTATTTTTAGCTCTAATTTGCACATTTGCTCTAAGCTAAAATCTACGTAGTTTTAATAAGTAATCAAATAAGTAATAAACTCCTCAGCAACTAACCATGAGTTTCTTTAATTAGATCGACGAATTACGTTAAAATAATATAAATTATATTAACTAAACGTAATTTATCGTTTTAATCTACGAAATCTACTGATTTATGAACCCGAAAGATAAGCTTCGAGTCTCGTTACGAAATTTTAGCATCTCCGATGAATTAGGAGGTGTCGAAACGTGAAGAAAAACAAAAGAATGAAACATCCATCATCGAGTTCACGTTGTTTACTTCTTCTCTTCTTCTTTTTTTTGTGTTTCCAAGGAAACTCGGTGGACTAACCTCGGGTTTCCTCAACGCGAAAACCTTTGCGTCATGCGTGTATACAAACTCGCATTATTTTTAGAAGTTCAAACATTTCCTCTTTTTTTTTCCTTCAAATTTTCGTTTAATCTTTTTCACCGAAGATCTGCACATTCTCCGGAGGAATTGCGTAAACACCGATCGGGCGAAAACCAATAAAATCGCGTAAACATTGAGACTGAATCCCCCGATTGGATTAAACGAGCGAATCCAATCTAATCTAATCGCTCTGATTCACTTCTGATCATGTAAATTAGTTATGTTTGTTGGGTTTCCGTTGCATTTTCGTTGCATTATACATGAACTTTTTCGAAAAGTGCGAAAACTGCTTCTGTTTCTGGTTTCGAATTACTGCACGATCCTCGAACGAGTATATCGTCTTTCCTTTCTTGCTCGACGTTGCGTAACGTAACGTCGTCCGCGTCTCAATTTGTCCATTGTGCGTCTCGCAATTTGGACTCTGCCGTATCAATTTGTGTGTGTGTGTAAGTGCTGCAAAACTGGAGCACGCGATGCTCGAAGAAACCGAAAACCTTAGTCGTCGTGGATATCGTGCAGTCGTTTGTTTCCAACAACATCGATTGTTGTTGTTTTGTTTGGTTGTTGTTGTTGTTGTTGCTGCTGCCGCTGAACCGTTTACATAGACCAACTATCGAGTTGACGCAACCAACATCGTCGTCATGATCACGCAATTAAAATAATTGAATGAAACATTCAATACGCAATTTTCATTTAATTCAATTTAAAACCGAGCAACGTTTCAATTTAATAAAAATTACCGTACTTTCCTACAGAGAAACAATACTTATTTGATGTTATAAATCTTCAGAATTGATGACCTTAAGTTAAAGTGTCACAGTAACCGGTAGCTACTAAGGACGCCTTCCGTCGTGGCCTAATGACATTTCTAAATGTCAATCATATTTAAGGTTACTCAACCCTTATGTATCTTATATTTCTAATTGCTAGGTATGCTACTTAATTGATGAACATTGAAATGTGGAACAATCTTCTAATGTCAATGTGTGACGCTTTTCGTTCTAACCCAACTACATTTCTAAATGTAAGTCATATTTAAGGTTACGTAATCCTTACGTATGATCAATGTGACAGTTGCTATAGACGCTACTTTAGTTAGTAAGAACGTCTCTCGTAGTCACAGACTATTATGATAGTTACTTTGGACGCTACTTTAGTTGCTAAGAACGCTTCCCGTAGTCACAAACAGATTATTATGACAGTTACTATGGACGCCATTTCAATGTGA
>JAFMTC010000637.1:55944-67284 GCA_018845635.1 Nicrophorus orbicollis | reverse complement strand
TTCATAGTTTTCACGTTCACATATGGATAGTAATAACATTTACAAGCAATTCGAGCAAATTGGAAGAAATACAAGTAAGTTCAAGTTCCATTGATCTGTCATTATTTGACATTTCAAACTTGTCACATTGTAAACAAATGTTGTTTTTTTTCATTGTTTTCATGTTTAAATATGGATAATAATAGAAAGAATACAAGTACGTTCAATTTCCATTGATCTGTCATTATTTGACATTTCAAACTTGTCAAAACGTAACGAATGTTAATAATGGGACAAAATTTAAAGGAAAATTGTTAATTTTTGTTGTTTTCACATTTAAATATGGATAATTATAATTTGTACTTAAAATTTTAGAAAAATGGGAAAAATACAAGTATCTTTTTCTTCCATTGATCTGTCATTATCTGACATTTGGTAGATGTCAAAACGAAACGTAGCCAATGTCAACTTTGTGACAAATACTTTTTTTTCACAAAACTGACTTTTTCTTTATTTTGACGTTTGAATATGGATAATAACAATATTTTCTTCTTAGTTTTCGCATTTAAATGTGTATAATAATGTTAATAATTAAAATTCCAGTAAAATGGTGTAAAAAAATATAGTTTTGCATTGGTCTGTCATTATCTGACATTTCGCAGTTGTCAAAACGTAACATAACCAATGACAGTTTTGGGAAAAACGCTTAACATTAATTGTATTCGTTATTTTCACGAATAATAATTTGAATTTACAAGCAACTCGTGCGGAATGCGAATAATGCAAACTCGTTCGTTTTCTCGCAGAATGTGCAGAAATCAGAGGAGCATCTTGCTCTTCGCAAAGCTAAAATTAACATCTAATTCCGTTCGGAAAATTTGATTTGAAAACTGAGTTCTCTCAGTGTAAAACTTCGAAGACCAAATTCGCAACAACAGATTTTCGTCTGTTCAAAAAAAAACAAAATAAATTGGGGCCTGTCTTCTGTCCAAATGGTAATAATTACGAACATCTTTTCGGACGGATGCAAGACGATATTTTCCTTTTCGAAAAGAACGCCGCGTTTCTCCGAAAGGAACGTTTCGGGTTTCGGGGCTAATTAAACGTCGCTTTTATCGCCGTTTTCTGGAACGAATAAATAAACGCGCATCGTTAATTCCAACTATCTATGAAATGTATATACCGTTTCGAGGAAAGCGAAAATAAAATTACACATACAAAAAAAAACCATACATATATTCTCAAGTTTATGTAACGAATTATAAATAAAACATTAAAAACACGATACGTAAATTAAAAAGTCTGAATACTTAATACAATGTGCCTTAAATGATGACAAAAGTGACACAAAGAAATTTATGTTGTCTTAATACAGTGGGTCCATCTATTTTGATTTAACGAATTACCATGAAATAAACGTCAGATTTCAATTTGAAATTATTGGATAATTAATTAACATTGACTAAAGTAATCAATATCGTTTATTCCGATGCGATTGTTGCATCGCGAAACCTTGACATCTGGGGTCACGTACTTTTGACGTACGTGTCAAAATTTGAATAAGTCGAAGATTCGAGTGGTCGCACATTGTGCTGTAATTCGATGAGGCAAATTCGAGGAATCGAGAAAAGATGGTTCGATTCGGGAATGCGAGTCGTCGTCTCCGTATGAAGAGACGATTGTGACGCCGTTTCCGGTGCAGACAAAGCGCGTCTGTCACTTTGACAGTTTTATTATTTTTTCGGTGCCGTGACCACATGTGCATCGGAGCAATTAAAAAAAGGAAATAATTAACTGTAGAGCAAGATGTGTGTGTTTTTGTATTATTTTCTCTCACTCTTAATTATCAATTTGCATTGAATCATTGCTTTAGCAGTTTAACCGTTCAATTGGATCGTGTAATTTCCAATTATGCGCGTTGGGTGTTGGGAAACATTAACAACAATAATAACAACAACAGCAAGTACAGAAACAAAAAAAAAAGATTGGCTCGTCGTTCCTTTAGGAAATTGGTAATTTCACGATAATAACGTTTGTTATATGGGTCCGAGCCCGGCTCTGTAATACCCTGGGAATGCCATTATGTAAAGTTGATTTAATGGTTATTGTAGAGACGGAATCGTTCCTCGTTATGGCACTCCCATTATGGATGTTTAATGCTTCCAGCTTTGTTTTTTTTTTGTACTCCCTTCAACTTTTTTTTCGTCTTCTTCATCTTCTCGACAAGAAGGGTTATATTGTGTGTGCGCGTAGAGGAGATTAACCAGAAGGCCCTAATAAAACTCGAGGCCTCCTAGAGCCGAACGCCAGATGCGTGGCAGTGGCACAAGGATTCTTTGTGTTTGTTGCCTTGGTGATTACAATTAGCAGACACTCGTAACTATAGTAATCTTTAAGTTACCATTAGCGTCAGGAAACATTCGTTTCATTGGTAAATTTAAGATGATCTTTGAAGATTTACAAAATAAATGCACTGTTTTCATTCAAGATTTTTTGATCTAAATATTTATTTTTTTAGAAAATTTGATTATTTTTCAATATTTTGTAGCCGTTTGTTTATTATTAAGAAAACAATACATTTTGTTATAATATAATTATAATTTAGATAAATAATTGTCTGTTTTCAAGGAGGAAATGTGTAAAAATGTGTTTTTTTTTTCATTGAATGTTCTTAAATTTGATGTAAATGAAAGCTATTGCAAATTTCAATATATTTAATATATGAATTTTTCGAAAATTGGAGATTCTCTGAAATATTAGTTGCTGAAATGTGTGCTTTCAACTAGTACTTGAAAAGTTCTAGTAGTGAAGTGTTGTTGAATTTTGAGTTCATTCATTGTTATATAATGGAATGAGAGTATATGTGGAGTGTGGTGAATGGAGGAATGAAAGGATGTCAGGATTGAACAATGTCTAATTGATTTTTGCTTATGTGTTTCAGGAAGTTTATCAGAGTGCGTGATAACCTTGCTAAGTGGTCCGAGGCGAGAGCAATAAATTGGATAAATGACGGTGATGTGCAGATGTGCCTGTGTCGCGTGAAGATAAGAAAGAGGGACAGTTGAGAATTGCAGTTGCCGTCATCCGAGAAGAGTGCCGGGTTTCGTTGGGAAGAGGGAAGCATTCAATTCGTCCGATAATATGAACCCGAGGACGAGGTGCAGATCATCCTGGAAATGGCGATTCTAGCGGCGCGCAGGAAACTGTTGAACGTCGCCCTGGGCCTCATCGTCGGCCTGTGCCTCTCGCAGATGCTCAAAAGGAGCGGCGAAGACGTCTGCGTGGAGACGTCCAGGAGGCCGGCCGCATGGGCCACGGAGGACGACGAGCAGAACACGCAGGAGAAGCTCCTGTTCGTCGGCGTGATGACCGCCGCGAAGTACCTGGACGGACGGGCGAGGGCCGTCTACGACACGTGGGGATCGTCCGTGCCCGGGAAGATCGCCTTCTTCAGCTCGGAGGGGTCGTACAGCGAGCACGTCCCCCTGATCCCGCTCATCGGCGTCGACGACACTTACCCGCCGCAGAAGAAGAGCTTCATGATGCTCAAGTACATGCACGACAACTACTTGGAGAAGTTCGAGTGGTTCATGCGCGCCGACGACGACGTCTACGTGCGCACGGACAAGCTGGACCGGCTGCTGCGCTCGGTGGACAGCAGGAAGTCGTGGTTCATCGGGCAGACGGGCAGAGGCAACTCCGAGGAGTTCGGTCTTCTGTCCTTGGAGAGCGACGAGAACTTCTGCATGGGCGGACCCGGGGTGATCCTCAGCAGGGAGACGTTGAGGAAGATCGGGCCGAACATCGAGAGCTGCTTGAGCACCCTGTACACCACCCACGAGGACGTCGAGCTCGGACGCTGCGTCCGGCGCACGGCCGGCATCTCCTGCACTTGGTCCTACGAGGCGAGTCCTTCTAACCAGGCAAGAGAGGTGTTATTAGAGACAACGAGTATTTCCTGCCTGGGTTTCTATATTCTCTCTATTTATTTTTATTTTTTTTCATTATTTTTATTATTTTTCCCATTTTCAATTCGACGCTTTCCTTGGTTGCAGTTCACTTCATATTTTGTAACTTCACTATTCATTTGTTTTCATTTCATTTTTCATTTGTTTTCATTACGATTTCCATTTGTTTTTATTTGTTTTCATTATAATTTTCATTTGTTTTCATTTCATTATTCATTTGTTTTCATTTCATTATTCATATCTTTAAATTTCGTTTTTCGTTTGTTTTTATTTTTCATTTATTTTCGTTTTTCATTTTGTTTTATTTCATTATTTTGCTATATATGAATGAATATTACTTTTATTTTAATTTTAATTTGTTTCTATTTTCAATTGTTTCAATTTCATTCGTTTTCATTTCATTTCTCACATGTTTTCATTTCATTATTATTTTGTTTCAATTGCATTTTTATTCTACTTCATTTTTCATTTATTCCTTTTTATTTTTTCAAATGCCTTAATAGTTTATTTTTCAATTGTTTTCACTTTTCATTTGTTTTCATTTAAATTTTCAATTGTTTTCATTTCATTTTTCAATTAATTTCATTTTTCGTTCGTTTTAATATTATTTTAAAACAAATACATTTTCATTACATTTTTCACTTTTCATTTCAATTTTTATGAAATTTTTCACGCGATTTCAGTTATTTTGTCATTTTCTTCACGTTTATTTATAGCTAACACTACCACAATTACCTGTTGTTTTGTTAAACAATTTGCGGAAACAAATTTAGAATTTCATATTTTGTGTGTTCGTTAACGCTTTCCTCCCTTCCACGAAACTGAATCCCGATGGTCGTGGTCTTTCAACTCCCCTTTTTTTATTACAATAATTCTATTTTTTTACCAATTAAAAGTGTTTGCATCCAATCTTAATTAAACAATTTGTTTGTTACAATGTGCAGATGCAGGTCATATTTTACCATAACCAGAGCGGAAATGCTGCCTTCACGGGAGACCTCAAACAGAAGGAAGTCCATCGTGCCATCACCTTACATCCGATCAAGAAGCCCAAGTACATGCACCGCATGCACAAATACATCAAGGTAACATATGCTTTGTTATGGAAATGTACAATTATGACACGAATTGTACTTAAAAAAATATTTTTTCTAGTTTGACTGCGACTTACAGCCAAACGACAGAAGATACAATAATACTAATACACACGATCTAAAGAATGATTCTTTAGCTTTAATTAGAGTGCTTAATTATTAATTTGCTGCTAATAGTTTTCGAGATATAAGCAAAAATGTAAAGAGACTGCTATTTTCGATGTTTAAAATATCATTTCTTCAACTTTGACAGTGAATTACAGCCAAACGACAAAAGATACAATAATACCAATATACACGTTTTAAAGTGTGATTATTCAGCTTTAATTAGAGTGCCTAATTATTAATTTGTCGCCAGTACTTTCCGAGATATAAGCAAAAATGTAAAGAGACTGCTATTTTCGATGCTTAAAATTTAATTTGTTCAATTTTGACTGTGAATTACACCCAAACGGAAGCAGATACAAAAATACCAATGCACACGTTTTAAAGAGTGATTATTCAGTTTTAATTAGAGTGCTTAACTATTAATTTCTTGCTAATAGTTTTCGAGATATAAGTAAAAATGTTAAGAGACTGCTTTTTCGATGCTTAAAAAACATTTCTTCAACTTTGACAGTGATTTACATCCAAACGGAAGCAGATACAAAAATACCAATGCACACGTTTTAAAGGGTGATTATTCAGCTTTAATTAGAGTGCTTAACTATTAATTTCGTGCCAATAGTTTTGGAAATATAAGTAAAAATGCAAAGAGACTGCTATTTTCTATGCTTAAAATTTAATTTGTTCAACTTTGACAGTAAATTACAGCCAAACGGAATCAGATACAATAAGACCAATGCACATATTTTAAATAGTGATTATTTAGCTTTAATTACAGTGCTTAATTATTATTTTGTCGCCAGTACTTTCCGAGATATAAGCAAAAATGTAAAGAGACTACTATTTTCGATGCTTAAAAACACATTTTTCAACTTTGACAGTGACAGTTAATTATCAATTTCGCGTATATACTCTTCAAGATAACAAAAATAAGAAATATTTTATTTCATGAATTAATAATTAGAAAATAAAGATATATTGTGATGCATTTAGATATGAAAAAGTTTTAAGTTAATAGTATTATTATTCGTTTTCAGAGTTTGCAGTTGCAAGGGAACAAACAGGAGAGCATCCGATTGCATCGAGACATCGCGTCATCCATGGCCGAAAGAAACGTCAATCTGGATCAGCTGGGTGAGGCTGAGCTCTACGAAGACGTTCGACTGTTCGAAGAACCTGCAGGATCGTCTTCGTATTTGGGCGATGCGAGAGTTTTGGGCGCAAAGAACGGTCTGAACCGTTTCAGACCGACCCAAATAGAAGACGTCCTCGACTGGGACTTCATTTCGAAATCCCTGTACTCGTACAAAGATTCCAACTCGAAGCGGAGATTGGGATCGTCGATCAAAGAAGGCCTATCGGACGTCATCAGAGAGGTACGATTCACGTGTAACTGTCGAATGTTCGGATTTAATTGTTCGTTTGTTATGCAATTGTTAGGTGATGGAAATCATCAATTTGTATTCGAAGCAGCGCGGAAGAGTCATAGATTTCAAGGAGGTGTTTTACGGGTATTGGAGGCTGGACCCGGTGCACGGCGTCGATCTGATCCTCGATCTGCTGCTCGTGTACAGGAAGTACAGAGGGCACAAGATGACGATTCCGGTACGTCGCCACGCTTACATCCAGCAGACATTCACCGGTTTGGAGATTCGCGAGGTGGACACGGTTGGCAACGCGACGACGCCGGAAACGGAAGTTCCGCTGCACCGGAAGCTAATAAAACAAGTGATTTCGAAACTGGGCGACGGGATTTTCTCCTCGAACGGCGTGAACAAGAAGCGGATAACTTTCGTTCTTCCTCTGAGCGGAAGATACGAGACTTTCAGAAGGTTCCTGCAGCTTTACGAGGATGCGTGCGTCTTGGAGCTGGAGAGCACCAGGCTGCTGGTGGTCCTGTACAAAGGCGGCGACTTCGATCTGAGCTACGATCTGCTGATGAAACTCAAAGATCGGTACAGGAACAGTGAGATTCTGGTGGACGTCGTCGACGACGAGGTGGAGTTTTCGCGCGGCAGAGCCCTGCAGCGAGGTGTTAATCTGACTGAATCCGGTGATTTGCTCCTGTTCATCGACGTGGACATAGTCTTCAGCAGGGAGAGCCTTCGGAGGGTCAGACAGAACACGGTGCGCGGTCGTTCCGTCTACTTCCCCATAGTTTACAGCACGTACAAAGAGCCTGCAGACTGGCAGGACGTTTTCGCGCCGAGGGAGAGTAGCAAGTATGTTCCTAATTTCGATAACAGCTCCGGATCGTGGAGGCAATTCGGTTTCGGGATCGTCAGTCTCTACAAATCCGATTACGAGACTCTGGGCGGTCTGAACTTGACCATCTCCGGATGGGGATACGAGGATGTGAACTTCTTCGATGCGGCGATTCGAGGTGCCGGTGGGTTGAAGGTCGTCAGAGCGGCGGATCCGGGTCTTCTGCACGTCTACCACCCGGTCGTTTGCGATCGAAAGTTGGATTCGCTGCAGATGACGATGTGCAGGGGCAGCCAGGCGAGCACTCTGGCTTCTCTGAAGAGCATCCAGGAGTTCATCAAAGCGCACAAGGACTTCTTCAGAGGAATCTTATGATATGTAATACTCGTTGCTGTGATTTTATATTTATATTTTACATGTAATAATTATGATAAGAAGGACAGGAAGGAGGATGGAGAAAATGATGAGAAAAATGCTACAAACGTTATTGCAGACCATGAAAACGATTCACCACTGTACAAAGACATTGTGAAAGCCAATAAAATCGTTCCACAATTCAAATTCCTGTTCCACAATTTCAAAAATTCATCAACTTAATTCAAAACTTAAGAAACTTTTCTTCAACTTTGACAGTGAATTACAACCAAACGACACAAGATACAACAATACCAATGCACACGTTTTAAAGAGTGTTTATTCAGCTTTAATTTGAATGCTTAATTATTCATTTTTTGCTAATACTTTTTGAAATATAAGCACTAACACTGTTCAAAGTTTTAAAAACATTTCTTCAAGTTTGACTGTGAATTACGACAAAATGACAAACTATATAAATATACTAATGAATTCGTTTTAAAGAGTAATTATTCTGCTTTAATTCTGTAGATATACGATAATTCAAAAAGAAAATATTACTTTTAAGAGGTTTTCATTAACGACATAATTTGAAAATAGTTCGCCCATTCCTTCAACAGATGTCACTTATTAGCGATAATTAAACGTTCATAACTCGATTAATAATTAAGTAATCGCTTGAATGATGACACCGTTGTTTAGTAGCAATGAAGCTTTATCTTTTTGTTAATTTAAATTACTAATTAAGCACCTAATTAAGAACCTCCAATTTGATCAGCGCCAAAAGAGCTGAACTACGAGATGACAGGTAAAATTTATTAAGCTGAGAAACACACCACAACGGTGACGGGTTCGTAACTTGAGCGCTGCTCTAATTTCAAATTTGCAATTAGTGCTTACGACCAAATGTAACTCTGATGTGTTTAATTCACTGTAACTAATGAAGTAATGAATAATTAACTATTTTCGATAAAATCACTAAAATTTGAAAATTTATTCTGTATTAAGACACCTGTGTATATTGGGTTGTATACGCTTCAGGCGCAAAATAAAATATTCCAATTTGCTTGACCACTGGCGCCATCTCTTAGAAATGTGTTAAAGGTTATAGTTCAGGCATTTCTGCGCTGTTCAAAATCGATTTACTTAAAAACCCAACTATTCATTTAATAAATTATCTTATAATGATTAAATGATGTCTCACATTATGCTGTTATTAGTTATACTGCCATTGATTAATTGATTAATGTATTTCTCTTGAGTTGACAAGCGCCATCTGGCGATAATTAATCATAATAATCAGTTGATTTAAAAATATTTCTTTGAAATTAATGATTAATTTGACTAATTACAGGAGAACAGCATAAGTATCTTGAAACCCATAGATTTAGCTTTAATTTAAGTATACATAGTTGTATGTAGCTTTTATAGTTATTGAGTAATAGTAAATAAAAAGTAAATAGAAAATAGAAAGAGTAAATAGAATAAGCGTACAAGAGATTGAAAATTTTGAAAAAGCAGAAGTTCATGCATCAATATATTTGTATAAATTGTAATTATTAACAATATGATTCTATTATAATTGAGTATTAAAGTAGATGATCCAAGACTGTATACAAATTAAAGTTATTTCGAAAAACTTATTAAAACTTATCAAGAAATTTACTCTTAAATCTTCTAATTAATTCACTACATAATTTGTGATTGATTGAACTTGCTATGAAGGGGATGTAATGAAATGAAACATGTTTTTTTGTAAATAATGATTTATTAAGAAATATACTAGACCATTGCATCAGGAATTCCTAAGAAATCGTCCTCTTCCTTTCGCACTTTGAATAAGACGATTCCAGAAAGAACATCTTCGACGATTCGACCAGCTTTCTTGTACTGGCTATGTGACATAACAAATTTAGTCTATATTTTTGAAAATTTAAGATGAAAATTTGAAGTTTATTGATAGTTAATGCATCTAGTGATCATTCCAATCGAAACTTGAATGATTGTAATTTATTAATTAAAAAAAGTGTGGAACAAACAATATTTGTTTGTTGAAAAATGAGTAAAGGTTGCATAGTTTTCAATTTGCGATTACGCGACAATCTTAAGAGATACAATCAAATCTGTGCTAGTATTGAATTCCCTATAGTTTCAGCTCTCATTTGCATCTTAAGTATATAATCAGTCTTGCTCAGGCATCGAGCAGCACGTTAAAGTTTAAGTCGTTGCAAACAAACAAACAAAAAAAATGGCACTTTCCCACTGAAACGACCGCTTCGTTTCCGTTATTATGTTGTGTCCAACCGTTATTATTAATATTATTGTTATTATATTGTATAAACAATCAATGCATAAGAGATCTCACAAAGAGTTTCTCACGTAGACGCATATCAAGTGTCTTAGTCGCCACATCTTGTTATATAAACAAATGCATAAGTGTCAAGTGATTGATTGGAAGATTCCTAATCGATGCACTTTTTCATATAAACAACTGTAAGGAATTCGGGCCGGTCGTATTGTAAACAAACCACCCAAGCCGAATTCCATGGGAACGCTTATTCATCATATATAAACAAAGCCCTACTCCCAATCACAACTCCCACCCCTTGATTAATAATAATTAACTTCGTAAGTAGATTATGTATTTAGAATTAGTCTCAGTAGAACATCCAAAAGAATAACTAAGTCTCAGTAGAACATCCAAAAGAATAACTAAGTCTCAGTAGAACATCCTAAGAATAACTAAGTCTCAGTAGAACATCCAAAGAATAACTAAGTCTTAGAAGAACCTCAAACGATTAACAAGTCTTGGGAAGACTCACCTACTATTGAATAATAACGTTATTGTAAAACCAATTGAATTTACTTAATTCAATCTACTAAGACTCCACAACGACAACACCAGACATTATTCCACGGTGTCCAGAATTCCATCCCTGGGACACAACAATTAATTGCTGCCCGGAGAGGAACAATCGCGGCAAATGGATCCTGCAGAACGTAGCGAAAATTTCAACACAAGGTTGTCGCAAATTGTAAGGGTAATAAAAGCTTTTACTTCGGCCGATTTTCGCCTTGAAAGAACAACAGTATTAATAATAACAACAACGAACAAAAAATCTTAACGTTACGAAAAAGTGAAAATTCTCTTTGATCTCCCATCAAATTTATGAACACGATTCACCCATCCATCCACCTCCTTCATCATCATCATCAACATCATCATCGTAATAATAATGATTCCGGCAAATGGGAATAGGTTCTTTGTTGGATTTGTGAACGGATCTTGTTGCTGCTGCGAAACTCAATACTCGGATAGTTCACGGATATCTTCGGAGGGTCTTTATGTAAACAGAAATTGCGGGTTGCGCAAGAGATGAAGAAATTCTTGTAATGTGGAGGAATCGCAATTTGCAAAGTAATGAGGTAAAGCGCCGCTGCTGCTGCTTCTTCGTTCCAAGCAGACTCGTATAATTGTCGTTTCTTGGACCAAAAAACAACAACAGATATCGCTCTTTCTCTCCGTTTGCTGCGGTTTCACGTAACGTAATAATAAGTCTTGTTCCACCACACTCATCTAACGTCGTGGAATCCTGAAAAACAAAACAAAAAAAAAACCTATTGAGCAAAAAACG
>JAFMTC010000637.1:37066-55923 GCA_018845635.1 Nicrophorus orbicollis | reverse complement strand
GCTTCTTCTGCTCGCCTAATGAACGGTTCTCCTGTACGAGGAGGATTCTCATCTCATCCGAATCTCGTCATCTTTGCCTCTCTTGTTTCGATTTCTTTTGTTTTCCAGCGCTCCTCCTCCTCCTCCTCCACGACGACGATCTCGTCACCCAGCCGCCTCCTTCGATCGATCTCGAGGATCTCGCGCGCGTCCGTCTCTCGCTCCATCCACTCTAATGTAATTTACATGATATATTAATCGTTTTTCCGTTGCGAAATTACACACATTATATCAACGGCTCTTTAACCATCAAATATTCCCATATAATTACATACACACACACACACACACATCTAGACGCACATCGTGATTGCGCCAGGTCAATTATCTTACGTGTACTCGCAGAGAGCGTGTGTATATCATCCATACATCCATCCATCCAGGCTTGCGACACCTTTCTCGTCTTTTCTTCCCCTTTTTCTTTCTTTCTCCTCTCCAATTCGAAGACCTTGGCTCATCTTCATCCTCGAAAACGCTGAACGTTGCTCAACCCGGCAAATTGCACGTTTCCGTTGCCATTAGCTTTGACTGACCTGAAAAAAATGTGCGGATCACATGGTTTTTAAGTGCTTCAGCATTTGCCTTGCCATCAACACTCTCATACGTATTCGATATTACCATTACAATACAATAATATTAAATATTAACATTACAATAACATAACAATATTTGTTTCAGTTTCAGCAAAACAATAATATTACCATGGTAACACAATAATATAACTATATTTATTTTCGTTGTCAACATCAATCTTCTCCCTAGAATTGAATAATCGAAACAATTACAATTCTCATGTTTTTCAGTTGTTTCAACACTTCATTTAAACCATTCATAAACAGCACAGACAACTAGAGTTTCCACCATCCAATTTTTAATGAAATGACAGATGTCACCTTACGTCAAACGTCTGTCATTTCATTAAAAATGATCAATTATTAATTATTTATTTTCGTTCTCATTTCCATGGTAATACAATAATATAACGATATTTGTTTTCGTTGTCAACAAGAACCTACATCAATCTTCTCCATAGAATTGAACAATCAAAACAATTACAATTCTCATGTTTTTCAATTGATTTAACATTTACTTTAAAACATTCATAAACAGCACAGACAACTAAAGTTTCTACCTTCCAATTTTCAATGAAATGACAGATGTCACTTTACGTCAAACATTTGTCATTTCATTAATAATTATCAATTATTAATTGTTTATTTTCGTTGTCATTACCATGGTAGTATAAAACAATTACAGTTCTCATGTTTTTCAGTTGTTTCAACACTTCATTTAAAACATTCATAAACAGCACAGACAACTAGAGTTTCCTCCTTCCAATTTTTAATGAAATGACAGATGTCACCTTACGTCAAACATCTGTCATTTCATGAAAAATTCTCAATTATTAATTGTTTATTTTCGTTGTCATTACCGACAAAGTCAAACGATTTCCTTCATTTTTTTCACTTCTTCAGACCTTCGTCGATCGTCTTCCGATGACCTAAATATTGCGCTCATCTTCAAACACTTTCTTTCAATCCTGAGCACTTTCGAACACTCTCATGCGATATTAGGCACAAAAAAAGAAGCATAAGCAGTGATTTCCCACAATAACGCTTCGCCATAAAAATTAAAAACTATTCTGCCACGGAGATATCACGTTTATTTTATCATATTCCTCGAACAAAACGGAACTTTCGAAAAATAATTCATACCGATCGATAATTCTCATATTTATTGTATTCATTGGGAGTGTTACGATCTTGGAAATAATGCGCTCTTCTCACGTCTTTCATTTAATTACTCGTTAAAAATGAGTGATTATTGTGATCAGCAAATGGTTAAATTGAAGCTAAAATTACGATATTTCCAATGAACCTTATGAATTGTAACACTAGAAAGTTGAAGACAAAATTTAGGATTTAACAATGCAGTTTCTTCACTTATTACTTAATTACTCGATTGTCATTCAGACTATTTAGATTTTTGAAATATCAAATTAAAGACAAAATTATGATCCTTCTAATGAACCTACTAACGGATTAATCACATTTACCATAATTCTGAAAAAAGCTGCCAAAACTCGTTAAAAACGAATAATAATTGCTTCAGCAATTCACATTCAATTTGCAATCTGCATGAATTACATTTTCACTTGAAACAAGAATACATTTGTGAAGATTTTACGTATTTTTGTACTAATGACATTGGATTTGGTGCAGAGTTTACGTGAAGGAAACTGCGAGTCGTCTTTGAAATGGATAGCAGGAAATCGTTGCGAAAATGTCGTCAATTACGACAGTTGGTTAAGGTTAAGGCGACGAGAAAAAATCTAGCGTCATAGCAACGACACGGAAAGAAACAAAACAACAAAATATGAAACAAAAACAGCAAAAAAAAAACGAGAGAAGATGAGAGATGAAGAGGAGCGCTTACGTAAGTTGCACGCAATTTGCTTGATTTTCGCGTTAGAAATGCCTGCACGTAAGAGCAATAATAATCGCTTCTCGAAACAGATTCAAAGAAAATCCGTTATCTGAAACCGAAATCAAAGCAACAAGTATAAAAAAATATTGTTGTTTTGTTTCGTGTCTCATTTGTTTGTTTCCAATGTTTTAATTGAATGTAAATGACAAATGAAATCGTCCATGTTATTGTTTGTTATTTTTTTCATTCAATTATTTCAATATCACCCATTCAAGTCCTATATCCGTGATTCATATTGCTTAACTATTTGTAAACGATGCAAAATATTCAAATGAAACTACTATACCTTTGAAATTGTTACAAACAATTTGCAAAATAATTAATGTTGTTTCTATTTAATTAATTGTAAATAAGGAATCAATTGTATCTTAATCACTCAATCATTGTGTTTTTTTTCTGTCTGTATTTTGATTACGTTTTGTAAATGTGATAAGAGTGAGCACTTGATGTATTTTTGGAAAGTTTGTAAACAAAAAAAAATGATTACACTCGTTTCTCGTATAAAAATATCAAATTAAAAACAATTTATATATATAGTATGAAAAGTAAAGTTTACAATTTCGCATGAGTTTATCTTATAAATGGTTTGTAATAATTCGTCATTTCCAAGTTTAATTTATATAAGATTTTACAAAAATAATACCAAAAAGTGAAGACTCTGCTTTTTCGAGGGTTAAAAGAATATTTTTTTAAATTTGAGAGCGAATTACAGGAAAACGGTGCTAGCTACAAATCTACAAATAAGTGCATATTGAAGCCTGAACATTTAACTTTAATTAGAGTATTTATTTGTTTAAATAGCATCATTGGTTGTGGAGTAATAGACTAAAACGTGAAGACACTGCTTTTCCGATGGGAAAAAAATATTTTTTCAATTTGAGAGCGAATTACAGGAAAACAGTGATATCTACAAATCTACAAATAAGTGCATATTGAAGCCTGAATATTTGACTTTAATTAGAGTATTCATTTGTTTAATTAGCATCATTGGTTGTGGAGTAATAGACTAAAACGTGAAGACACTGCTTTTTCGAGGGTTAAAAAATATTTTTTCAACTTTGAAAGCGAATTACAGGAAAACGGTGCTAGCTACAAATCTACAAATAAGTGCATATTGAAGCCTGAACATTTGACTTTAATTAGAGTATTTATTTGTTTAATTATCGTGATTGGTTATCGAGTAATCGACTAAAACGTGAAGGCACTGCTTTTTCGAGGGTTAAAAAAATATTTTTTCAACTTTGAGAGGGAATTAGAGGAAAACGGTGCTAGCTACAAATTTACAAATAAGTGCATATTGAAGCCTGGATATTTCACTTTAATTAGAGTATTCATTTATTTAATTATCACGATTGGTTGTCGAGTAATCGACTAAAACGTGATGACACTGCTTTTTCGAGGGGTAAAAACATATTTTTTCAACTTTGAGAGCAAATTACAGGAAAACGGTGCTAGCTACAAATCTACAAATAAGTGCATATTAAAGCCTGCACATTTGACTTTAATTAGAGTATTCACTTATTTAATTATCTTGATTAGTTGTCGAGTAATCGACTAAAACGTGAAGACGCTGCTTTATCGAGGGTTAAAAAATATTTTTTTCAATTTTGAGAGCAATTTACAGGAAAACGGTGCTAGCTACAAATCTACAAATAAGTGTATCTTAAAGCCTGAACATTTGACTTTAATTACAGTATTCACTTGTTTAATTAGCATGATTGGTTGTCGAGTAATCGACTAAAACGTGAAGACACTGCTTTTTCGAGGGTTAAAAAAATATTTTTTCAATTTTGAGAGCGAATTACAAGAAAACGGTGCTACATACAAATCTGCGAATAAGTGCATGTTAAAGCCTGAACATTTGACTTTAATTAGAGTATTCATTTGTTTAATTAGCATGATTGGTTGTCGAGTAATCGACTAAAACGTGAAGACACTGCTTTTTCGAGGGGTAAAAAAAATATTTTTTCAACTTTGAGAGCGAATTACAAGAAAACGGTGCTACATACAAATCTGCGAATAAGTGCATATTGAAGCCTGAACATTTGACTTTAATTAGAGTATTCATTTGTTTAATTAGCACGATTGGTTGTCGAGTAATCGACTAAAACGTGATTACACTGCTTTTTCGAGAGTTAAAAAATATTTTTTCAACTTTGAGAGCGAATTGCAGGAAAACGGTGCTAGCTACAAATCTACAAGTAAGTGCATATTGAAGCCTGAACATTTGACTTTAATTAGAGTATTCATTTGTTTAATTAACATGTTTGGTTGTCCAGTAATCGACTAACACGTGAAGACACTGCTTTTTCGAGGGTTAAAAAAATATTTTTTCAACTTTGAGAGCGAATTACAGAAAAACAGTGCTAGCTACAAATCTACAAATAAATGCATGTTAAAGCCTGGACATTTGACTTTAATTAGAGTATTCATTTGTTTAATTAGCATGTTTGGTTGTCGAGTAATCGACTAAAACGTGAAGGCACTGCTTTTTCGAGGGTTAAAAAATATTTTTTCAACTTTGAGAGCGAATTACATGTAAATAGTGCTAGTTGTAAACGTAGTACTAATTGCATATTGAAGCCTGATTATTTAGCTTCACTTATTGCATTCAAACTTAGAGTTAGCGTAATGCATTGTCGAGTTATGAAGCAAAACGTGAAGATAAAACCCAAAACAATAGCAACTCTATAAAACAGACGAAACAAAGAAACGACGTTCATGCACTGTTAGATAATGTAGAAAATTTCAAGATCATCCGGAATGCATGCATTTTGCGTTAATTTTCTTGAGGAGCAATGAGAGGAGGGCCGTCACGACCTGCTTGACCCGACGTCCAGGAAACTCGCGCCCGGAGACCCCGGCAGTAGTTACGGAATCAGAATTTGCATTTCTGACTACAAAATATAATGTAAACGTAGGATAAAACGGTAACGGCAATATTGAAACGAAGGCACCTTTTTCCCATGGAGGAACCCGAATTAATTAATTAACGTTGCTCACCTATTGTGAGATAATTTACACGGCGAGATTTTCGTCTTTTTTTCTGTTTCGTCTGTTGTCTGTTTGATGTTGGAAAGTTCGTGGGAAACTATTTAGTCTACTATTTGAATACGATTATTATTTTAATGAGAGCACCCAATTTATTGCTAATTAATAAAGACTGAACTTTTAGATTTAAGAATTTAATTAGTTTTATGAATAATAATCCACTTAAACATAAGAAAATTCATTAAAAAACGTTTCTCTGCTTTTATTTAAAGTTTTCTTGAAAATTAAGAACAATTGATTTATAAGTGAAACTATTGATTTATAAGTTCAAACTAAAGATATTTTATAACATCTACAAAGTTTATAGAAGCTCTTCATGTTTTTGTGCATAACTCTACAGTGGAATATGCTAACTTTATGTTTAAATGCAATAATTAAAGTTAAATAATCCGGTTTTAATATGCAATTACTTCTAGATTTGTAGCTACCACTGTTTTCCTGCAATTTGCTCTCAAAGTTGTAGAAACGTTTTTTAACGGAGGAGTGTTTTCACGTTTTGGTGCGTAACTTTACAATGGTTCATGCTAGCTTTATGTTTGAATGCAATTATTAAAGTCAAATAATCAGGCTTCAATTTGCAATTACTTCTAGATTTGTAACTATTACCATTTTCCTGCAATTTGGTCTCAAAATTGAAGAAACGTTTTTTAACAGAGGAGTGTTTTCACGTTTTGGTGCATAACTCGACAATAGATAATGGTAACTTTATGTTCGAAAGCAATAATTAAAGTTAAATAGTCAGGCTTCAATATGCAATAACTTCTAGATTTGTAACTAGCACTGTTTTCCTGTAATTTGCTCTCAAAGTTGAGGAAACGTTTTTTAAGGCTCGACAAAGAAGTGTCTTCACGTTTTGGTGCATAACTCGACAATGGATCATACTATCTTTATGTTTGAATGCAATTATTGAAGTCAAATAATCAGGTTTCAATATGCAATTACTTCTAGATTTGTAGCTAGCACCGTTTTCCTGCAATTTGGTCTCAAAATTGAAGAAACGTTTTTTAACAGAGGAGTGTTTTCACGTTTTGGTGCATAACTCGACAATGGATCATAATAGCTTTATGTTTGAATGCATTTATTAAAGTCATATAGTCATGCTTCAATATGCAATAACTTCTAGATTTGCAGCTAGCACTGTTTCCCTGTAATTTGCTCTCAAAGTTGAGGAAACATTTTTTTTAACGGAGGAGTGTTTCACGTTTTGGTGCATAACTCGACAATAGATAATAGTAACTTTATGTTTGAAAGCAATAATTAAAGTTAAATAATCAGGCTTTAATATGCAATTACTTCTAGATTTGTAACTATTACCATTTTCCTGCAATTTGCTCTCAAAGTTGAGGAAACGTTTTTTTAACGGAGGAGTGTTTCACGTTTTGGTGCATAACTCGACAATTGATAATGGTAACTTTATATTTGAAAGCAATAATTAAAGTTAAATAATCAGGCTTCAATATGCAATTAGAGCTAGATTTGTAACTAGTGCCGTTTTTCTGCAATTTGCTCTCAAATTTGAGGAAACGCTTTTTTAAGGCTCGACAAAGAAGTGTCTTCACGTTTTGGTGCATAATTCGACAATGCATACTACTATTTTTATGATTGAATACAATAATTAAAGTTAAATAGTCAGGCTTCAATATGCAATAACTTCTAGATTTGTAACTAGCACTGTTTTCCTGTAATTTGCTCTCAAAGTTGAGGGAACGCTTTTTTTTCAGGCTCGACAAAGAAGTGTCTTCACGTTTCGGTGCATAACTCGACAATGGATCGTACTATTTTTACGTTTGAATGCAATAATTAAAGCTAAATAGTCAGGCTTCAATATGCAATAATTTTTAGAATTGTAACTAGCATCGTTTTCCTTTAATTAACTCAGAAAATTTAACAAAATAAGTTGTATCATTAAGATTTATGTTTTCATTTCAATTAAAAAATATTGTTATTACAAACAAATGATGAAGATGTTAATTGTTGTAAATTAACAAACTTTTCGTGGAAACTGAAGGATAGCATTCTAATTTGTTTCATTGTTTCTACAGCGACACGTAAATTACTTCGCAATTGTTTCAATTCCTACGAAGACTTGATTAATTTACAACAAATTTTAACGCAAAGTTTGCTTCAATTGTTACGACTCAATCATTTTATTTATAAAACTACGTCTAAAAATATAGTTTTATCAGAAAAATTTAGATACAGATTTAGTTTGATCTTGAAAAATTGAGCGATAATCAGTGGAGTGAACGAACGATACACCATTACCGATTACATAAAATTACATGTTGCAACAGTTTCAATCACTCTGATTAACAATTTCAATTTCTTTACACGTTTCTAAAATTTCTTTTCACGTGATTTCATTGAGATTCATGAAATTTGCTCTTGAATTTCACTTGCTCGTGACAAGGGAAGACGCGTTTCGTTTCGTTACGCAATTGTCTTTTTTTTGTATCGCGTGTGGCAATTGTTTCAGAAGCGGCGACAAATTAAAAACAGAATTGCCAACCGGAGATAATTGGTGAAAAATTCATAAACAAACAATGAAATGCCGAGTTGAATCGATTCATCTTTGCATCTGAATCTAAGTGCATTCCAAGCGTCAACTGACTGGAATCAATGGACAATAAAGTTGTTTCGTTATTGTAATTTTTTTGTTCATCGTCTATTTTGTGACATGCAAATATCGCGGAAGGAATTGTTGGGTCGTTGCATAAGATGCATCTCCGTCCTTTCCTCCACTCGACACGGATTTTCTTCGTTCCAGCCGCATTCCTAGCCATGGAAATCGATTTTTCGTTCGCATTTTCGCTCATTAATTAGTCGATTAATTAACGTGAAGTGGACGAGAGCGCCAAGTGGGCAAAGTGCAAATATTCGCTTATTGTTTCACGGAGCGCGGCTTTCGGATCACGCAAACACCGCACTTCATAAATAAATGAATGTGCGACGAGATGAAGAGCGTAAGAGGGATCTCCTCTTCGTGCACGTGGGAATTCTTGCTAAATCCCACTTGACACATACACACACAGGTCTTTTTAAAACAGATCTTCAAACGCGTTTTGTTATAATTACTTTATTTGTACGAAAGTTGAGCAACGCATACCGAAACATCTCTGATGAAGAGAAAACACTTTTTGCAATTACAAATAATTATTCCTTTTCTTTCATTCAAACTAATATGAAATTTCTTCAATTTACTTCACAATTAACACAATTATCAAGTAAACTATATTTACAACAATGTCTATTTGAAAAACTGTCAAAAATATAGGTTAAACGATTGACGTTTAACCTTTTGACAGGTCTACAAAGTTGTCAATGAAACGAAATGTAACATTGTTTACATTTCAATTTCGTCGAATTTTAACAATTTTTTTCAGTATAAACAAAATTGTTGTTATTTGTCAAACTGTGTAAATACACCGTATCAGCAATTACATTGGTGAATGTGTCAAAACTATATCACAATTATCAATTAAACTATATTTACAACAATATTTATTTGCAAAACTGTCAAAAAATATAGGTTCAACGATTGACGTTTAACCTTTTGACAGGTACACAAAGTTGTCAATGAAAAGAGATTTTAGTGAAATTTGCACGATTTTATTATCCATAACAACTCTAACAACTGTTTACATTTCAAATTCGTCAAATTTTATCAAATATCTTCAGTATAAACAAAATTATTGTTATTTATCAAACTGTGTAAATATACAGTATCAGCAATTACATTGGTGAATGCGTTAAAACTATATCACTAAACTATATTTACAACAATATCTATTTGCAAAACTGTCAAAAAATATAGGTTAAACGATTGACGTTTAACCTTTTGACAGGTACACAAAGTTGTCAATGAAAAGAGATTTTAGTGAAATTTGCACGATTTTATTATCCATAACAACTGTAACAACTGTTTACATTTCAAATTCGTCAAATTTTAGCAAATTTCTTCAGTATAAACAAAATTATTATTATTTATCAAACTGTGTAAATATACAATATTAGCAATTACATTGGTAAATGCGTCAAAACTATATCACTAAACTATATTTACAACAATATCTATTTGGAAAACTGTCAAAAATATAGGTTAAACGATTGACGTTTTTGACAGGTCCATAAACTTGTCAATATAAAGCAATTTTAATGAAATTTGTACGATTTTATTATCCATAACAACTGTAACAACTGTTTACATTTCAAATTCGTTAAATTTTAACAAATTTCTTCAGTATAAACAAAATTCATGTTATTTATCAAACTGTGTAAATTCACAATATCAGCAATTACATTGGTGAATGCGTCAAAAATATATTGGTTGAACGTCAATCGTGAAACAAAACTATTGGTTACATAACAACATTTTGACAGATCTATAATGTTGTCAATGCAAAGCAATTTTGATGAAATTTCTAATAATGTTCTGAGAAATTCTTAAAATTAAAACAACAATTGTATCATTGTTTACATTTCAAATTCTTCAAATTTTAACAATTTCTCGAGTATAAACAAAATTGTCGTTTATTTACCAGACTGCATTTACAAAATATCAGCAATCTATTTATGAATGCGTCCAATAAAAAAGTTTTGGATAGATGTCAATCGCGAAACAAAACAATTGTTACATAACATTTTGACAGATCCAGAAAGTTGTCAATGCAATACGTCATATATCTGATCTTTCATTGTCTATAAACAGCAATTGTATCATTGTTTACATTTCTAATTCTTCAAATTTTAACAATTTCTTGGGTATAAACAATATTGTCGTTTATTTACCAGACTGCATTTACAAAATATCAGCAATCTATTTATGAATGCGTCCAATAAACAAGTATTGGATAGACGTCAAACTCGAAACAAAACAATCGTTACATAAAATTTTGACAGATCCAGAAAGTTGTCAATGCAATACGTCATATACCTGATCTTTCATAATCAATAAACAACCATTATATCATTGTTTACATTTCGAATTCTTCAAATTCTAACGATTTTTTTCAGTACAAACATAATTGTCGGTTATTTACAAGTCTGCATTTACAAAATATCAGCAATCTAATTATGAAAAAAACGTATTGGATAGACGTCAATCGCGAAACAAAACAATCGCTGAATAACAACATTTTGACAGCGCGAGGAAAAGTTATCAATGAGCAAGATTACAATAAACTAAAGTCCTTAGCAACGTTGAATGATGTAATACTATTTACATATTCATTTGCAGAAATAGATATTTCCAATGAATCAACAAATATTCAGTTCATTTTTTCTTGTTTCCAAGAAATTTTGTATTATTATTTTTTCTATTTTTTTTTAAATTCTCGTTTCTTCGTTTATTTCTATATTAAAAAGTTAATTAACGTACTTTTTCAAATATTAGTTGTCAATTTTTCAACTTTTTTTCTTTGTTTTTGTTTATATTTTCTTTAAGTAAGATAGCATAATTAAATCAAAATCAAAATGACTCTACAGCTGTCATCAATATTAAAAGAAATAACGTTACATAACTAAAATAAAGTTAACTGTCATGTCAGACGTCAAAAAACAAACAATTTATAGAAATCATAAATTAAACCAATCAAATGACACTACAAGTGTCACTAACACTAACAGAAAAAACGGTATATAACCAAAATTAATTTAACTGTCATGATAAACGTCAAAAAGAAACCTATTCAAGCACAATTAAACCTATCTGAAATGACGTTTACTGTCATGACAGACGTCAAAAAATTGACATACTTATTGATGAATAATTAAACCATTATTATATTTTATAAACTGACATAACTGTCATCCAAATAGGACTAACGTTACATAACCAACGTAAAGTTATCTGTCATTTAAACGTCAAAAGAAAGTTTGATATATTCAAGCACAATTATTGGTCATATTTTATAAATTAACATAACTGTCACTAATACTAATAGAAATAACGTTACATAACCAAAATTAATTTAACTGTAATGATAAAACGTGAAAAGAAAACAAATGATATTACTTATTCAAGCACAATTATACCATGATTTGTTATATTTTATAAAATGACTATACAATTGTCATTAATGCTAATAGATACAATGTTACATAACTAAAAAGAAATTAACTGTCATCATAGACGTCAAAAAATTGACATACTTATTGAAGAATGATTAAAGCATTAATATATTTTATAAGCTGACATAACTGTCATCCGACTAAGACTAACGTTACATACCCAACATAAAGTTATCTGTCATTTAAACGTCAAAAAAAGTTTGATATGTCAATTCAAGGATAGTTAAACAGTTATAGATCATATTATATAAATTAACTGTCGTGATAAACGTCAAAAGGGCACAATTGATATTACCTATTCAAGCACAATTAAACCTATCTAAAATGAAGTTAACTGTCATGATAGACGTCAAAAAATTAACATACTTATTGATGAATAATTAAACCATTATTATATTTTATAAACTGACATAACTGTCATCCTAATTGGGCTAAAGTTACATAACCAACATAAAGTTATCTGTCATTTAAACGTCAAAAAAAGTTTGATATATCAATTCAAGGATAGTTAAACAGTTATAGATCATATTTTATAAATTAACTGTCGTGATAAACGTCAAAAGGATACAATTGATATTACCTATTCAAGCACAATTAAACCTATCTAAAATGAAGTTAACTGTCATGACAGACGTCAAAAAATTGACATACTTATTGTAGAATAATTAAACCATTATTATATTTTATAAACTGACATAACTGCCATCCTAATTGGGCTAATGTTGCATAAACAATATAAAGTTATCTGTCATTTAAACGTCAAAAAGAAAGTTTGATATATCTATTAAAGCATAATTAAACAATTATAGATCTTTTTTTTATAAATTGACACAAGTCACTAATACTAATAGAAATAACGTTAGTTTACAACCAAAACGAATTTGAATGTCAATTTAAACGTCAAATTAAGAACTCAGTAATTAATTGTTCATCTTTTCCATAGATTTGCGAATCTTTGGAGCAGATAGAAAATACACAATTCACCCGATAATCTAACCTCGAACTGTCACAACGCACGTCAAATGAAACAATTGACACTTTAATTGCATCGCCTTTCAATTAATTGAGTAACAATTGAAATGCTTCAAGTGCGTCGTCGTTGTTGACAGTGGTTATTTAATAAACTGCAGTAATTTATTTTGCAAGTGAAACATTATAATTTTATTAATTATCTCCTGACATTTCGCCTGAAATTTTCGACTGCCATCGTTTTTCACTGGCATTTCGCATTTTATTCATTTTTTCTCTCTCTAAATTGTTGAAATTCGCATGTTTCGCTGCACATATTCGTGCATTGGACACCTTCAGAGAAAGAGAATTAATTCGTTTCCATCGTGATGGATGATTCTCTTCTTTTTTTTTCGCAGTTCGATTTTTTTTTTGTTGTTTTCGTCCCACAAACGTTCAAATGTTAATTATCGTGAAAGTACACTTTAATAGACGAATATTCTCGTTGTGTTCGGGTTACGGTTCAATTATTTTTTTTTGCAATTTCATCTTCATCTTTCGATGGAATGCATTTAATTTCAGTGTGTGTTTTTTCTGTGTGTTGCCGTTGCGGATTATCCAACAAACTGGAAAGTGATACAAACTAACGGGCTTTGGCGAAAAAGCAATTACGTGTGTCTGCTGGATACGATTGCGGTTCACGTGTAATTTGATGCTTAACTTTTCATTAGTTCATGATTTGACAGGCCATTGCAAGATAATCGCACGGACCGACGATAATTAAATTGCAATTATCGAATTCTCTGTATAGTTTTTGGTTTAATCTGCGCATTCGAGCATAAATCAATCATTTGTTATTCACGTGCAATTTGATCAAATCTAAAGATGTTGGTATTTTGTTTTTTTTTTTTGGTTCAATTTCGATAGTTAATATCTAGATACCCAAAATTGATACAATTATGAGTAAATACTCATTTTATTCTTTGAACATTTACCTTTCATTAACATATTTCTGTTAATCATCATTTGTCTTAATTGTCGAATAATTTGATAATGTGTAAAGACAATAATTTTTCAATTAAGTTAACTTTTGATAGCGATTTACAAGAAATTCATAAGTGTTACAATAACAAGCAAACACATATTTTATTCCTTATACATTCGTCTTTAATTTTCTTATATAATCATTTATCAATCATGTATAGTTTGCAAGTAATTCAGTAAATATAAAGGCACTGTTTTTTTGTGAGGATATTATACCCTTCATTATTTCAACTTTAATTGAAAACTACATGAAAACCATTAAATCTACATAAATAAGCATACACTGATTTGATTCTCTGAATATTATTCTTTAATTTACATGTTTAATCATATATTAATTCAGTATTTTTCAGGAGTATTTTTATCAAATGTAAAGATAAAAATTTGTTTTTATTATGTTACTTACATTTTGATAGCAAATTACAAGAAATTCATAAGTGTTACAATAACAAATAAGTACTTGTTTTATTCCCTGAACATTCTTCTTTAAGTTTCATGTTTAATCATTCATTAGCAATGTCTAGTTTGCAAGTAATTCAGTAAATATAAAGGCTCTGTTTTTTCGAGGTATAATGTTTCATTATCTCAACTTTGATAGAAAACTACACGAAAACCATTAAATCTACATAAATAAGCATACACTGATTTGATTCTCTGAATATTATTCTTTAATTTACATGTTTAATCATATATTAGTTAAGTATTTTTTACGAGTAATTTGATCAAATGTAAAGACAAAAATTTGTTTCTATTAAGTAACATTTTGATAGCAAATTACAAGAAATTCATAAGTGTTACAATAACAGATAAGTACGTGTTTTATTCCCTGAACATTCTTCTTTAAGTTTCATGTTCAATCATTCATTAGCAATGTGTAGTTTGCAAGTAATTCAGTAAATATAAAGGCTCTGTTTTTTCGAGGTATAATATTTTATTATCTCAACTTTGATAGAAAACTACATGAAAACCATTAAATCTACATAAATAAGCATACACTAATTTGATTCTCTGAATATTATTCTTTAATTTACATGTTTAATCATATATTAATTAAGTATTTTTCAGGAGTAATTTGATCAAATGTAAAGACAAGAATTTGTTTTTATTAAGTAATATTTTGATAGCGAATTACAAGAAATTCATAAGTGTTACAATAACAAATAAGTACATGTTTTATTCCCTGAACATTCTTCTTTAAGTTTCATGTTCAATCATTTATCAGTAATGTGTAATTTGCAAGTAATTCAATAAATAAAAATTGAAGTAAATAAATGTTACGAAATTAACGAAATTTATTGTATTGTAAACACTAAATTGATCACCGAATCGACCGAAACTTAATTCCCTGTTAATTTAACGTTTATTTATACATGTAATTATGTAATGTAATTAACGGATACATGTAACATGTAAAAAAAGGCTTATAATATAAAGAAATTCATATACAAGATGATAAATCCAAATGTTGTGAAATCAACTATATATTTTGTATTGTAAACACTATATTTTCTACTGAATTAATCGAAACTCAATTATCTGTTAATTTAACGGATACTTAACATGTAATTTGTACAAAAAAGACTTAAAAACTAAAGGAAAATCATGTAAGAAATGATGAGTCCAAATGTTGTGAAATCAACGTTATATTTTGTATTCTAAACACTACATTTCACACAAAATTTATCAAAACTTAATTAGCTGTTAATTTAACGAATACTTATCATGTAATTTGTAGAAAAAAAGACTTAAAAACTAATGGAAATTCATGTACGAAATGATGAGTTGAAATGTTGCGAAAACAACGTTATATTTTGTATTCTAAACACGACATTTTCCACTGAATTAATCGAATCTTAATTAATTGTTAATTTAACGGATACTTAACATGTAATTTGTAGAAAAAAGACTTCAAAATTAAAGGAAATTCATGTACGAAATGATGAGTACAAATGTTGTGAAATTAACGTTATATTTTGTATTCTAAACACTGCATTTTCCACTGAATGAATCAAAACTTAATTACATGTTAATTTAATGAATTTTTAACATGTAATTTGTAGAAAAGGCTTAAAAACTAAAGGAAAATCATGTAAGAAATGATGAGTCCAAATGTTATGAAATTATCCATATATTTTGTATTGTAAACACTACATTTTCTACTGAATTAATCGAAACTTAATTATCTGTTTATTTAACGGATACTTAACATGCAATTTGTAGAAAAAGGCTTAAAAACTAAAGGAAATTCATGTAAGAAATGATGAGTCCAAATGTTGTGAAATCAACGATATAATTTGTATTCTAAACACTACATTTCCCACTAAATTAATTGAAACTTAATTATCTGTTAATTTAACGAATACTTTACATGTAATTTGTACAAAAAAGGCTTAAAATATAAAGAAATTCATGTACGAAATGATGAGTCCAAATGTTATGAAATTATCCATACATTTTGTATTGTAAACACTACAGTTTCCACTGAATTAATCGAAACTTAATTATCTGTTAATTTAATGGATACTTAACATGTAATTTGTACAAAAAAGACTTAAAAACTAAATGAAATTCATATACAAGATGATGAATCCAAATGTTGCGAAATCAGCGATATATTTTGTATTATACACACAACATTTTCTACTTAATGAATCAGAACTTAATTATCTGTTAATTTAACGGATACTTAACATGTAATTTATAAAAAAAGGCTTAAAATATAAACAAATTCATGTACGAAATGATGACTCCAAATGTTGTGAAATCAATGATATATTTTGTATTCTAAACACTGTATTTTCCACTGAATTAATCGAAACTTAATTACCTGTTAATTTAACGGATACTTAACATGTAATTTGTAGAAAAAGGCTTAAAAACTAAAGGAAAATAATGTACGAAATGATGAGTCCAAATGTTGTGAAATTAACGATATATTTTGTATTGTAAACACTAAATTTTCTACTGAATTAATCGAAACTCAATTATCTGTTAATTTAACGAATACTTAACATGTAATTTGTAGAAAAAGGCTTAAAAACTAAAGGAAATTCATGTACGAAATGATGAGTCTAAATGTTGTGAAATCAACGATATAATTTGTATTCTAAACACTGCATTTTCCACTGAATGAATCAAAACTTAATTATATGTTAATTTAACGAATGCTTAACATATAATTTGTAGAAAAAGGCTTAAAAACTAAAGGAAAATCATGTACGAAATGATGAGTCCAAATGTTGTGAAATCAACGATATATTTTGTATTCTAAACAAAGCATTTTTCACTGAATGAATCAAAACTTAATTATATGTTAATTTAACGAATACTTAACATGTAATTTGTACAAAAAAGGCTTAAAAACTAAAGGAAAATCATGTAAGAAATGATGATTCCAAATGTTGCGAAATCAGCGATATATTTTGTATTGTTAACATTGCATTTTCCAACTCAATTACATGTTAATTTAACGGATACTTCACATACGAATTGTATATAAACACTAAATTTTTCACAGAATTAATCAAAAATTAAGTACCTGTTAATTTAACGTATACTTAACATGTAATTTGTACAAAAAAAGGCTTAAAATATAATGAAATTCATATACAAGATGATGAATCCAAATGTTATGAAATTAAATAAATTTTGTATTGTTAACATTGCATTTTCCAACTCAATTACCTGTTAATTTAATGAATACTTTACATGTAATTTGTACAAAAAAAGGCTTAAAATATAAAGAAATTCATGTACGAAATGATGAAACCAAATGTTGTGAATTCATCGATATATTTTGTATTGCAAACACTTAATTTTCTACTGAATGAATCAAAACTCAATTACCTGTTAATTTCACGAATACTTAACATGTAATTTGTAGAAAAAAATGCTTAAAAACTTAACGAAATTCATGTACGAAATGATGAGTCCAAATGTTATGAAATTATCCATACATTTTGTATTGTAAACACTACAGTTTCCACTGAATTAATCGAAACTTAATTATCTGTTAATTTAACGGATACTTAACATGTAATTTGTACAAAAAAAGGCTTAAAATATAAAGAAATTCGTATACAAAATGATGAGTCCAAATGTTGAGAAATCAACGATACAGTTTGTATTGTTAATATTGCATTTTCCAACACAATTACATGTTAATTTAACGGATACCTCACAAACGAATTGTATGCAATATATTACAAAAAAACCCACTTTTAAACGAAAAGAAATGAATGCACGAAGATGAGAGCAAGAAGAAATTGCGAAAGAGACCTCTAACATTTATTAATTACCGCAATATTGAGCAGCAGCGTTGTGATTAGCCGCGATTTTGTGCATACGAACAGAGCAAATTAGTTTTGCACGTTTACTCGCTCCTCCAGCTCTTGCAAAAGCGTCGCAATTTGAATGATCGTCGATTGATCTTGCTCGAGGAAATAACCAATCCATCCACAAACAGAACGAAGAAGGAAGAAGCGAGTTAATTAAATTTCTAATTCACATTTGGTAACAATAATGCAGAGACGAGTACGTGCATGGAGATCTGGTGCGAATACGAGTTTTACCTTTACGACGGATGACGGATTCGTTCGGAAAGTTCTCTTGTTTTTTGTTGTTGTTGTTGTCTTTCAAATGTTTTCCTTCTTCCCCGGCCGGATGAAAGACATTTACGGATCGAGTCACAATAGCAAGTTTCGCAAGATCGAATCAGAACTATTGCTTCTTCTCGGTTTGGCATCTCATCAATTTGTCTAAGATTTTGCGTTCGTGGTGATGAGGTGATGATGATGATGATGATATTAGGTTTGGAATAATTAAGAGATCTAGCGCCTTTCTCGACCTTTCTTTCAGTAAATAGCGCCTAATTGCGAGCAATGATGATGATGATGATGTGTGGTAATAATCCAATAAATCTGCAACAATGATGACGTTGTGCAAATCGGGGTTGTCGATGTCGCTCAATTAGGAGAGACCTCTTGGGAAATCATCGAGTCGTGCGCGATTTGCTCGGACCGCTAATGAAAATCATAAATAATACGCTTTAATAAATAATTAGTTGGGAGACGATGAGTCCACGTCTTCGTCGTTTTACCAACAGCTTCAACAACAACAACAACAATTGCGCCATGCGATGTTACACTGATCTGAAGAGTGGAGAATAATGCGATCCACCCGCGCCTCGAGACCGAAGAAGACGGACGATCGCAGCACGT
>JAFMTC010000637.1:13494-27185 GCA_018845635.1 Nicrophorus orbicollis | reverse complement strand
GAATATTTCCAAATAGACTTTTTCTTTCAATAATATTCTTATGGTTTTCTTCATGTTTTTCTTTGAAAGTTTGGTTTCTTGTTTGGAAAATATACAAAACTTTTCCGACAAATTCGAATATTTCCAAATAGATTTGTCTTCCAGTAACATTCTTATTGTTTTCTTCATGTTTTTCTATGATAGTTTACTTTTTTGTTTGGAAAATATACAAAACTTTTCTGATAAATTCAAATATTTCTTATTGTTGACTATCTTCTTATTGTTTTCAGCATATATTTCATTGATTATTTAGTTTTTTTTTTGTAACAAAATACGAAACTTTCAAAGAAACTTTCAGCAAAGATCTACTAATTCTAGTAGAGTTTAGTAGGCGACGTTTTCAGTTACATTTGTTGTTTTTGTTTTCTTGATGTTTTTTTGTTTGTTTCTTGATAGTTTACGAAACTTTTCTATTCTGACGTTCAACGCCTCGCCTGATGTTTGATGATGATCACAATTTTATTTTCGAACTTCTGTTTTGCGCTCTCCGTGCAATGATATCGAAAAGTTCCCTCTTTTCACCCCGTCTCCCCCTCGTTTTCTCGCTTGATCCACATCCGAATTGACGTCAGAGATGTAATTCGTAATTGGTGCCTGTAAGTCTGTCCGCACACGCCACGGGCGTGTGATTAAGATAATGTCTGAGTCTCTCTCATTCTCTCCTCCGTGTTTACTACTAACTACAAAATTCCACGTTTCTGACACAAAGAAAAAATCGTTTCGTTATTTCATCCAAATGATCACAGTTCAAACTCATTTGAAGATAATTAATGTAAACAACAACAAAATATAGAGCTATTAAGAAATGTTTCTGCAAACTTTGGTTTTGTTTTGTAATCTGCACGAGCTTCCCGAAATTCCAGCTGCACACTAATCCGTTTATTTACTTATGCATTTTGCAACAATCAGAAAATTACTCGTTAATTCGCTCATATCTAAAACTGGCTGTTTACTGCTTTGTATTTCGAAATTTCCACGAAAATTGCAATGAACACATGCAATATTCATACATTATTTCATTTATTTAAACATATTTATTTGTTTTTCCGCCCAGAAAGTACAATTAGATTACATGCTAAATCTATAACATTATTGTATAAAGTTTTGTGCACTTTTTTCAAACTATCCACTCATGAAATCTAAAATACTTTAATTAAAGCTAAATGTATAAAGAATACCAAAACAGTTAATAATTTACAAACTTTGAGGAAATAATAGCTTTACTCTTAAAAAAAAAAAGTTTTTTGTATGTTTTTCGGAAACTAAAATACTTCACTTAAAGTTAAATCTATTTAAAATGAAGTTATTGTATTGAGTTATAGTTGTAATGGAAACTGATGAATATAACAATTGAAACTAGGGTGAAAGGACTTTCTTGATTATTATATAAAGATCTGTTTTTGACAGCAGAATTTTTGACTATTGTCTTAAATATTATTGTTAATTGAAACTATGTGCTATTGATTCATAGTAATGAGTAAATGAGTTAAACAAATGAACCAAATTTTTGATTGTCTCATCCACGAACACGCAACGTGCAAATACGAAAACAAAAGCGAGTCACTCCAAAAACCTGGATTATTCAATTGTTTGCTCGTGTCGTTTATTGTCGATCGATCGGAATCACTAAACATTCTATTTCTAAATTAGTGGACTCGATAAAAATAGTGTGATCACGTTTCCTGCTGATGTATCTGCATGAATTTGGAGATAAGTATACTTAATAGTGCCTTTGTGGCGCCCCGCTCTTGCTCAAACTCTCCCAGATAAGACAAAGCTGTGACGAATAGGATTATCAAACAAGAGTGGAGCGTATAAAAGGCGAAAACTGCGAGCGTAGGAATCAGAATTAACTCGAACGTTCGTCGTACAACAAATAGCATTTGCACATCAAGCAAGCAAAAACAAAGAAGCAGAGATGTCGTCCACCAAGGCTCTCGTTGGGGCTGCCACCCGTTACCTCGCCGGCCGCAACGCCGTGCAAACCGTGTACTGGAGGGAATCGAAGGACTCCAACAAGAGGATGCTGAAGGTGTCGAAGAACTTCAATCTGGGCAGAGCCAACTCGTCTCCACCGAACCACGTCAGGGACCAGTACAACGTGGTGAAGTTCGGTTGAAGTTGATGGACGCTACCTGTGATATCTATTTATTCTTTGCATTACCACTATTTAATCTTAACCGTTTGCACCTTTTGCATTTCGTAGAAAATACAGAGTTTGCAGACGATGTGCTACTATTACTAATCGCTATGTTATTATAGTATTACACTTAATCCTATTGTATTGTTGTTTTTATAATCTATATGTTAATCATGAAATATATCTCATAAATTTATTATTTTGACGCAAATTTACTTTTCATTATTTCTTAATTAATCATTACTTCCCATACTTCCCACTAAAAGCTTATAAAACTAACAGGAAATGATCGTTTTTCAACAAAGTATACTTTTGCATTTTCTTCGAATAGTTGACGAAAATTATACCTTTAGAATTTCGCATTTTATTAGAAAACTAAGTATAATTCAACTAAACCAAAATATGTTGATTAAAGCTTCAACTATAAGGAATGAATTAGTATTGATTATTAGATACAAAAAGGAAACAAATAGTTTATATTTTCAAATTATAACTTTAGATTTTTGTATTTTATTCGAAAACTAACTAAAAAAACTTAATTCAAGGAAGTTAAAATATGTTAATTAAAGATAACTCTATAAGTAATAACATTTATTTTGTATGTTTTTGTTTGTTGCAGATATTTGTAAAGGAGATTTGTATATCTTCTAGTTTATCTTCAGCATTTTCTCTTCAGAGATTCCCTTATTAACATGAAGAATAGGCTAATTTAACAAGAAGTGAGACTAAATTTACATTCGTTAACATCAGCTAAACAAGTAGCGTTTATTTAAATTAAAATGTAAATTTGGTTGCCTACAGCATTATCACAATAATTGTCACAAAATGTTGTGTTTACTTGTTTTATGACAAGATGTGTCACAATAGTGCAATAATTGTAAATTATTTCACACAATTTACAAGGTTTTATCTGTGATATATAGTGATCGAATTTATCTTATCAATGTAACATTTGCATTTAAATGTTGTAAAATCATCGACTGGGACAAAACTGTGTGCAATTATGGATGATATCCATTTGGAACTGAATCATGTGGACGGTGAGAACTCTGATGTGTCCATCGGAGGGGACAGTCGTTTCAGCAGCTACAGACATCGGACAGTCTCTCTGCACAGGAATTCATTGGCGAATGAGATGATCGGTCTGAGAACAATGGGAAGATATAAATATCATACCAGTGAGTAATCATGATTTGAAAGGATTGTTCGACTGGTTTGAGTTTTGCTTTTAGATACTTTGAGGAGCGTCCGGACCCGAGAGGATGCTGACACGATAGTGAATCAGATCCAGGAGAATGTTGCCAAAGCCGAGGATGAGCAACAGGCGGATCAACTGAGACGCGAGGCTTTGAGGGATATGCCTCAGAGTTTGACAATGAAGAAGCAAGTTAAGCAGACTTTGATGATGAATGGGATGAGCAGAGGGGACAATCACAGCACCGTCGGGTGCTACAAGTGGGCTGTGTATTCAATCAGTATTCTATATTCTATGGTACTTGCCGTATTCATCCCCTTACAGTTAACTAAATCGATATGATTTCTAGATAAGAGCGAGTATTTACAATTTCCTGTACACCTTTGAGCTGTGGTATTTAATATTGAAGACGCTGGAAGGGCAATTCGGATCGGCGGTTGCGACGTTCTTTAGATTCTTCAGATCTCTATTCTTTCTCAACCTCTTCACGCTCGTGCCTACCTTCTGTTTTATAGTGTTACCGCAGATTCTGCAAAGCAATTTCGGGGATGAAGTTGTCGTCGAACAAAGAGAGCCCTTTTCACCAGCTGATATCTTCACTGGAGAAGTATGCTTCAATGAAATTGTCTTAATCAACAAATTAATTTTACCTTTTCTTTTGTAAGGGTTTTTTCACGAATTCGGTCCTATTCTACGGACACTACACTAATGAAACTATAATGCTTTCCAAGTACGAGTACAACATGCCCTTCGCTTATATCTTCACCATGTTTGTGACCTACGTGATTGGCTTCATCATCCTCAGCTACAGGTCAATAAGGAACTTTATAACTTATTCGGATTTATATAACTCCTTTTTTTGAATTGCAGCACTGCTAAGTCGTTCCGTAAAAACTTCATCGAAACGAAAGGCGGTTCGAAGAACGTCTTCGCGCATAAAATCTTCTGCAGCTGGGATTTCGGTATTGCAACCGAAGATGCGGCTACTTTAAAATCTTCTGTAATCTACCACGAGTTGAAAGTGAGATTATCTTAAAATCCGTTTAAAATCCAATTTAATTCCATACTTTTTAGGAGTTATTGGATCAGTGGAATTCGCCAAGAACGAAGGCCTCGTGCGCTTCGCGCTTCTTCACGGTTTGCACGAACATCGCCGTCAATTTGCTCATACTAATCGTGCTGATGGGGATAGCTTTCGGAATGTGGATTCTTTTGGATAAGAATCGTTTGAACGATGACAACGAGCACATCGGTATGATTACAGCCGTCGTCATAAACGTGACGATCCTCGTGTTTCCACTGTTCTTCACCATCGTTGGATTGTATGGTCTTGAGAATCGATCAGTTCTTTAACGTAATTCGTGAATCTGTTGCAGTTGCGAAGACTACAAGAGTCCTAGAAACGCGTTCTTCGTGAACTTGATTAGGACGATCCTCTTGGAAATCGTCGTGATTGGTATACTGGTGGCCTATTGGATCACATCCGCTTCGAAAGTGGTGAGTGCTAATCTTTGCTTTAAGTATTGATTAAATTGCTAAAAAGATGATTTTTATTAAACAAAGTATTAAGAAAAACACAATTTAAAAAACAAATTAATTTTATATGAAATATTCATATATTTTTATGCAAATTTTCTGAAAAATCAAATTGTAAATTAGCATCAATAATTTAGCTTTTCCTTATTTGAATTATCCAAAAAAAATGTTATATTTGTTTTGTTATGAATTAATTAATTTTAATTTCTGTTCTATTTATTTTTCGTTCTGTTTTCTCTTTTCTACTCTTTTTAGGAATGTTGGGAGACTTGTCTAGGGCAAGAAATCTATCGTTTAGTTATATTCGAGTTTATCTTTTCGATAGTTTTCCTACCGATGACCGAAATCGTGCGATTTGTTTTAAATAAGTGAGTTGCAAATAAAATGAAACAAAAACTAAAGAAATCTCATCCAATATCACAGCAAAATTATCATTTTCAAATTCAATTAATTAAGCAGACTAATTTGTCTAGTTTACTTATTATTGATTGTTTATAATATTGTTTTGTTAATTTCGTTATGATCTGTGTGTTTTTGTTCATTGATTTCGTGCGAATGTTTTAGGAATTTCCCGAACACCTTCAATGCGCCGGAGTTCAACATAAATCGGTACACGCTGCAGATCTTGTACAACCAGACGTTATTCTGGATCGGACTGTATTTCTCCCCGCTGCTTTCCGTGATTGTCGTATTGAAACTCTTCGTCTCTTGGTACTTGACGACGTTCACCGTTCTGCACTGCTGTAAACCGTCCTCGAGGACGTGGAGGGCCGCGCAAACGGAGACGCTCTTCCTCATCATGGCCTTCCTCAATCTGATCATCGTGATGACATGTTTGGGATACGTTGTTGCTAGGTAACTTAGCTATTAATTGTTTATCTTAATCTATTAATCGATTTTGTTTCTATCCAGTGTCGAGACGTCCGATTGCGGGCCTTTCCGAAGCTTCGAGTTCGTCTACAATTTGATTAAAGAAGGAATCCTGGGCTTGGAGCAAGGTCAAACCATCCTGAAGACGATCATCTACGTCACGAAACCCGGCGTCGTCGCGCTGATCATCTTGATGATGTGGTGCGTTGACAACCAAACAATTGTTGTTGTCATGGAGTTTAATTGATTTGATTTCAGCATGGGTGTTTACTACCTGGACGCAAAGTCGAGAGCGCAAGACGCGATGGTGAAGCTTCTCAGGAATATGCTTATAAACGAAGCCAAGGACAAGGAGTTCCTTCTGACGCGGATCTCGTTGGCTACGCAAGGAAGTTAGTGAGTTGGCATCTGCCTTCGAGCATGGTGTGGTTAATGCAAGGTTTCCTTTCTTTACTTTTCTGAACACAAAAAGGGTACAATCTGCAGGAGAATCCTCTGGAGGGATCACCGATGAGGCAGAGGAGGATGCGCGAGGATCTTGGGGACAGGGGCACCGAGATTCTTCTACCTTCGCACCGTGACAACATTTAGCACCAATTGTGTTTACTTCTTAATGACAATTCTCGGACAAAGCGTACTTATTTCAAGTATTTTTAATATTGTGATAATCGTTGACTGCGCGTCGCGTTTGCTAGGAACGAATTTTTTTTTGGACCAAATAAATTATTATCTACGTTGATGAAACTACAATTTTTCTATAATATTAAAATGTAATTTTATAGGTGAATAATATAGGTAAAGGACGAAAGTAGATGTGATCCAGAAAGCCTTAAAAGAGAGGTCCACGATGCTTCAGGACTCTTGATTTTTGAACGCCGATAGGATGTAGTAGAGAAGCGGAATCTTCTGGGTCTTGTTATCATCCAGCACGCCCAGTTTCGTTGCAAGATTCTCCCTTATGACTTTAGCTCCATTATCTCCAGATTCTTAAAGGAACAGTGAAAACAATAATCCTGTTACCTACGTTTGTAAACTATCTTGAATTGGTTACCAGCAACTAAGATCTGCTCGGTGTAAATGTATCCGTTCCATCCCAGGTATTCGCGTATCAATTCGTTGATGACTTTCGTCTCTTCGGGAATGCTGCTCGGAACCTTGTGGTTGGTGTTCTTGTTGAGGATCGACATGACTGCGGCTCTCAGTTCTGCTTTGAAGTGTCCCAAAGATCCCACCTGGTTCAAGGACTCTTTCACGGCTGCGAAAGGAGTGGAATGCGATCGCTTAAATTGTTCAGAGGAGGCAGGAAACTCACCTTCCAGGAGATCCCGTTCGGTCGGTTCGCCTGACATCTTTCTGCTCGACTCACTGACACATCCAGAACGAAACTCGCTACGTCTCTCAATCGAACTCCCTTGTTGCTACAACACATGGTTACATCACCATGGAGACGGGCAGGTGCTGCTGGTAGTCATGCATCGGTGAATCGCATTCTATGTTAAAAGTAATTACAGTTTCAGTTCTAAATAGATTTTGTTACAAATAATTTAAAAGTTTGAATACTTTTACAATAATGATAATAGAAAGAAGTTTGTATAAGAAAACTTTCAAAATTTGAAACTGAAAGATTGTTTGAATCTTCGCTTTAAACCAATTAAATTGCAAATATTAAGTAAGCTTTGCTCATAATTAACATCTTCTTTAGAATTTTACTCTTAGTATTTGAAAATTATAAATTAATGGTGGTAATTAATTGCATTTTTATAACTTCAAATGTTCTTTTTCATACAATGCTTAATGTTGGTTTAATTAGTTTGTTTTTAATGATAACAGTATAGAATTTTGTCATTATTTGTATTTGGATAGTAATTTTTTCTTTATTGTTGATTCGTTTCTAGAGAAAACTGAACGTAATATTGACAAACCCCAATATTGGTTCTCGTAATAATCAAGTGATACATTCCAATTTGAAGTTGTCAAATTTGATGTAGGAGTATCGGAGATTCGAAGATTTATAGCGGAAGACGTACAGATCTAAGATGGTCATTGTCTACGTGAGTCTCTTGGGATGTTTGGTCCTGAGCTGCTGCTGCTTGGTCTTCATGAGGAGATGCTTCGCCTGTCCGTTCTGAAGGATGTTAAATCATGAATTCTCCAGAGATCATCCAACATCCACCCCTTTTGGCATCATCATCTTGACGAACGAAATTGCTGTACTTCCGCACGATTGAAATGAAATTGTAAAAAGAAAAATCTCAAATAAATGTTAACTGAATCGATTGTAAATAATTTGGAATCGCACGTGGCTGCCGTCGGCGCGAAGCTGACAACAGTTTGACGTTTGTTTTCTTTCGGTGGGGTTGTGTTGTGAAATGGAACGTAAATTTTCAGTTTGAGTCTTCTCTTTCTGCACTTAACAATAAGAACGACGACAGGATGTCGAGGCAGATACCGCGCGCCGGCCCCAGCGGCCGGTCGCAGATCATCTCCGGGAACACGAGGGCTTCCGGGATGAGACAGCCGAGCGCTTCCGGTTTGAGGCCGCCGTCGACCGGAGGACCGCGCGCCACCTCCTCGGTTCTCAGTCTGACCAACAAGGGCGCTCAGAAGAAGGCGAAACCGTGCAAGGACCGGAAGAAGGACGAGGAGGAGGCGGCGGCCGCCGCGGCTGCGGCGGGACCCGAGCCGGAACCGGAAGTCAAGCTTCCCGCCTTCAGCATGCAAATTAAATCGAAGAAAACGCAGAAGAAAGGTACGGAGATGCGAAAGTGCGAAGTTTAATTTAAGCGCGTCTGTTGTTGTTTTGTAGAGGAGAAGATCAAGGAGACGGGGAAGAAGAAGATGATGCGGAGGAACAAACCGGCCGGAGAGGATCTGAATAAGATGAAGGAAATTATGAAGAGCTTGAAGGGACAGCAGATTTCGATACAGGAGTTTATTGGGCTGATTTCGCCTTCGACCGGAGATAATGGTATGTTCATTTAACATTTTCTCAAAGAACGAATTCAAGAAGTACAATTGCATTTAACTGAATCGTTTGGGATAAATCGGTATATAATTTACATTCTTGAGAAAGAGATAAATAAAGTTGAGTAAAAGTTTCAAAACTGGGAGAAGTGTAACTAAAGATATTGGTTAACTAATATGCGGTATATTTCAGGGCAGCTCCTACGTAACGTGCTGAACGATGAAATGAACACGTTCAGGAACACTTCGAGGAAGATTTACGAGACGATGACGCAAGACGTGAGCGATGTGCTCACGAACCAGAACATCCAGGTGACAGAGCACAGTCACGAAATGTTTAACGTCTACTCGGACAAGATGATGCGAGCCATCAACGAGATAAACCAGTGGTGTCCGGACTTTGATTTCGACAAGTATTACACGCAGGCCGGATACCTGGAACTGAAATTCCCGTTGGCCCAGGAACTGGACTTGGACGAGGACCAGCAGCAGGCGCTGCTCCGGCAGGAGGCTTACCACAGATACCAGTGGCTGAAGACGGAAGGCGAGAGGATGAAGGAGGAGAACACCAGGTTGAAGGACAGGATGAGCCAGCTGAAGAGGCAGCAACGCGAAGAGATGAAGTTGGCATCGGTGAGGGAGCAACAGGCCGAGGAGGAAAGGAAGAAGCTGGAGCAGCAGCAGGAGCAGCTGGAGGATAAGTGCGTACACGACGGAGTTAGTTAATCGATCTATTCATTATTTATCGTTGTCATTTAGATTGGAGGAGTTGAACGAATCCGTGGAGAAGATCATCGTGGAGAAGGAGGTGGCCGCCGCCGAGGTGGTGACGCTTCAGAAGAAGAAATCCAAGGCGTTGAAGTTGCCGAAACCGAGAACCGGACCGCCGAAGGACGATTGGGCTGTGAGAACTGCAGCGGATATGGAGTCGACCAAGGAGACGACGTCGTTGAAGATGGAAACCAGCAAGGTTTCGCTGAGATCGAAGGCTTCGCGCAGCAAGACCGGCATCAAGAAGAAGAAAGTGCGAGCGCCTCCGCCGCAGCAGGAAGGATCGCCGTTCCACTACTCTCCACCGCAGTCGCCGCAGGCTGGTGGAAGTCGTCAGCAGCAGCAGCCCGCCTCTCCGTTCCACTACTCTCCGATAAAGTCGCCTCCACCAGCTCGTGGAGGTCAGCAGAAGCCCGCCTCGCCATTCCATTATTCTCCACCTAGGTCTCCGCCTCAGCAGCAACAACACCAAATGCAGGATGAGGCGAGGGCCCTGACTCCTCCTGTGAGGACGACCGTGCAGACCACGACGACGGTGGAGAATCCGCAGTCCGCGCACAGGGGAAGAGCTCCACGGGACAGCTGGGGCGGGTTCTACTGAGATCCCAGCAGGAATCCTTCGTGCATCACAAAAAAAAAACATGAATTGATTTGAGCGACGGATGAGAGAAAAAAATGCAAATCGGGATCGTGTGTGCGTCGCACCCGATGACACCTATCATAATTTTTCGAAAAAAATAATTCACCGACCCCCATCCTCCTTCTCCGGACGAAACCTCCCCTTTTTTTGGAACAGACATCGAAATTCTCCAGTTGACTTCATAAGAACGCGCCATGGAGCAAGCAGAGGACCTCAACTACGACTTCAACTACAACATGTTCCTCGCGAAGACGATGCTCGGAAATCTGGACAGCCTAACAGGTTCGACGATCATTATTTTCTACGAAAGATCTTGTACTCTATGTGCTTTAATTATTGTTTCCAATATTTTGTAGATGAAGAAGCTCAACAAGTTTATTCATTTTTAAGTGATTCTTCGAAATTCAAAAGCATTCTTAAGTGAAAATTGTAACAGGATCTATTGACTCTATATTTCGAATATTGAAAGGTTTTAATGTTGATAGAATTAGCAAGTTTAATGATTCTTAAGAGATTATTTGAAAGTTCAGGACATTTCATTTTGATTTGGATCTTCAGAACAATCCATTTATTTTTAGTTGAAGAAACTTTACATTTTAACTAGTTTAATCATCGAAACGATTCTTAAGTGATATTCTTTGAATGTTGTAAACATTTCTGCTTTGAGCAGTAAAAAGTTTTCATGATTTCATATTAATTTTGATGAAATGTTTGTAAATAATTTGTAAAATACGAAATTATCACTGATTTCAAGTGCTTCAATATGTATTGTAGATTGTTGATGCAACAGTTTTCTTTCCTTCTAATCATGTTTAATTAGGAATGAGAAAGTTTGTTGATTTCCTGTGAACTTTTGCAGATCGACAGCGCGTTGTCAAATGGATGAAGAAGCTGACGACGTGCAACAAGTCCATCGAAGAGATGAAGCTGCGCAACGACTTCATGTACTACCTCGTCCTGAACGTGCAGAATCGCGAGTTGCGCTCCCCGTTCACAGATTCGCCGCCCCCGGGTCCATTACCACATCTAGCTAATCTGCTGGTAAATCAACACTGCATGTCTTCTTTTGCAACCCTAATTGTGTTCCTCTTCTCCTCGAAGCCTGGCGGTTCTGCGACAGCGGATCTCGAAGGTGCCGGAGGATGGGCGGACAAGAGCTCCCACCACGAGGAGAAGCCGATGCTCTACCAGAATTCGCCCGACGGCGGAGCCTTCCTCGCCGCTCAGCCGATCCCCAGGTGCGGAGCCTTCTGTTACCTAGCAGTGGTGAGCAGATCTCCGAAGAAGGCGGAGGAGGATTAATAAACCAATTTGTATAAACTCGACGAAGAAGACGACGGCACAGGCGCTCATCACGGTGTTTCCAACGTGTATCTTTTACTTTTTTTTGTGTGGGCGAAATATTCAGTGCAGGAAAAAAAGAAATAACGAAACCATTTTTATTTTATTTTTTTTCTAATAAAGAAAATATGTACTTTTTTTTTAATAATATTGTATGTATAATAATTGCTTAATTAAAATCATTTTTCTCTGTTCTTCGCGGCGTGTTTCGCCCGTTTACCTTTCAACCTTTTGTTTGCGGTTCGCCCGGACACGCCGCTTCCGGCCTTATCCTGCTTCTTGTGTCTCTTGAGGAATTTCGAGCGTTCATTCTCCTCCCTCATCGATCGTTTCCTCTGCTTCCGCCTCTCCACGTCCGTTTTCCTCTTGAAGACCTTACTGTTTTGCACCTTCTTCGTCGCCTGCTTCTTCAGCGTGCTCTTGATTTCTTTGCTGGACGAGAACTGCTTCTTGGGTTTCTCCACTTTAGGTTTCTTCTTCTCCGTTAAAGACATTCCAGGCATTTCCTCCTCGTCCTCAACTTCCTCCTCCTCTTCGACAACTTCCTCATCGTAGATCGGTTTGTTCGGTCCAATCCAGTTGTTCTCTTTGGCGATCTCCTCCGGGGATAATTCCACGACTTTCACTGTGACTTCTTCATCCTCGAACTCCTCCACTTCTCTGCCCAAGATTTTATCGACTTCAGGGATATCCCTGTGAGAAACGACCAGTTTCTTGTAACTCTCCTTCGCCTCCAACTTCAAACGTTTGCGTTCCTCCTTCAAGTCCTTTTCGAGTTTGTCCTTTGCATACTGCTTCCTTTGGAGTTTCCTCTTGTGGAACCCGGTCAAGAACTCTCTGAAAAATTTAAACACACATGATTTAGACACCTTTATTCTAATACTACAAATAATGTAATTAAGTTTTTACCTACGTTTAGCCTCGTCGAACACGATATTCAACTTGTTCGATCTGTTTTTGGGCCTTCTAGCCCTTTTCTTGGTACTCTCTTCAGCTGCCATGCTTATTTACTAAATCAAAATACACATGATACAGATATGCTCCAAGGAAACATAACCTCACAAATTTGGCATACACACGAATTTAAGCCATCTGTTGTCGTTCGAGTCAAGTCAAGAAAGAGGGGGACCAAGTCTTATGTAAAAGTAATTGTATTCATTATAAATTAAACAATGTTTTCGGTATTTATTTCAAATGTTAATTGTTGCAGCGTTTATTCAAAATTATTTCTTTATTTTTATGCATTGAATCCCAAATATTTCTGTTTCATTTACATCCACTTGCTTTAAAGTGAGGTGTTTTAGTAAATTAAAATTAAATTATTTAATTAACAATTGTTTAATTGTTGTCATATTGGCACTTTAATGTCAAACCAAATTTTGAATTTAATCAAAAAAGTTGGCAGTCTGCGTCTGCGCAAATCCGCGGAGTGGGCCGTTTAGTTCTGCGCGTCCCTTTCTTAAGTTAACATCATTTTCAAGTAGAAGGGCGAAATAATTGGCGGAAATCCATCATCGGAGATGCCGGTCCTATTGAATTTCGGCAGTGAAACGTGAGTAAATCGTAGTCTTTTTCCTGAAAACATTAGAAACGGCGAAGAGACGCGTCCCCCCGCTCCTCATTCGGTAGCATTGCCTTTTTTTGCGATGTTCTCGAGTTCGGTTGAGGTAGAGTTTTTTATTGCAAAGTTTTTTGTTGCAAATCAACAACCTGAACATATGCACATTTGCCTATGAACGTCTCTGATTGGTCGATACACAACGATTTCCCTCGCAATTGCGAGTTGTGCGGCGTTAAGACTACATCATCTAATTGCGTCTTCAAAGAACATTCAATTTCATCCCTTGATCCACCGCTGCAATTAAACAGGTTAGTGCATTAACATAATGTTGAGCCTCCTTTACCAATTTCTGCTATTTGTAAGCATGTAACTCCTTAATCTGAGCCGCAAATTCGATTTCGAAATGACGCGTCGCCATATTTATCTTTTTTTTCATATAGCATTTCTTATAAATAAACACAATTATCAATGTTTTCCAATTATCAATCTATTACATTTATTTCATGTGTGTTGACTTTTTTACAGCTTCCTTATTTTTCTTGAATTACATATTCGTCTTTTAAATGGATGCAAGGTATACAAAATACCAGGTCATTCCATGAGTATTATGTTCGTAGTAATACGCATTGAATGG
>JAFMTC010000636.1:165012-179586 GCA_018845635.1 Nicrophorus orbicollis | reverse complement strand
GAATTGTCGTGGATTAGTATATTTAATGCAAAATGGTAATGGTTTTCCAAATTACGGTATTTTGATGTGAAATAACTAGTTTTTAAAGTACGTTCAATAATTAATAAGATATACTATATAACTATAATATAATTTATTGGCCAAATCAACAAAATACAATTCTAAATTTAACAACTAAAATTTAAAAAATCAAAATAATCAAAATAACAAAAAAAACAATAACAGCAAGGCTTGCTAAAGATCTATCGACCATTAGTCTTTCCGCCTCAATCAATCAATCTTCTTAGAAAGTTTAAAATTCGAATACTTTATGTTTAACTCTATTTAATATATTTTTATTACATAACAATAAATAAAGTAATCATTATTTTCTTATTTGACAAATTAGTAAACCATTTTGAATTGAAAAATCGACTTCTTATTACCTCTAATTAGGTTAGCATGTATTATTTTTTCATGCAATTATAAATATGCGTTTAATTATGTAATTTGTACCATTGCATTTAAAGATGTTATAATTTACAGCAAGTTTAATACATAATTCTGATAAGATTATCATTTTATTTGTTATATTGATTAATCCTATACACAAGATTAATGCGTTAAGATATCTTAGTATGTAATAACGTCATGTTTACGTTTAACTGGATGAGAGGAAATAATACTTGTTATTCCGAAGATGTTTAAGTATGGATTATTTAAAATTATGCATTACATTCACTTAGGAATAGCATTGAAAGCAACAAATAACAAATCATATTAATCATAATCGTAATAATGACTGAAAAAAACACATATCAGTTAGATAAAAACTAAAAATTGATGGGTCGTTCAGAAAACAATATCCCGTACTTCAAGTTTAATTGAAATAGATTCAAATGTTCGATCGGATTGAAACACTTCAAATTGAATAACGAGTGTTTCGCTCTGATATTGATTACACCCTAAACAGAAACGGTTTGCTACGTGCATATGTGTATCTGTTGTTGGTTTTTTGTTGTTTTTCGTCGCGTCTGTGTCACTCCCCTATTTGCAATTCGAAAAAATTCAATCAGCTTTGGATTCTGTGTGCAATTTCTTTTTTTCTGTTTCATTTTGTTGCACTCGTTTGAATTAAATCGCACTCGTGCAAATTGCAACAAACCGTTCGCATTTTCAATCTTTTCTATTTGTTATCGAACGGATACAACTAAATACCGGGCGGTTCCAGCAACTAACAAAAAAAAACGTTTACACGCATACAGAGAGAAAACCAGAAAGAATGGAAATGAAAATAATGTTCTCGAATAAATGCGGAATATGCTTTTCGCAGTTCAAAGGAGCATTAACGCAGTTCGGTGCGCATTTAGCCGTGTTCCATTTTGCTGACACACTGATTATTACGTAAGCCCACACGATGCTTATGCAATAATGTATCGCACATTTTGATTCCGTAACACGCGTATGTATTGCAGACGTAATTCCATCTTCGGACACCTCACGTGGATAGGAGCGAATAATCTATAAGGCCATCTATTGTTCAGCAGGAAACTATAATGTAATGCTACAGTTTTGTTGTTGTTCTTGTTGCAAGTCTACAACAATCGGCGTTGTGCAAGAAAACGTTGTAATCCGGCATGAAAATGTGTTAATTTTAATTAATAAATTGCAATTTTTTGTTGGACATTAACTTAATCTAATGAAAGTTTTGTTTTATGCTGCTTAAACACCTTGTATTATTTACTATTTAATCTTGTTAATGCATGTAATTCCAAGGGATATACTTGAATGCATTCAACTTCGCTTTAAAGATAGTATACTTGTTTTACTATTTTTCAAATATCTCCCGATTTACACGGTACTTTCGCTTTAACACGGTTTTTGGTATAACGTATTAAAATAACTGAGAGTGGTATTAAAAAAGCTGTAAGTGAACATTAACTTTTTAATTCTTGTTTGTTTTCAAGTTAATTTCAAAATCCATGGTTTCGATTTGCACGGTTTTCTGAGAAACGTTACTAATCTTCATTGTACTTTTATTATGAACATTTAAAGCATTAATAGTATGTTCTATACAACTTTTAGAGTCTTTGGATATATAAATGCATTTATTTATATAATAATAAACATATTTTCAATGATTAACATAAACAACTAAGATAATCAGTGATAATCGTTTCTTTTTTATATTTAAAAGTTTAAATTATAATTTAATTAATCAATAAATTTTAATCCTTGAGTCAAAATACATAATAATCAACAATATGTTATAATTATTAAGGTGCAAATATTTTTTATTCTTCATAAATAATGTAAGAGTTGCATTAAATTGCAAAATATGTCTCATCGCTGACAACTTGATTTTAATTCTAATTTCCTTACTGGAATGCAAGGTTACATAATATTCTCAAGATCGATGAAAATTATTGAGTATAATCAGTTCAATCAATCAATGTCACATCATTTAAAGTTTAATTTTTCGAAGTTATTTTTTGAACTATATAATTCTTATTTGAAGATCTGAAAGAAATATATTGTTACAGCTTGAAAAGCTTACTGTAATAGTCATAAACACGTCATCGAGGGCGTGAAGGGAGACTCTTGTATCCGTCTAACTATGTTTGTCGAAATGGGCTGTTGGCACGCATTTCCGTACCTTCGTTATACCAGAAGAATTGTTGTAGTAAATATTTATTATCACTTCATTCTTAAACTAATAAACAATTTATAGTACTCCAGCAATACATTGGAGTGAATTAATAATAACATTACTTCAGTCCCAATTTTATTAGTGAAATTAATCTATAAATGTTAATTAACTCGATATTATTATAACATATCAATGTATGTAACTACATAACGCTATAAATACAATACTTTTAAAAGTTCTTTTCTAAATGGCAATCATTTAAAGTCGTTTACAAATTGTTAAATAAAACAAAAATATGCACGAACAATGCACCATTGCCGGTTAAGACCGTAGGAATTTGTGAGAATAAACGGCAAATGTAAATATTGACCTGGAATTACCCACCGTAATCTTTCACACTGCTGAACTGTTACAGACTTTATTAAACGCATTAATTAGGATAAGTACATTTGCACATATTTCGTGCCATTCTCATCGTGATACTAAATAATTGTATTAAATATTGGTATAGCTTATTAAGTGCTTGTTTACTTGTTATTTTGTTTCATTATTTTTTGTTATTAATATTGAATTTTATTAGTATTAAGCTATTTTTTTGCATAGAAAAAATTCCTTGATACATTAACCCTATTTATTGGTGTGTTTTTTTAATAATATTAGTTTAAGTCATTCAACTTTGAAATCAATAAATTAAATAATGTTTGCTTATTTACTGAATACAAATTGTATTAATTCCTAGTTTTCAATTTTATTTCTACTATATTTTAGTAGTCTCTTCTAATTTGATTTGATTATATTCTCATTAGAAGTTAGAAATATTGAATTTTCGCTTTATGTAACTAAAATTAATATAATTAATAATTTTCTATAGAAAAAACAGAAGTCACTGTTATCTATACAGTTGAAAGAAATATTTTAATTATTGCTTTTTCGATGATTCTATTTATTCGAGGCTATCAAATACATTGCTGTCACCTGTATCATTCAAGCATCACAATTGAATTCACTAATTTAACGCATGCATGGATGTAGAACAATATAAAGAGACGGTATGAACAGATTTACCACTGTCTTTAACCTTTCCTTTGAATTGTTCATTAACATCAAAGTCGAAGGTCATTCCAGTATTATTCTTTAAGATCCATTTCCTTCTCAGAATAAGACAACTTCCTCTAAAACATGTTATTTGCGATTTGTTTGTCCAAAATTGTAATTACAACTAGCATTCCTTTCAAAATCTTCAAGCCACAATCAATTTAAAAAGATATGACGCACCTTTGATATCTCCATTACGTGTTCGCACCCTGTGATGTTCTAGGTTTTCGCATCGAGGGTCTTCAACTTCAAAGTACCTTCAATATTGAAAAGAAAATAAGTATACGTGACAAAGATAAGTGATTAGATAGCATGGGGTGCATATTTGTTTAGCATATTTCAAATTTAGACAATATATACGTAGATTATTCAAATATGCAAGATATATATATTACCAACTCAAGATAAAGCCTTCAGTAAAATATAATATGTTGGTAATCGATAAATTTGAATAGAAATTTTCAATTTTGATCACGTATTTTATCTGAAAAATAACTTTGCAAAGAAGTTCCTGTTAGAAACAGCAGTCCAATGCAGTTTTCTAGATTTAATCGAATTTAGAGATAATAGTTGGAAATACTTGTATATCTAAATTCTTAATGTAGATATGGACTGAATTATTGTGGAATTATTATCTGTACTCTATTTTTGAACTGAAAACATGTGTCCGGTTTATTATTTTTGGATATTTATCATTCTCTGACTTCTTTTCCGTTCCGGAAAATTGTCAAATTTCCAAAACTGATATATCAGCATAATAATCATGCACAAAAGAGCAACAAATATTTTACTCGTGTACTAATTTATATCTTCGGAGCGGAACATAAATATTTTGCAGAGATATTTTAATGTGAATGTTTACAAAATTTCGGAATTTCAGCGGAGGCGTCGCGACGACGATGCAGACGATGATGGATGAATCGAGGACTATGTTTCTTTTTCATACTTATCCGGTAATACCGGTACCAGTTGTCAGCAAACGCTTGTTGCAATGTGAAGATAGACGAAGAAAGAAAAGACGGACTCATGTCTTTTTCGTACGTATGCAATGGCATTCATTCTGTTCGCCGTTTCCAATGTCGACGAGATGAGTGTATAAATGTAGGAGAGGATGAGGTGGAGGAGGAGGAGGAGATCGGTGGTTCTGTGACCTAGGTTAACTCCGACGGACTTGCGAGTGTGAATGTATATATACATGCATTTATGTGTGTACGTGAGTGCGTATGATACATGCAAACAGACACACGCTCACTCTCACGTACGTCATCCATGCTGTATGTTTAACTGCGTATCTGTGGATGCGTTTCAGATGCATGGCATGGAGTAGGTTCTTTAACGAGCTTTAATTACTGAAATGCTGCGGGCAATTGTCAGACAAGAGCCGTGAGGAATAAAGAGCCAAGCAACAAAACCAAAACGATGAGATGATGATGTTGATGTTGTCGACGATGACGGCTGCCGCTTTGTATCTTGCAGAGAGGTCCAGGATCAGCCACCGCGCATCATCATCTTCATGATCGCAGAAGATGCTTTTTATTGTTCCTGTAGATTCATTAAACTTTCCTTTTTTTAGTTCCGTAGCACTTTTCTCCCTTGGGCGAGCGTATTTTTAACTCTACCAGACCCTACCTCGTAACGTCCTATTTATAAGTATGCTTTGATAACGCAGTGCTCTATTTTAAGCATGATTATAAAATTAAAAATAAATTAATTGTAATTAACATAGATTTTCTAATTATGCAATCACAACAATTTATCTAATAACAAAGAAAAACAACAGTGGAGTTTCATATCCATATATTTACATTTTAAAAAAATACACAGGGTTTATAAAATAAAATTAAAGTATATACATTATAAATCCCAAGAGATTAAAATAATTGTTAATTACAAAGTAAAGTACAGGAATGATATATTTGAAATTCTAATTTTTACAGCAAGCATTATTTGTTTATTTACTTATTCTTTAATCAGATAAATGTCTTAATACATAAAACAAAGAAATCTAGATAAAAATAGTTTGCTTGAACTTTGTTAAGACTTCTGAATTTCAATTCAAATCTCACCAGACATAATTCCAGATTCATAAAATTTACCAAATATTTCTTTTTAACGATTTTATGTTGTTAAATAATTTTTGTACGACTTTAGAATATTTTTTTGAGTTTGAAAGTCAAATTGTAGACTAATTATTTAAAATAAATAAATAAAATAACCAATAGTGATTTTATGTTGAAACCAATAATAATATATAATAAATATACATAAATATTTCCAAATGATTTATTAATCATAAAATATCAATAAATTCGCATGGAATAGATGCCCAAATAATAATACATAAAACATGAACTAGGTGTACATTCCATATATGATTGCTTATATTTCAAATATATTATTTCATGAAATTTCATTGCTAGTTAAACTCGTAGAAAATAATGTATTTCTATTACAAAAAAATTATCATTCGTATATCATTTATGGAATATATATGGTTTTATTTCAAACCAGAAAGAAAGATTAATATATGGTTTATGAAATATAAAATTTGAAAAATGAATTTCTTTTTATAAACGACTTTAATATTTCAGATATTATTTACAATTAAGCCTTATAGGAAAAAATGATATTATTAGAATAACACTTAATCACTACAGAAGATACATCTTAGTAGCATGTATTCGTATTTAACAAACTCGTCTCGGATTCACACTCAACTTATTCAGCCGTCAAGTAGATTAATTAAATCTGTCCGTATATTTTTAGATTATTTTTTTTGTTCATTATAATTACTACTGCTTCTCACAGCTAATTGGTCTTTCGACGTTAATATTGGATATAAAATATAAGACCTCTTCTGACTGGTAATATATAATTTGCGTCTCGTTTAATTGTAAATATAAATAAAAACTGTTAACGTACGTAAACGTAAACTGAAAGATGATATCATTTCCTGTCATAATCACAAAAACAAAGGTTACATGATTTTTTAATATGCAAAACTGTGATTCATATACTATTATTTACAATAAAACAAACAACATATTGCTGTTACTTTTACATGGTAAAAGATCCTAGAAAATTGTCATACTAGAAGTTTGTGTTCTGAAGATATTTTCTACCAAATCGGATGTAATTAGATAAGGTCGTCTTATCAACTTTTCCACTTATGCCTAACTATTATTTTTGGGGGGTTATACGACAAATTATGGAACACAAGCAAAAATATTATAATTGAACTAATTTTACTCAAAGAGTAAATTTCTGTTTTGTTAACTTATTGAAATGCACACGATCTCATCTATTTGTTTGATGCTTAGATTGTAAGCTTATCGTGAATTAGTTTAAAAAATGCAAAACAATGTATTTGTTATACAATTTATTTTTTAAAATTATTGAGTTAATTAATGATTTTTATTTTCATAGTAATCATCAACCAGTTGCAAAATATTTTTCATTTATCCACTTGAAATGCTTGTGTATTTAATATATTTTATTAAAAATGTATGGTATATAAAATATACAATGTATTTTAAGACTTTGTAGCTGCAACTGAAAATATTAAAGTTATGCAACGCTTTAAATATTCCTGTAAGTCGTAGAACACGAATAAACAACCTGCAGTATGTTGCTGGATTAACAATTGTCGTACAAATTGCATGCTGCTTGACAAACGCTGTATGAAATATATCTCATACTGTTTCCCATTACGGAAATCATTAATAAGAGCTTTGAATGAATATTGTATGAAATATTTATTTAGAGAATCCGTTTAAAAGCATCATTTATGAATTCAAATTTATTTTAATAAGCTTAGAATCTTAAACGGTTTGTGGTGAGCATGAATTATGCATATCCGTCTTTGCCTGTTCAACAAACGTCTTTTACAATAATAGCTTTATTCAATAATGTTGCTAATGAAATTGTAAATTGCAAATGCACTCGTGTTTTTTGCACGTCAACATCACGATAATTAAATCATGTATTTATATATAAACAAGAAAGAAACTCAGAAATCAACACGACTTTAGTTTTTTTATTCTCTATAATAGCTTTAATATTTAAAAATCAAGTTTACATATTACAAAGATGTACATTTAGAATTTATTGACTCTTGGCTTCTAGTTATTTTATATTTGTTGTGAAGAACGGAAGATTGCTTAACTAACTAACTTACTAAAGTTAGGTCTAAATTACAGTATTGTTTTCATGTTAATATATACAAATATCCATGTCAAGCAATCAAAATTATTCATTGTTACTATTTGTAAATTTAGAAAATATTGGTTGATGTTGTCATAAAGATTATAAATATTGAAAAATTGCTTTGTTTAAGTGTATTTTTTTATAATTATCAATTATAATATATTTGTTAAAATATGTTATTAAAGTATGTTTTTTTTATTGTACAAAATGTGTTAAAATAAATAATAATAATATTTATTGTTACATTAACTTTGCAACATTAATAATTAGAGTGGAAAGATACGAAGATTGTAAATAATTTAATGAAGTTTATTATTATTTATTATAAGAATAAATTATTGATTAATATTCTTTTTCAATTTGAATTTTACAATAGGTAATATTTGTATTATGTAAAGTCAAATATCTGACATACACTTGTCGTTATAAAGTCTATTTCCTTTTATTGATTTCTTCAATAATGCATATGATTCAAATCAATCCGCATACAGTAGGCTATTGACCTGAAGTTCATTTACATAGAATTTACATTTTCTGAAGCAAACAAGCTTTATATCCGAAATAGTTTCAGAAGTCTGAAATAGATGAGATATTATTCGGTTGAAAGAAATTCTCAATAAAGAAAACACAGTTGCAACAAGTCTGCGTTTAACTTTTTGAAGTTTACTCGGAACGTAAATAGTGCAGTGATTGTGTGAGCTTGTTTACGATCCAAAAATATCGTTTTCGTCTCTTTTACTAACCGTAAGCCCCTCTGCACCCCTACCTTGTTCAGGCTGTGGCTTCTTTTTTTTTCTCTCTCTCTGTAGAGCAGACATACATTTTCCACAAATATGTTTTCCTTTTTCTGTTGCGTTTTAGCCCGAATCGCATGTGCGATGGATGGACGTGGCGAAGCCAAGAATAGAAAAGACATCTGTGGCAGAAACACCGCGGTGCGTGTCAAGGTTACCAGAGAAGAGTTCGAAACCGAAAGCGTTCCTCCATCCTGTTCTTCGCCGACGATCCTCTCCCATATGCGATTTTACTTTTGAAACATTTGCAGACAGAAAACGAGCGCAGACGAGTCTCGAAACTAAAATAAAAGGACTGAAAGAAAAAGGCAGCCGCGAGATTCAAATGCGAAGAGTCCTAATTGACGCTTCGGGAAGGAAAGAAAATTGAAATTACTTTGCAAAAATGTAATTGTAATCATTATTTAAATTGTTCCGAGCCGTTGAAGTAACTTGTAGTTTTCTTTGCGGAGCGAGGCAAGTGAACCTTCTCTTCTCTCATCTCCTATCTTCTTTGCTGTTCTCTTTATTTGTTCTTTCAATAAAAGTCTGGATTCGAAGTCATGACCCCGAGGTTAGAGACGCTAAGTGCAATGCCATCCGAGAGTAAGAAGTAATTAAAAGCAGCCTACTTAATGGGCTCTGATAGAATGCCTTCTTGGCACAGCTGAACTCTCTAGAGAGCCGCCGCATTTTGTAACGCCGATGCGCGAACGTTAATCGAGCATCATCAATTGAAACTATTTTTATTTGTTTGTTTTTTTTGTAATAGAAACTGATTGAAAATGATGGAAAGTGAATAAAAGTGTAATCAGCCCGTCGATGGAGATGGAGAAACGCTATTCTTCTCCACGATAACTCACAATACCAGTTCGGGGCGACTGCTCTCTGTGTGTGGGTGAGGTTCTTCTAAGAACTCGCTTCCAAGAAATGAGTCGTAAGTTACAAGTCATAACCCACAGAGAGTGTTGGCCTCCATTTCAAAAGAACGCAAGTGAAAGAAAGATACTATATATAAAAAAAAGGAGTATACACGACCAAAAGGAGGAAAATGGAATTTTACCAGTAGAAAACATTTACGCCGCGCCACGTTCATACAAGATTATTACTTGCACGTTGCACTTTTTTCTTTTCTTTAGCGCACCACCACCTTCTTCATTTCATGTATTAATATATTTTTTTAAACAAACGCAATTACGTTTTCTTTCCGCCTTCCAGGAATAATAAATCTCGGATGTTTCCATTTTATGACAAATTAGTGTTACCGAGAAACCGGAGGATAATGTATTCAAAGGACTGTTAACCGTAAAAATTTGTCAGAAGGGATCCAAAAGTTTTATTACGAAGTAAACATATAAGAATTCCACAACAGATTCTAAAGGTACACAGGCAACGGACGCATATATTTATCTTTGATCGTAAAAGTTCAGGATTGAGAGAAAGACAACAAAAACAACAAAAAAAAAGGGGAAGGTTGGATGCTGCTGCAACTCTCGTAAAATTCGATTGTATCCTTTTGGAACGTTATCGGCCTATTGCCATTTGGGGTCCTAAAGTTCGGAGGAGGCAAAAAAAATACACAAACCATGTGTATATATAAGCGACGAAGAAATGATAACAAAAGGGAGGAGAAACCGATTTGTCAACGTGCTGAAAGCAAATTGTGTTTATAATAATATCTTTCAGTTGTATCCCGATCCGATGCAGCGGTATTCACGTTCCATCCATTCTCGTCCCCCACGGAATTAATATTATTGTATTTCTATATATTATATCCCGAACTGCTGCCATCGCGAAACGTCAATTTATTGCGTTGTTCGGACCTCGAATGGATTGCCTATTTGGCCAATATTATTCAATACTAAACGGAGCAGATGCAACATTCCACTTAGTCACAATAAGATATCTATCTACTCACTTACTCAACTTCAATATGATTATATTGATATCCAGACGAGTAGGTTGTATGTATTAAAGGTGAGATTAATATTGTTTGCTTAATTTTATGAATATTGAGTCAGCAGTAACAGATTTTGCATAAAAATTTCGATATTATTTATCTTTTTTTTGTTGATCATTATTTTCTTGTTGATTTGTTGTATACATAGATATTAAATTAACATGAAATTAATCAGTATTATTTTTTACGGATTGTTTCAACTGAATATGAAATAAAATATATTTACATGGGCAGAAAGACCTATAATCTATAACACTTTGCAGCTATAGCAATAATTGTATTTACTTTTTCTTTTATTTGTATTTTCAGTTTGTATTTTTGTTGCAATAAATGATTATACTTTCATTTAATTTTTGATCATAACATATACACAATAATTAAGCAATGTTTCATTTAATATTTCAAATAATGCTATGCGTATTTTATAAATCTTAATCTTAAATTTAGATTTTTTTTATGACTTTAAATGAATTATGAGTTTCTCGTGGATGTAATTAGATATGTTGAAATAAAAATCTTTAATTGGAATAGATTCGACTGCGGCTCTGGCCAGAAATACAAATAAAAAGAAAGCATTTTTAATGACGAAATCCCGACAACTTGTAATATGATACAGGCAATTACGAGGGAAACCATCTAAGAACAATTATAAACAACCGTTGCACATCTGTTGATCTACTGGGTTATATTTACTTTTTTGGTTTGCGGTTGACTCAAACTTTGGAAACGATCGAACCAAATAATTAAAAATGTTTATTTATATGAGGATTGTAAGCTGGACTCCAGTAAGATCATAAATTAGCTATTTTACCGTACCACTGTGTCTTATTTTTTACTCAATTTAATCCATAACTTCCGAGGTGCCACCTGACTTACAAATTTAAATACTTGAACATAATTTTATGCATGATATAAACATTTGTGTAAATAATGATATTTTTATGTACTTATACAATTTACAATATGCTAATAAGTATAGTTATTATATATATGTTATTAAGTAAAAAATAATTAATATCCTTAATATTAATCAGTGTATTTAATTAAGAGATTTATATTTTAATAACTTTTTATTCTTTACAATCTTAACTTTATGAACAAACCGATGTATACATATGTTTTTCTTTAAAACTAAATTAAAACAATCATTTAACATGTGTATATATAATATTCTTATAATTATAATCATATTTACTATAAATTATAGATAAATATAAATAATTTAATATGGCAATTAAAAGAAAATTATTACTTTTTAATTACACAAATTGAATGGATAAATGTATACTATGTTCTTTTTATTCTTAATTTTTTTAATATTACTTGAATTTAATGTATTGTTGTTTCTAGTTGAAATGTATTTACTTTTCTTGTGTATTAATAATTTTTATTTAAATAAAACAGTAAAAGAATCATTGATAATAAAATTGATATTAGTATTTGAAACACAACGATACTACCGTCAGTGCCATAAGGAATGCAGACGCACATGTACGGCCACACACGTTGCGAAAAAGATTCCTCGATTAGAATGTAAATTTGAATATAGAAATATTTTGCAGCGCAAATTGCTATTAAAAAAATACAACATTAAACACGGAAGGAAACGAAATATATTGAATATTAACATGCGAGTATAAATTATTTATAAATTCTTTGCAACGAATACTTAGAAATTATTTAAATATACAACTTGAATACAAGGGCTATCAACCAAACTATTTCTACCCTATTTAATTAAAATCATAATAATAAAAACATATAATGCAACCCCAACTACACTGAATTTAATAGCAATACAAAAAGAAGAAAAAGAAAATATAATGACAATAGGTCTTTCTGACCTAATATCTTATTTTAACTATTCAATTGCGGTCAATAGCCCTTTGTAACAGATATTGTATTTGTTTTATAGATTTGTTTAATTATTGTTGTATAAAAATAATTAAACAAATCTATAATAATCTATAATCTTCTTAGATTTATATATAATATATAATACTGGTTTCAAATTAAAGGCCCACGGGCCTCATGTGGCCCTTGAATAAATTGTACATGACCCACGAATACATTTCAATTTTCTAATCGTACATTTAGATCTTTTTTTTGTGAGTTTGAGGTCTATAACATATATATTCTAATAATTATAAAAGTTTATTTTTTCCAAACATGTATATACCTAAATTTTTTGGTTTTGGAAATGTTAAATTGCATTTTTTCTTTATTTTAACTATTTCAAATAGCAATTCCAAGCAATATTTTTGAATGTTTAAAATGAGTTCCTGCATGTAACAAGTTTTTTTAATTTGAAACGTAGTTCATTTAAAGTGGATTGACAATATTTTAATGATGAAATTCCGTAGACCGAGTGCGAGCAAATTGGGTTTTATGCGGCCGTCAGCACGGACATGCAACAGCAAGAAGAAGATGAAGAAGAAGAAGAACAAAAAATAAATAACACGAGAAGTTGAGAAGAGAGGTGAAGTCTATCAAAGCAGTTTTATTAAGGCTTCTGGAGGCTGGCGATGTCTAGCTGATGAGGATGTATATTTTCGAAGAGCACATGTGTTTATCCCTCCATCCGGTTTTTCGAGAACAAACCGAGTTCCTGTACGTGCGTCTGCCTCCTCCTCATGCAGAGTGCACACATCCACTCTTAAGATATTCAACGGCATGTTTATATTTGCCACCAAATGCCTTCGACGAATTCTGTTTATCAGCGGTCGAGGCCGTGTAAAGTGCTTCTGATAATGAAATAAATCAAAAGCTCTTTCCAGAGAAAGAGCCTCTTGCAGCGTCTTCTTCCTCCATTCCTCTCCTCCCTCCAGGTCATGTGTGTCTGTATATTTATTTATTCCAAGTTCTAATAGATCGAATTAAAAATAGCTTCGTCTTCGTGTTGGAGAGATCCGTGCAAGAGTTTCTCCATCTCTCGGACTCCGGCTCGTACGACAATATGACATTTATTTCAATTAGAGTAATGAACGTTGCAGTGCAACAACAATCGAAGTCGAAACTGGCAATTTTCACTTTCTCACAGACAAAGAGACACACTGCTAAATAATTTAATTCGCTTATGTGGAAATAATGAATATGTATTATACATTTTGTACGTTTTGTTTTCTCGGTTCAAAGTAAAGCAACATAATTACAGGTATCGTAGGTCCCACGAACGTAGTGGAGAAGAGTGCATCGAACGGGTGCATTCAGTGACCTAGACATACGGAATGTTCCTCCTCTAACCACATACACACACTGCTATTACTCACTTGTTCCTCTTCGTACTCAGTCATACACATACGCATAAGCACACGCGGATTCATGCACTTATAAATTCTTTATTACAACTCTATATATTTGCAACATATCATTGAAAATACGTTAATTTAGTAGTATTTAAAGTTCAACATTATCTTTCTATACTCATATAGTGTTTATACTAACGCATATAATGCAAGTCATAAGTATCACACTATAAGAATGTTAATTATTTTTAACAACTTATTCTTCAAGTTTAATTCATTAAATCATATCATTAAAGTTAAAAGTTCAGTCTTTTGCTGGACTCTATGTACAATACTAATTTTCTATTGAACATAACTTAATCAATATAGATTTTACTAAACACAATTTATTGTACATAAGCTTACCACAAAAGATAGTTAGGCAACAGTGTTTCCACCCTATATCAGGAGGAAGCAAAATGCGGCTCGCGAGCCACATGCGGCTCTTTGAAGGATTATTTGCGGCTCTCGATAAATGTACCCGAGTTCCCTTTTCATTTTTGTGATATGATTTTAATACCTTTTTTGCATACCTTTTAAATTATTTAATTGCGGCTCGCGAAAAATTTCAATTTTTCAAAAATGTCTCAGACTATCAAGGTGCTTGCTATATATATTAAAATGAGT
>JAFMTC010000636.1:139305-149634 GCA_018845635.1 Nicrophorus orbicollis | reverse complement strand
TTTTATGGACGAATGGCAGATATGAAAATAATTATGAAAATTGTATTTTCGCTTATATAAATTCTTAGTACACCCATACCTCGCTATACGTCCTCTCTTTATACGGCATTTCGCTATAACGGCCCTCTTCAATTAAGGACTATTTACGGCCTAAAATGTTTCGCTATTACGGCAAAAAAAAGTTTTTTCGAAGTCGATATATCTACATGTTGTCAAGGAATTAAAATTAACAATAATGAACCATGTTTGGAAAATAATATGGCCAAAATGTGTAAAAAGTGCTGATACAGAAGTTAATTTCCTTCCTGAAAATAAGCAAATCATTTTGGATCTAGCGCATGATCTCGGCTTTAAAGGTTTGAACGAACGTGATGTGCTTGATCTACTTAAAGTTGATAGGTAACCCCTTTCATATGAGGAGCTCATTCAGTTGAAAGCAGAACCGGCATTTGATGAAGAGAAAGAGCCTGTTGTATCCAAACAGCTAACATCAAAAAATTGTCGAAAGTTTTTTCCTATTTCGAACAAGGAATAAACATCTTCCTTGAAAACGATCCTGACGTCAAACGTAGCGCTAAACTTTCTCGAGGAATTAACTCAGCCATTAGCTGTTATAAATCACTGAAGAACGAAATAGACAAGAAGGCAAGACACACAACGTTGGACAATTTTTTTAAGCCAGGCCCATCCTCACCAGCGAAAAATGATGACGACAGTGATCTGCAGGTTACCATTTCATCATCGTCTTCAGATTAAAGCCATTTTAAAAAATATATGTATATATACATACACATATAACTTATGTAACATGAAGATGTTTCATTTTTGTTTATAGATTATTGTTGGTTTTTGGAGTCTGTTATTATTTTGTGTACAAATGTATATCCTTGTTATGTATGTATTTTGTATTTAATGAAATAAAAAGATAAAATGCATTTGGAATGATAAACCGTGTTACATATTTAACAAATTTGGAACCGATCCCATTGAATTTGTATGAATTTGTATTAGAATAATTGATTCCTTATACGGCTTTTCGCTTTACGGCCAAGTTTCGTGGAATAGATACTCTGTAAAGCGAGGTATGGGTGTACATATCTCATACATTCATAGTTCAACGACTGCCGTTACTGGTCATAGTAGTCTTTTTGAAACAGAACCATCATGTTCAATCTTTGATTTTATTTGTATTAAACTTTAATGTTAGTTCTTTAGAGGCATTACTTGAATTACCTAAACATTCGATTTTGATAGGATACAATTTGACGCTACATTCATAATAAATATGTTCTTACTATACAATAGTAATAATATACAAAAATTATTACATATGTCATTACATAATGCATTTCTTATTATTTATGTAAATAGTAGTAATTAGTTTACTGTCCTAGAGAGAAAATTTGAAATGTTACAATTATCAAATCCTCATGGGCATAGCTGGGTTAAAATTTGTGTAAAGAGAATGTTAAATTGAACAACAATGAACAATGAATTTAGCCCTGTATGCAGACTGTAACCAAATTGATATATTATTGTCTATCTTTCAAATCAAGGTTATAACAAGTGCTTGCATTACAAAAAATAGGTAATGGGGAGAGGTTCTCACAAAGTTCATTCCTCGTTTTAGAAAAAAAAAATGTTGGGCTGTAAATTGGTCAGCTCATATGATTTGGATCAGTGTATGAATGAACACAAAAAAATCAGTCTAGAAGTCTCTGAAGCAAATATTATATTTGTAATAACTGTCATATATTTATATTTTCCACAACTATTCCACGTGACAACCACCCCTAAATTGTTTTTTTTTTAATAAAAAAAACCCTTTTTTTAAAATATACTATATATACAAGTGTATAATCAATATTTAATAAAAATGTAATCCGTTTATTGAAATTTAATAGTTTCATATTTGTAACAACTATCCCCAATCTCACACCTCTACGTATAAATAAAGATTCTTTTGAATCAAATACAATATCAAATTGAAGTTATTTTAACAAACGTGTAACCAAGTAAATAAAGTCTACATACTGGTGAATACACATTTTGGAGATAATTAGTTCTATTATAGATATTCTATCATGTTTTCGAGATAATTGAGGGAAGGAAATTCAGGAACGTGGCGCTGCCGCCGCCGCCTCCTTCGATCCCTCGCTAAAGTTCCAAAGCTTCGAGATTAAATTAAATACTTATTCGTGTGGATTAAATAGTTTCTCCGATTTAATGGAAAATATAATTTAATTAATTTCGAAATGTTGAAAATGGTTTTCAGTTTGGGGAACACACAGTATGCATAAGTGTGTCCTTTCCTATTCTGCGAAGCAAATAAGTTGCGGTGAGAGCGGACATGTTAACTTGGTTATTTAGAAGCGTTAGTGGGCATCTAAGAGTTAAGTACCATCTCGAGACCTGTTCTCCTTCACTACGTACAATGAATGCCCCTCAAAATATATACCATACATACTCTTAACTATTTATGTGTAATATAGTGGCTTAATGCCCTCTACCAAGATTTTAGTTCGCTGAGGAACGTGCACTAAGTGCATCATCCGAGCACTCGAGCTTCCTTCGTAAAGTTTTATTATTATTTTAAACAATAAATTTACCTCAAATACTTACAACCTCGTTTCGTTAACAAGCATATATAAAAAATACATTTTCTTAATTATAACTCTTTTAACTTCCTGAGAACTACTATACATCTCATTATGTAAAATACCATTAAAAATAACGTATCTTATTATTTCTTTAATTACAATTAAAATAAGTAGAGGAAAGGTCATTATTGCATATACAAAAACTGGTTTTTGAATCTCAACACAAAATAAAATAGTGAATAGCGATTTTTTTTCAGAAACAACAATGACATTTTTTAGGGTTCAATACGTTTGAAAACTAGAAATAGCCGTTGATAATAAGTAAAAGTTGATTTAATATACTTTATAAAATATACCCATACCTCGCTATACATTTTCGATTTACGGCCTAAAATGTTTCGCTATAACGGCAAAAGAAACTTTTTTCCATGGCTATATATCTACATGTTGCCAATCTTGCGCAAGCGCAATAATTGATTCCTTATACGGCTTTTCGCTTTGCAGCCAAGTTTCGTGGAACATATCTAGCGAGGTATGGGTGTACTAATAAAGTTTGTAAACTATATTTTGCAAGATAATTTTGAGCAATTTTAATACCAAGTGTATATTACAAGTATAATGTATACTAGTACCTATATAAATATACAATTAAATAGATACTTGTATAAATCCAAGTACTTTAAAAAATCTATATCTTAAGCCAAACATTACTTATAGTTACTTGACATAATAGATGTTAAGTTGTACTGCGAATTCGCTTGATTTATAAATTATATGTATGTATTTACGAATGTTATAATTCACGATCACCATGAAAACACAAATGCATTAATTAATAATTGATTAATTCATAATAATACGCAAGTACGTATAATTGAAATTAGTCTGTAGTTTGTGTTTTAATTAATTTTCGAAAGGGTTGACATTAAAAATTAATTATTAAAATGGACAAATTTAATTTAAGTAATTAAACGCGAAATATTGACAATTCATGATTGTATTTCCCGTATTCCGCATTAAAAACATTTTTTTATTACGTTTCATTATTGCTATATCTAATTGAAAATATAATTCCTGCATAATTATTTTGCTGTTATATTAACGTTGTTCTGTTAATTATGTTTATATTTATTTACTTACTTTAGGATAATCTATATACGAAATAAAATGAGTTCAGATACATTTTAGTCATATCAATTAAAATTTTGTAATAAGCAAAGTGGACAAGACAAGACATCTACGTCCACATGAAAATACAGTGGTACCTCGACATACGAGTTTCATTCGTTCCGAAATTTTGCTCGTATCTCAAAGCATACGCTCCGCGTGTTGGTGTCGTGTGCAGCGGTGTTGTAGTGTGCAATTGCTCGTATCTCAAATCTTGCTCTCACCTCAAAGCAAAATATAGCTCGCTCGGCGGCTCGTATCTCAAAACACTCGTATATCGAAGTATCACTCTAACTGTATTTCCTATAACCAGGTATATTTACGCTTGGTGCAGATGTGGCAGTTAATGAATTGTGCAAATATTTAATTTAAATGTAAGTATTTTTAATTAAAATTTTATTAAATAATTAAATTTATCATAACACTTATTGAAATCTTATTGAAAATTAATTATTGTTTCAATTTCAATGGTGAATGTGTGACTTGTTTTGAATTAAATTATTTGTAATTTCTATGCAAAATGGTGTAGGTCAACAGCTTTGATTCATGGAAATACAATGACTTGTTCTAGCTACTTGTAAATTTACATAAAATACATATAAACGAGATTTCGCAAGAAACTTTCATTGATTTGAATACCATCTAATGTTGTTGCTTTTTAATGAGATATAATTTTAATGCAAATTTTGTGAAGGGTTTACATAATACACAATTGATAACAAATTTACCGACATTACGTAAATTATGATTTGAATAATTTAATAAATCTTATTCAATTTGGAGTTAACAAAAGGCATAGATTATAAATAATGTACCTGAGTGGGACAGATATTATGCTAATAGTTTAACTGTAAATAAATTCACATAATACATGAAGAACACGTCGTGGATGTCCAGTTTAGAGGGAAAACCTACCAACAAAAAAGATTTACATTACTTGTAACCTGTTTACTGCACTGCGTTAAGGAAATAAACATGCTGTAAATCGCATGCATAAAGCAGATTGGGGTACGAATTAAAACGTTTTTGTTGTTCTCGATTCCGTGTTTATCTTCATTATTCTATAATAAAAACCTAAATTAAAGTGCATTAAAGTAGAACAAAAAAATATATATGTATGTATGCAAACAGCAACGAAAATTTAACTTCGCCGAAAGCGATTTAAACGCTCGTGAAATGGCGTGGAGTGATTATTAAATTGCACAATCGCAACACAGGATTAACTTTTAATTATTTCCAGTCACGTCGCAAAACGCTTGTACACGCTGGCATTCTTATTCATTTGCAGTTTCCAATTTGATGGCAGCTTTTTCTCGACACATTCGAAAGGAACAACTTGATCAGGAGTAATGAAAATATCATTTTAAAATGCACTTTCTTAAGTTACAAATTATTTAATCATTAATTTAAGTTGAAATTTAAATGGTTCAACTTTAAACACAAATATTATTTAAATAATGTTTTAATTTAAAAAAAAGCTTTATTTATTGGTCTTTTAAACTAATTAGAGTGAAATTTCATAAAAATTAATAACTCTAGATATTTCATACCATTTTTTTTACAAATATTAATTATTTTTATATACGTTTATTTGTTCTTGTAATAACTATTATAATAAATTGTATAATATGTACTTTAGATATAAAATATATAACTGTTATTTTATAGCAAAAATATATATATACATTACGTTAAAATTTATGTCGGCTAAGTGAAATATATCTCCGAACAACTCGTTCACTAAACTATTTATTGTTCGCAATAAAAATAAACATAAAATACAGACAAACAAACATAAATTTATAAACATGAAATAGTGATCTTCTATTTAGTTTAGTTTAATGTATTCCAGTCACATTTATTGCTGAATTGAGATTCTTGAATAACTGTATCAATCTTATTACGCTTCCAAACTTTGTGTTACTGCTAAAGCCTTTAAAATAATGTATGATTACAGAAATATATTTTGAAAATTACTATATATTTCGCTGTTTAGTAATCGTATGATTACTACTATACTATATACTACTACTACTAAAATATTTGAATATTTATTAATACTTAACTAATCACTGAAGTTAAGCATCGTGTGTTATGAATATTATTTGAATCGATGTTTCAATAATACTTGAATATAAATTCATAATGGTACATATAACATAAGGTTAACGCAAATGATAACCAGTTAAAAGGAAAATAAACAAACAAATGTAAGTACTTCGATTATCATTAATTATTCAAAATTATACGTTTGTATCACAAAACTATCATTTGCTACAATTGTAAATTCATTGATGAGAAAATAATGCGACTTAGGAACCCCAAACAACATTATCATAAGCATAATTACAAAAGCATGACATATGTTGTAAAACCAGACGATGAATCATTAACATAGATATCTACGAGTAGTTTTGTGCAATTAATCTGATATAAGCAGATTAATCTGGTATATATAAAATTGAAAATATTTGTATACAAAATACGATAAAAAAATATAAATTTATACATTACTCATGTATCCTTGTAGATATATAAAACATATTTATTTCAGTGAAAATTGTGTTATCTTCTATACAATTATTTCTTACATAATTAAAAATAATGAGGTAGATTATTTATATAACTAAACGAATTCCAATATTTAAATTATGTTTTTTTAAACAAAACAGTAAAACTTATTGTAAAACCGGGAACGTAAGTAATTATTTATTTTTAATCATAAAATTACAATTATTTCGCAATGTCTCTAAATGGAAATACAATTACATTTTGGATTATTAATTACTAATTTATAAAAAAAACTGCTGTATTGACGTACTTTTAATTACTCAGTGGAAAAATAATGTATGATGCTTATTTTTCATTTACAAGTAGATTGGTGCAAGTAAAAAATACGCATTTCTTTCCATAGATTAATGGCCTGTCAATTACAAATACCAACGCTATTAATTTTGTATCAAACATAGAATGAGATGCATATAATTTGTTTTAAAAATGATTTAGATCTTAATGTGTGCATGACGTTAGAGCTAATTGGAATCTACATGATTCTCCTAAAATCAACAAGGATTTTTCATTTTCAATCATATTTTAAATTAAGAATTTACCAATCATCATTAGTGTGTTTTTTTTATATATAGCAAAAATTAGCTATTTATATTTTTGTTCGATATAAAAATGTATATAACAATAATTAGTATAAAGGATAAATTTATTACTTTAAATCAATTCTGAATAGCCATTTCACAGATAATATTTTTGCTTTAAATATTATTAAAAACTGCTTAAACAAATTAAACAGATAATTGAAATTACTTTTCTCAAAATACTTAAACGGATTAAGTTATATAGTAAGATTTGTTATATATTGATTGTTTCGGTTAGGGGTAATAAAGTGGTGAAACTAGCCAAGTCTTAGACATGTCACTGTTCCAACATCTGTTGATAACGTTAAGCGGATGGGAGTGACATTAAGTGGAAATGGACGAAATAAAGTTAGATTAGTTCCTGAAATACGCCTCATTGTGACGAGATCATTAGGAATCCTCATTATCACAGCTCTAAACTTATATTTACACATCAGTCTTGTGCAATTCGCAGCACGGTTTATAAGGCAACGTTATTTATAAACAATCTGTTATCGTAATTTCAATGAAATGCTCTTCTACATTTTATTTATAATTACAACATCACCATTGTATAAACCTTATCAACGCAATAATTAATTTTAATTTGCTTATAATATTTTTTTCTCAAGAAATTATCAATATTTATGTACGGGTCGTCAAGATGTATTTGCGGATCACTAACTGACCCCCAGGTCACGGCTGTAATTTATACAATAACTGTTTACTATAAAATATGATATATATATATTTATTTCTTGAAACTCAATTTTTCTTAGTTCTTTGCATACGGAAAAATACATTTCAAAACTTTCCAAGTTTTTTTTTTGGTCCTTCGAACATCGTCCCCTAGAGGGATGCCAGGAATAACCGATCGTATTTTCGTTAGTAAACAAACTATCATCGTCAGTTTTTATTTATGTTTTATAAATAGACGATGATTTTGAAGACAGTTATAGAAATTTATCAAGAAATGCAATTTCAATATACACAATCTGAGATTATTGTAAACACTTTATTTTTCACACATAATATAATTAAATCCTTTCAAAAACAAACTAAGAATAAAATATGTATATTAAAGCACAGTTATTTATATTTATTTATTAACTAAAAATAACAGTCTTATACATTACAGTTGACTTTTTGAAATTGTACTTTTTTTTTTCTATAATAATTATATAATTATTTATGATATTTTCCAGATTAATTACTTGTAGTAACCATCATTTATTTAAGTTCTGTATTTAATGCACGACCACCTTGAGCTATTTATTACTTAGAGATACATTTACAACTTACTAAGTGACAGATTTGTATCAATAATGTATATCATATTAATGGAAACGTAACATTAAGATATTGAAAAGGTATTTATTGAAAAGAGATTTTTTGTAGCATTCACCTGTTCAATAATTGATCACGTTTAATGACATTTCCCTTCAATATACATTATTAATATTATTATTACATAATATAACATTAACAGTTTGTTTCATATGATAAAATATTTGTTATTTACATACGACATTTTTTAATTAAATCTCAATTTGAACAATAAATAATAATATTATTATGTTTATTAATTATTATAAAAATAGATATACGTAAAGTAATTCCAGTATTTGTATTTTGCATTAAGACGCAATATATGTTTTCATTGAAAATAAATTGTTTACATTATTCTTAATAAATAATTACAACTATAAAGTATATAATAAATCATAAGAATTTTATACTAACATCTGAGGTTTTCAAATTATGTTATTCATAATATCTTATTAAATATTGATTTACAGTGTATTGACATGTGTATTTACATAATTTTCATGTTTTCAATACCCTTATCCCTAGATTTACACAGTATTTTTGCTTTTGAATGGTTCATATTCATATATTTTTTAAATTTAATTCTTTTGGTATTTTTTAGTATCTTATATGTAAACTAAATTGCATACTTATATATCTTTGTGTTTACAATTTGTTCATTGTAATTAATACAAGATAATATTTTCTGGATATGTAATAACATAAGGAAACTAAAGTTTTCTGGGAAACATCTTAATTTATAAAGAATATGACTAGTTCGTAGAAAAAAGATGCTTAAAGTTTGTGTTTGCGTGCGAAAATTAGATTTATTTCTCGGGCAGCAAAACTAAACAGAAACATTATATTGGATCCTTGACATACAAAAAGTTTTCTTTGCAAAGTTCCTCAAGACTGGCTAGATTACATTTGCGGATACTTAATACACGGACTCCGTTGGAAAGTTCACTTCTTGCAAGTAGTAAACACTAGATACATAAGTTTTGAAAATTTTCTGAGATTGCATAAAGATTTATGAACGCAAAAATAAAATGGTAATTAAATAGTCTATAATTTGTAACGGGAGCAGTTGTACAAGATTAGCACAAATCTGGAAAAAGTGATTGTGTAGGTTTAACGACTCAATAACCGCAAATAGTCTCAAGTTCACTTTTTCCTCCAGTTCTCTGATCTGGTGATTGCTTCGTTTTTTTGTTTAGTTCGTCGGTATTTTATATTTATCCTCCGGTTGCTTTAATATCGTAACATTAATTGTACGAAACTAATAGAACGTAAAATTGACCGATATAAGCCGGTATTGCTAAACTCTGTGAGAAAAATGGCTTGCATTATACACGTATGCATGTGGTAATTGCAGTTTAATTATTAATCTCCCACTAACCCAATAACACATGCATACTGATTCAAAGCCAATTTGTTGCATGTCAGGAATTTTTTTGAACACCATATGCACCGATCGGTTTCTCCGAGTCCATTGTTTCCATTTCTCTGGGTGAGGTGTGTGTGTGTTCTTTTTGCTCTGCAGCAGAAAGCACACCTTTTTATTTATTTTGACTGCTATTTGGCAAGGATAAGTTGAAAACAACATTGTTCATAAACAATAAACGAAAGTGAAATGTGTTTCGCGTCACCTTGAAAACAACCAGAACGCAAACTCGCGTTGCAAAATTTTCTGCAGGCAGGAATTCGAGTATTTTTGCAAAATCAATAAGGCTCGTTTTCATTTCTGCAACGCTTTTGCCTCGTACAACCTGAAGAAGAAGAATATATAAATAAAAAAAGTGTTAACGCGTAATTGCTACGCGTCGATTCTTTGGGTCGAGGTCAGCTGTCCGTTTATTACATTTTAATAGGCTATTTGAAGAGTTGCGCTCTTCATTACGCAAATCTTACGCCTAGATGGATGGAACAATTGCCATTTCACGAAATCGGAACGGCCTCTTCGCTTACCCAAGATTCGTGAGCAGAGGAAACGTCCGTACCAAAAAAAATACGTTTCGCACTTCGAGGATTATTATTTTTTTTGTAACATGCAAACCTATGGAACGTCGTAATTGATTTCAGTGTGCAAATCGTGAACGGCCTCGAACTGAAAAGAATGAACACGA
>JAFMTC010000636.1:112029-132866 GCA_018845635.1 Nicrophorus orbicollis | reverse complement strand
TCACATAATTTACTTAATCGCGCTGAAAATTAATTAATTTACATTATGACATTTTAAATTTAACTGTCAACTTTCATTTTGCAAAAAAAAAATTGACACTTTTAAACAAATATTAGTTACAAATTAAACCTCTTATTGACATATACATATTAACACATAATTAGTGATATTAAATAAAATAGATTTTCTTGTTCAAAAATCCTCATAATATTGCAAAATATTATTTTGTAATATTATTATTTTTTTCCTGAAACATAGCAAACTAGTATGTTTATGAGGCAATTGTAGGATTGGTTTAACAACCATCTTCCATTTCAATATATGATTATTAAGAAGTAATACTTCTTCTAGTGTAACTACGATAAGTAAAAACTATTTTAAATGTATAAATTATTCCTCTTAACTTGATTTTTTAATAACTTGGTGAATACCAAGTATTCAAATGAATAAATCATATTTTTTCGAATCAAGTATATTTTACTCTGTTTATGATTTCTCTTTATTCCAGTTTTTAACAGTGCGGAACTTATATAACGAATAACAATATATTTTTATACATTATTGATTTTTTGGTTTATTTAAATAAAACATATTTTTAATACATAATTTTGAGCTTTTTACAATTTCAAACAAATTTCTATAGATAATTTTACAAATTAATTAATTCCACTAAACGTATTTTAATTTCATAAATTGTATTGAATTTATCTACCTAAATATTTCCTCCAAAATTCCTATTATTATAATTGTGATGAACATATTTTGGGTAATCCGCTTTAGTATGATACGTTTGTCGAATTTATCTGTAATTATTAACGAACATAGTTAATTATATTGTTAATGATAAACTATTATAATGCCTTTTGCAAATGTATTTTATATATTAATTAATTACGTTAATTGATTTATAATGTGAATGTAGAAAAATAAACATTATTATTATATGGTACACCTTTTGCAATTGTATTTTATATATTAATTAATTACATTAAATGATTTATCCTATTTTCAAATGTTTGTACATTCAAAAATAAACATTATTATTATATGATACAATATAATTTATACACATACGTTTGTTTATAATATTGAAGATGTATACATATTTTTTTTCTTTAAAAATAATAATCTCAAATAATAATAAATCGCATTCCAAAAAGATACTGATCAGAGTTATTATGTCTTTTTATTATATAATTTAAGAAACTATTTAAATTTAAATATATTTCTTCCCCAATTGTTTCAATAATAAAAATATAATATATTTTATTGGCCGATAAAAAACAACATTCTATTCTAAATACAAATAAATATTAGTAAGAGAAATTAAGTATACAAAACTACATATTTCTAAATAAACAAAATAATAATAACAACTTGGTATTTCAGCCCATGAATATTATAATGAAAGAAGTGATATTAATTAACCATATATAAATAATAGATAAACTGGAATACTTGTAGTTAGGAAGGGTTATTGAATTTCGAAGGATACAAAATTTGGAGAGAGAGAATACATTGAAATGTTATAAAATAAATTTAAAGGAAATTTAAGGGTATCTTTGAGAAGAATAATTTAGTTTTTTTTTAAATAAAGGTCATTCGAAGAGCTAAGCAGGTTGTTTGGATGTCGGATATTTGTCAGTATACGAAGGGAAGAACGTTTGGATACTGAAAGATTTTACAGAACACGGTTCTAGTATTGGAAGAAAAAGGGAAAACCATATTAAATAGATGGATTTTGTTTCAATAATAACAATAATAATAATAAATATATAAGAACATTTCCTCACCAGGATCCGCCATTCAAACATAACCCTCCGAATGACCTCTACTATTCCAAAACCAAAATTGTTCCAGTCCTCGATAGATACCTCTTCGTTTCCCTTAAATTCATCTCAAAAGACTCCAATTTATCCTCTCTCTCCAAATTTTGTATCCCTCGAAAACCATCAAGCCCTCCTAAATATAAGTATCCCAGACTTACCCTATTATGTCCCTTCCCTTTCCCAGAGACTGCCTTTTTCATAATGATTTTTTCTCGTTCTTGTTCATTTCTACATTGTTCATAATATTTATGGGCGGAAAGACTAATGGCCGATAGCCCTTTGGCCAGCCTTTTCTCTTTATTATTATTATTATGTTTAGTTATATTTAGATCCTATTTTGTTTTAATGACTGGCCAATAAATTACATTATATTATTAATTATAGGAACATTTATAACATAAAAATGACGTTTAATATCTTACCTTGACATTCGTGGCAAAGGCATTAAATTTTGTCAAATCGTTTTTGTTCTAATTTTCACAGATTTCATTGATCAACTTTTGAAATACGGAATCAAAATTGTTTTAATCATATTAACATATTAAGTTATTGAGTGAGGTGTTATATCACTATATTGAAAAATGAATACTTAGAACTTTAATTTTGATAATAGATTTAAAACATTAACTTAGTTAATTTGAATAACTTATTACTATTGACAAAATTAACTATATACATGTGTATACTGATTAATCGTATAATTGATTTATAGTAGACTAATTCAAATACGTTATTACCATATTTGTAAGTTACAATAAATAAGGAAATCAATTTCCTGTGAATAAAAATATAGTATAATTCGATTACGTAAACAACTGAATGCTGAGTATTGCTAATTGATAATAGGTCCAATGAATAATATTTGAATTGGAAAAGTGCACGTAAATGAAATTATGAAAAGTGAGGTAATTGAGTTCGGGCTCCGATCGTCGAGGGTTTTGTTTGCGTCAGTAATGCGACGACGGTATAAAAAGAACAAGAGTTGTCTCGACGATGGAAGAACCTCGGCCTCTGGCTTTCATGTACGAACCGCAATAAATTTTAAAGAGTAAAGAAAAACAAGCAAACCGAGAATTCTTTATATACACAATATTTTATAAATTACCCTCCCAGAGCCGGGCGACCGCACGTAAATTATATTATATTCACAGGAGAGTCCAGGATTGAAATATCTCCAAGTAAGCTTATTTAGTTGGCTTTCAAGAACGAACACACGTACAAAAAAAAATCGCACATAAAGAAAAAAGCAACGTAAATCCTTGCGGATCCGTATTGTTTTACACTTTCGATTTTCCTTCCCTTCATTATGTTTCCACTTTATTGACCCACATTATTTCCTTGATACGATTTTCATCCATCTAGCTTTTCCATTATGCCAATACCATTCGAGGCGTCTTAGCGTCTTCAACCAGAATAGATCCCCGATAAGCACCGATTGATACATGCTTATAATGCACTCTAATGGCGCATTTGAAGTATTCACCTTATTATAACTCGACTCTCGAGAAGTTTTATAATATTCCTCTGCTCCAATACAAAAGAAAACTCATAGCGAAATCCTGCAAAGCAGTTCCATTGTGATAACACGTAGGTTATTTGTTTGAATAAAATAAGTTGATTCCTACTTTCTACCGTTCCTCTAATATTTTCATCTCTTTCGCAAAGCGAAACCAAATGGATGGAAAAGATAAGGATATGAAATTAATTTGTTTGCAATGCAAGTTGCACGGAAAATGTTGGTTTATTTAGGTCAAATTCGTGGTTATTTAGGATATTTACACTATTTTAAACTCCCTCTTACAAATACAAGTTATAATTTAATATTAAGCTCTGGCCCAGCCTTTGATCTATCCTAAATAAATACAAACCGTTTTCCTGTAAGTTTTCTCGACGTTGCGCAACGAAATTCAGTTCAAATGATAACTAAATATTTATTCGTCAACTGCAGGTTTATTTTTAGGCGACACTGAAATGAAATTGAACATATTTTCAGGAGACATTGATATGGATATTTATAAAGCCATGTGCTAAATTTATATCAACCAATGTCACTAACTATATTAACATTGCTATCCAATAATTCATAAACATATTTCGTTTACGTTTATATGTGATGTATGAATCATATATGATATATATTTATTATGTAATTATATTTAATCAACAAATTTGTTAATTATAAAATAATATGAAATTATTTATGGAATTTAATAATACCATAATACCAAGGATTTTCTCTATTTATTTATTTTTTAATATTTATTATTATTATTGCAACAACAATTACAAGGAAAATATAAACTGAATATAATAGAAATACGAAGAAAAGACAAATAAAATATAATTGTTGCTATTTCTGAAAAGTCATGTTTTCAATCTGACTTATAATGTCTTTCCAATGATAGCAAGACTAATAATTAGAATTTATTCGATAACAAAATTCTGAAAGATGCAATTCCTTATTTCTGGGAAATCTTGAAGAAAGTTTTTATTTTTTTAAATCATATTTTTAGTATAAATACTGTATTAAATAAGTGTTATTATATATCATCATATAATACTTTATAATCCCTGGTATGAATAACATTAACATGTTTATTCTAAATTTTGTTAGATTATCATTACATCATTTATTTTGTATACAGTTTAGTTATTTGATTTCTTCACTATATTTTATACAAAAATTGCGAAATATATTCTTCAACATAATTTTCTAAATATTACAAATATTGTATAATATTGTATATTTAAATATATTTATTGACAACAAATTGGGCCAAAGGATTAACCCAACTTTATGTTTTAATGAAATTTTATTATATAACTCGTCATACTTACTAAAATTTGTAATTAGTTTTTATTTTAATCTTTTTTAATTTAAGATTTTCTACGTTCTTAATATTATTAATGAGTAATGCAATTATTCTAAATTGTATTTGAATGAAGTTTTTAATTTATTTTTATGATAAAATTAAACTCTAATTAATTTGTTGGTATGTAAACATTCAAATATGACAGAGCGTTTTCAAAATGGAAAATAAATCGTCTCCTATAAAATGTACGGACGCGAAAAATCAAAATAACATTTAAATGAAAATTACACCACGTAACATTAATGCCAGTCCATACATGGAATTACGCTCACTTTTTGTTTCCGCTCTCAAACGCAATGTGCAAACGGGACGAATTTCATTTTCAAATTGCAATTAAACCTGAAATGGCTTTTTAATCTTATAAATATTTGCGTAATAAAACCGCGGTAATGCGAATGATGAAAAGTTGAAAATTAATTGAATTGTACTTCTCTCTCTCTATCTGTATGTGTCCCTCATTTTTCAGTCTCGTTCCGGCCAGTTGATTACAAAAGTGCAGTAAAAAGTTTTTATTCGTAGCAACAATAAAACGGATTGGCGCAGATGACTGGAGGGTTATAATTTTTTAAATGAAACCTCTCATTGGTGTATACGTATAAGTCACTTTTTACTGGCAATTTTTACTTTTATTTTATGCCTTCCAAGGAGATGAAATTTGACGTTTTCCTCTTCCTTGGCATCTGCTTCTGTTTCCAGAGGTAAAACTCAATATGCAAATCGTCTCTCATTTTACTCTATCTCGTCCACTATATCATGTAAAATAGTCTCGATGGAATTAATGCAATGAATGAAATTGCGCGCTGCATTTAAATAATATGCACCTTTTTTTGTCACCGTTTCCTCTCACGACAAAGATTTTATTTGCTCTTGAATTATTTATATACGTTCATTCGTTACAGTGACCGGCTAAAAACGAATACATCTTGTTTCATTATTGTATTTTCTTATTTGTTCCGTCAAATATATGCATATAATGTTGAATAATAATGATTAACGTGCATAATAGTATTGAAATGTTGAACCTAAAAATTCAAGAATAACGGTACAAAATGAAAAATCATGGATTATAATAATGATAATGTTTTTTGACCAACTTATAAATCTAATTATAGAATAAATTAAATGGAATAACAATATAAAGAGAAGGAATCTGTTGTAAGGAGACGTTTTTAGATTCATTGAATTTAATAATGGAGAATCAAAATTATGACATTATTATATTTAGTAAATAAAGCTTAACAAAATTATAAAGTATAAGTTTAAAACATACAAAAATTATCTAAAAGTAATTGTGTTGTAATTATAATAATTTATCATGTTTTCAATATGATTTATAAAGTCTTTGCAACGATAGTAAGACTAATAATTAGAATTAATTCGAAAAACAAAATTTTAATAGTTGCAATTCCTTATTTCTGTGAAATCTAGAAAAAAAATCATTGTAGATGTAGTTCAATCAACGTGCAATTTGTATATAATTATTGGTCACTGCTAATAATTTGTGTAGCAACAAATTTTAAAAAATGCAAATTGAAAATATATGACATAATTGTACGGCTATTGTAAAATTTAACTTTAATTAATTTATTGTTGCGAGTCATTACTGGAATGATTATATTATGCAATACATTAAGTATTCACTACAGTTGTATGTGATGCTTGTTATCTCTTATCAATTGCAAATTCTTACACGGTATTCACTTTAGTACTTTTAGTTTAATTGTATCATGTAAATACCTAACAAAGTGTATGTTGAAAACGTACTTTGAACAACTGTAAATACTATTAAAGTAATCTCCTGGTAACTGACATTTTAATTGGCATTAAAAATACACATTTTTAGTTCAATATAATAGAAGTACTTATTTTCTGGCAGATGGAGAGTATATAAAACTCCCTCTCCGGTAGTTACCTAGCTGTTGTTGCTTTTTTTGTTTCTCTTGAAATTAGATTTGATTGATGTTTATAATTTGGGAATCGGATAACTTTCCCAATTTTAAGGCAGTTCGTTCTCGAGGGAGGGGGGATTCCCATTCAGTTCCCTCACGCAACCTGGCCACATGTCCGAGAAACTTTAGACATTTCCGCCGATATCGGCCGAACCCGAAAGTTTAATGAAATACTTGGATAATATTACACATTGCCAGACACGTATAAAGTACACTTTTTAATAGTTCAAACCACCATCAAAGTGTTGTATCTCCCTTACCACTACACCTCCTCCTCTCTTCTTCCAACACACTTCCGAAAGCGGACAGGTAACTGGTACAGCGAATTGAGCGAACCTCATCGATCGCAATATAAAACCGCTAAGATTGCCCCCCGCGCACATAAACTTTTTTTCCTTAGCACCACACTCTGCATTCGAATTTACGGCATCCAAGTGTAATAACCTGTTAGGTTGGATGGCATTGTGAGAAATTCAGGGAAAATTGGATCATCAATTATGCAGCCGGTTAAGAATTAATGCGTTATAAGGTCCTTGCCCCAATTGTTTTTCGGTTCGCGGCAGATAATAGCTCTGCAATCGACATCAAAAATTGATTGATAGGCGTCTAGACTGTCCGTTTCCAATGTGCTGTTCTCTGGTCAGGTCTGGCCGAAACACACGCTACGTAAATAGAGCAGATCCATTAAATATTTAGCATGCATTCAGTCGATGCACTTCCAATTTTCCCATAATTATACTTCACTTCCACGTCGCTCGTTAAACGGTCAAAGATGTTAGCTTCTAGCCATCATCCACGTTCCCGATCCCTGCTATCAAAAGCAAATCCTGCTTTATAATCATCTCATTCCATAATCAATGCAATAGTCTTTTGTGCTTGACCAGGTGTGCGTTCTTCGATCTTCGCTCCAACTCTCGAACGCACTTGATGGATGCGACGCTATTTGCGTATTCCGCAAATAACAGCAGCCGCCCGTCATGCCTATTCTCGCCTATTAGCCTATCAACCGATCCCGTCGGTGTATATATTCTAAATGCATCCATGCATTCACCTTCGGACTTATCAACAAATTTGTTAGTCGACAGTTGTTAAGATCGAGCGTTAAAACTGTTTCAGATACACACCGATCGATTTGCATAACGCATTTATTCACTTTACTTGGGAATACGTATGCAAATCGCAGGTTATATAACCTCTAACGGGGTCAATAGTGCACACCCGTATACTCATTTGTGGCGAACATTTATATTAGGTTTCCAAATACTATTTTCAGATGCACCAAATAATCTCTGTAACTATCTCCTGTTGTACTAGTTTACAGCCAGCAAATAATATACACATTTCTCTCAATTACTGCAACAACATTCACTGAACATGATGCAAAATCATAATAAACCAATTACTTTTCATATTTATTTAGAGATGCTTTCTCGGATATATTCCAATGTCTGTAATGATTTACTACACTTGGATATAATAACTTTAATCAATTTTACCATAAATGCAAATGTGTAAATATCATACACTACAATTTTTAATAACATCAGTTAACGTTGTTTTTATATCGAATAATTTTAGGTCTTTCAATTATTCTAAAAAATATTTTATCCACAAATTAATTTGTAAAATGACCATTTAGCATTATGCTATAGAACTTCAGTATTTTAATTAATGCATTAAACACATTTGTATAGATGATGATTTATATATATAATAAATTCTGAGTGAAATACTTTTATGTTTTTGTATGTTACAAATGTTTAGAAAGAAAAGCATTTTAATTATATTACTTATATTATGTCATGCAACAACTGGTAATTTCTTAACTTAATTCCAAGTAGTTAAACTTAATATTTTCTAGTTAAAGGTGAGTGATTTGGTTTATTAATAGCAATATAAAATTTTATTTTTCATCTACATACATATTTTTGATTATAATTATATTTACATGGGCCGAAAGACTAAGGCCACTAGCCCTTTAGTCACTCTTTTTTGTTATTAATAAAAATGTTTATTATTATTTTTTATGTTAACTTGTATATCTGATATTGAAGTATATATCAAAAGCTGTATCTTTATATTTTCATTTCAAACATTTCACCTACAAGTCTTCATCATTCATGCCCAACCAAGTGTCATAAACATGTAACGCAAACAAGTACTTCGTAGCGGATCAAATGCGTCCTGCGGCAATTTCTTTGAAATGAATCCAATTCATATGAAAAATCGGACTACGTTATTTTGTTGTGAAATAATAAGCTAGAGCATAAAATAAATCCGTTCATGAGAAATATGAAATTTATTCGTAGGGAACGAACATAAAAATGAACTCTAAATATAAAATAACTGCAATATAAAACTCCATTCGGTATATTAAACGAAATGCACATAGTTCTCGAGAGTTCCTTGCAGTTCTCTATTTTGCATTGCATGGAAGAAAAGCAATTCGTTGGTGTACACGGTCAAGTGTAGCTCGGTCGAATCCACAATCAAATGCAGCGAAAGGTCGGAAGAACAGGAAGGCTGAAAAATAAAAGAATAACAAATGGCAAAGTTGCAGAAAGGACAGCAAATAAACAAACAAGCAAACGAAATAAAAGCAAACGCTCGCACATAAAGACGAGAGAAGTGAGTAGTAGGAGGAGGAGGAAGAGGACTACATTAATAATTCCTTTTTAACGTCGTTAGACATTTTCCAGCGAAGAGGTAAATTATGGAAATGGAGTGAGCGAGACCCGTGCAATATCAAAAGAATTTCCAAGCGCATGGAACTCAACATAATAACTACTTACGTTCAGCTATCATCTGTCGTGCTCGCCCTCTTGATATCTGTTATATAAACAGATTTGGAAATGCGGATTCCTACTTTAATTGAATATATCAGATCAGTTGAGAGCGGTATAAAAGGTTCCCGTTCCATTCGAGAATGAATGATTCCAATTTATTTTCTATTTTCATCTTTCTCGTCGTGACAAATTGGATCTTTCAAAGAACTTTGAAATTATCTTCAGTCGGTTTTTGATACTTTTGGTTCATAAGTGCCCAATATCAAATTTATAATATATTTTCTCAAATAACTTACTCATATTAAAATTTGTTTATTCACCTATGTTTGAAATGATCTTTATGATCAGAATATTGGTTATTTACACATTTTCTGACAAATCAGCCTCCAATATTGAACACAAAAAATAAGAGAATTAAAAATATCATTATATTTATACTTGAAACAGATTTAGATGAAAATTATAATAAGAAGAAAATTTTGACCAAAAAATATGTATTAGATTTATAACACTATATTTAATTAAACTTATATAATTAAAAACGATAAATCATACATGTTTATAATTATTCTAAAAAATACTAATTATATACATTTTTATATCTAGAATTACCAACAAATTTGCTAAGAATTAATTACTATTATTTTCTATGAATAACAATCTACCTCCAATTAGAGATAATCATATTATGAAATAAATAATAAAGTTCACAAAGTGCTTGAATATTAAATTATTTTCCATATAAACCGGGTCCGTTTAAAGTATATTGTCCGTTTTTAAGCAAATTATATTCAAAGCTACTTTGATATTGAAAGCTAATATTTACAATTATAATTACAAAATTTAAGAAAATGTATAATGAATCATTATTACTTTCTATCTATATTTAGTTACAACTATTTGCTTATTTCCATATAGATTGTAATTAAAAATGAATTTAAAAAATGCAGCAAAAATAGTTTTTTTTTCTATTACTTATAGTGATAGAAAATGATGTTAGTACATAGATCGTTTATAATTAATAATATATATAAAATTGCGGGTCATTTGTGAATTTTACAGTGAATTTTAAAACGGACTTGTGTCCATGCTTTATGTAGTAATAATAGATCGTCTGGTGGAAAATATCTCTGTTATTACTGTTCCTATGATTCTACGATTGCTTTGGTATTGTAAAAGGTTGTTGACTACTGGTTGACTATAGTTTAAATAAGTGGTATGTACAGTGCCGGATTAAGCACCTGGAGAACTCCAAACACAATTCTAGTGCGTTTAAGCATAGTTAATATCTAACGATAACTTTTTCCAAAACAATAACGTATCGTATGTATTTTGAATGTTTATTGTAGCCTGTATATGAGAAATGAGTTTAACGTCGGGTAGGTAGAAACGAAACGAGTCGGATATTTAATGCTATAAGAATGCACAATAAGAGAGAAGACTAGTGATAATAGTGCAGGTAGAGCCCTGGCCTTGGAGTCCCCGCACAGCGCAACTGCGTGCCAAGGAGGACAGTGACTTCCACTAGCTGCTGCCCTTGTCTGCATTCGCTGCACCAGCCCCAAGCCCCAACCTCCTCATCTATATACTGTATGTATACAGTTTTCTTCTATTTCTCCTCGCCGACGGAGACGACCCGACCCGTGTGTCTGCTCTCTATCGAACCCAACCATCAACAGTTTCTTGACCTAAACCACTGGTTTTATTTTTAATTTCGCGTCATTAACTATTCCGAATCTCTGACACGTGAAATTTACAAGCATCCTATTTGATTAACTCCGATGCACCGATGGTCAATCGGAAGACGACGGCGACTACGAGGGGCTTGCCATAGCTGTATGCAAAACGATTCTAGAACACCTCCATCCTCTAGCAGAACCTGATCTCTCGAGAGACAGTTTTCTTGCCGAACGGGACAAAGCTTTATGCTTATGCTTCAATTGCACTCTGACCTCGCTCAGATGGGAATGCCGGAACTCCAGGAATTGTTACATTTTCTCGTTCGCACTATTTAGATGAGCCACTCGCAGAGAACGAATAAATTTCGATAAAAACAGACGCGATTATTCACGACGTGCTGATGAACTTTCCGCGAACTCCTCCATCAAAAAGCTATTATGATAATGAAGAACATTATCCAGTATCGTTATAAGAATATTTCGGTTTGCAGACGACGATGAATAAAGGAAAATGAGCATAATTAAGACGTGAAAATAGCCAAGGCTATGCAGTAATTAACTTACAAAAAATTAACTTCTTTATTTTGTTTTACATTATTACTATTTGAGTTCGTAGTACAACAGCACATCGCTATGTTAATGGGATAATTAAGCGCATGTTACACTCCAGTGACACATTTTGAATTATGGCAGATGCTTTCTGCTTTACGTCCGATCTCTGTCCTCCTTCTCTCCTCATATTTGAAATTCTTCCAAAACAGATGTTTTGTCCTCTTATCTGCATCATTATTATTCGTCTTTGAAAATGGAAACGACTTCTTCAGTAAACACAGCATTTCTACCACAGCAATGTGAATTAAGTTTTAAGTAGTGTCTCTGATACAAGCCTGATCTTTTGGAATTAATCATTATAAACCCTCGTAATTACAGAAAATCAAGTACAAAATAAAATTGGATGATTTTATCATATATGTAATATTGATATTTTATACATGAATTTTCTCTAAATATAATTAGTTATTTTATATTTAACTGTATATTATTTAAATCAGGAGTTTTCAAAGAACGGTGTATATACTACTAAAAAAATATTACGTTATTTTTGGTGGTATATATAATCTTTTAATTTATATTTATGTGGTATATTATTTTAAAAGTTTGGGAACTTCTGATCTAAAAATAATGTGATATATTAATATAAAATATACAAATCTTCATATTATAACTTAGATAACTTTCGAACAATAAATATGTTAATATAGTCTTGCTTCAATATAATATCAAAATACAAAAATGTTGTCAACATCAGAAAGAAATATTAGTTCATAAATTGTCTTTATACTATGTATTTTATCAATTATAGGCTATGCGTATATTCAAGAGGATGGTTTAACCTCAATTATCAAGCAATGAAATCACGATATAGTAATTTCAGTCCATAAAATAGATTTATTTCACTAAAACGTTATTATCTACCTGGTAAAATACTATTCTCCTAGTTCATTGGAAGTTGTGTAATACATACATATTTGCTTATTAAATAGCTGTCAAAGAAATTCTTCGAAAATAACTGCGTCAGCAGTATTTTGAATCCATTTCGAAAATAGAAACGACTGTTTCATATCAATATCATATCATTAATTTTGCCACGTGGATGTGGATCAAGTATGAATAAATATAGGCGCAGGGCTGTATTTTGAACGCGAACCTGGTATTTGGAAAGTAATCAGCATTGAAGCCTGATAATTACTGAGCAAATTGGACGGGCAAATTGCTCACCACTTTCATCACTGACGATTTTGTCAACATAATCGATTCCTAAATGGAATTACGGGGCGCAGGCGGGGGCGGACGTCCGCCAACCGAACGCCGCCCCATCGCACTGCCGCCCCCGCCGCATCGCGCGTTCATAAACATTTGCTCGTTTCAGCTTGTTTTATGCTTTTTTCGTCGGAGATGGCGCGTTTCGACGGTTCGGTTTTCGAAACGAATTGGCGCAAAATGATTATTTGGTCGTTAACGGGTGGAAAACGTTGAATGGGAGAGCCGTGGCGGTTGAGCACCTGCCGCAACCGAAATATGTTACAAAGCGCGCCCGTGACATACGTCATATGAGAAAACACCTGCCCACACAGACTCGACGTAACAACCTCCACACACACCGCTTCTTCTTTTTTTTTAAATGCAGCCACTAAAAGTTCAATTCCATTTAGTCACTATATTTAATCTACCAAATTGGACCAGGTACAATCATCATTACTCCAACCGGGAGGATAGAAACCAACAGATAAATTAATTGAATAAGCGAAAATAGGTTAGTCGGTTTAGGCTAATTAACTTAATGGTTTTACATGTTTCGTTTACATTTTTGTTTTCCTTTTATTATTATTATTCATTCCTTTGTAAACATGAGATCCTCTTAGAAATAAGAATAATAAAATTCATAATATTAAGGTAATAAAACTTAATTGCGTATTTCAATCTCAAATTTATACAAATTAAATTTTAGAAAAAAATATTTAATGTATTTATTTCTTTCAATAACTTTTTTTGTAATTCATGTAATAATTATTAAAGAATCTTTGTAAGGAAAAAGTACTTATCGTGAAAATCTTTCTAAAATTTACAAGATATTTTTCTTGTATGCACAAATCTACATAGTAGAAATGACTTTTTAAATGTTTACACTGTTTTTAGTTTTCATTAATTGATTAATTCACTAATTTAAAGTTATACAATAATATAAAATGGCTCATATAAAAGTAAACATCTGACAAAAAGAAATACAAGTATTCCTATTTTCATTGAAATAACTATATTACACATTTGTACTTTCATCAAATTCATGCATTGTGTTATTATACCTAATAATATTCTCAGAATAAGTTTACTCGCCTTTCAATCATAAGAATAATGAAGGAATGGCGTGTCAGAGTTCCTAAAAAATCGTATGTTTGTAACCTTTGATAAAGTGAAATGCAATGAAAAACAAATCGATTTAAGCAGAATTACATACAATTATTAAGTGGTGTGTGGCAGTTGCAATCTAACAGTCGTAACGAAACCGTATTCTAAGTAATTCAATTTATTATGGGCTTTCAATAAATCTCCTGGAGTGTGCAGTAAGGTCTAGAACACGTAAGAAAAAGTCAAACATGCACACGGTACAAATTGCACAATTTAATAATAAGTACATTGCGAACGATTTCTATTTCGATTTTGCTTAATATGGGATATTTTGTTCAATAACAATGCATTCTAATGAATACGGAATATATGAATATGTATGCAAGTACGTGATAAAAGCAATCGTCCTTGGCTGATCGAAGGGGAGAAATATATGTAGTGGAGAGAGATGAAAGAAGGACTTTTGCAATGAAAATTATGATCTAACGCCCAATTACTGCATAATAAGCAACGCTGGATGGTTTAATCATTGCGGCTTTTGTTATGATAATCGAGCGAGCGCCATTGATATATTAATAAAGTGATTGGACGAGGATCTGGTGTGCGATTAAAAGAGAGTTCGTGCTCATAACAGAATCGATATAACCCAGATTGACGTTTCGTCACCGATTTTAGTTGGTAAGCCAGTAAATTGCGGCATGCATCGAGATAAATTGTATGTGTATGCATACTTATAAATGCAATAACTGAACACTGAATATGGATCGAAGAAGGACATTACGTTGCAGATGGGACGACAGCTCGGCTTTGCAACAAGCATTGAAGCACTCACTTTGTTCAACGATGGTTTGGTGAAGGTCCGAAGTCTGCAGATCCATTATACATTCGTATAATATTTATATCTACAGTGTGTGCAAACGGGTTCAAAGGTTCGCTTCTTACATGCAATATACATATGTATAGGCTTTTATATTACCAAATACGAATCTTTGATTCACATGCACATAAATTCAAGATCATTTCTTGTCGTTGTGAATAGTTATTTTCCTAATAAGTAAATAATAATATTGTGTTAAATTATACTGAAAAATAATAAATTAAAGAAATTAATTAATCATAACAAATGTTTATGAAAAAATCAATAAATTTTATCATAACCAAAATTTTTCAAATATCAAAATTAAAATATTGGTGTTTAGACTTAAAATAATTTTCATTATTCCAAACATAATGTTAATATTAATTTGAACTCTAAAAAAAATAAAATTAGGAAAACAAATAAAAATATATGAACTATTACTTTGGATTGCAGAAAACTTCTAGTCAACAACCCAATGCAATTATTCATGGGTTCACATTTGTATTCACATTTTTTTTTTTGCCGTATTTATTGTAATTGTTTCAACTACAATAGAATTCTTTCGTGTAGAATATTTATTTCAAAGACATTTTCCTCGACATATTTTTTCCAGTCTGCGTATAAATGATTGTCTTGACCTAGGAATAGTTTCTCCTGTAACAGTATCATAAATTTAAATAATTTCTATTTTATTTGCTTGATTGTATAATATTACATTCAATTACGGTAATTACTTCTTATATGAAATGACATGAATGTCTTGTTACAATGACAATTTTATGTAATGTAAATAACATGTCAATAGAACATAATCGTATCAATTGAGTATAGTGTCAAGTTCAAAATATTCAGTTTAATTAATTAGATTTGTTTCTTAATTCAAAATATGGCTTCGTATAGAATTCACTTTAGAACGATCTAAAAATTAGAAAAACAAACTAAATTTTATAATAATATAATAATACTATTCATTGCATTAATAAGCACAAGAAAAATACAAACTGAAAATAATGTATTTCATGGAAAAGAAAAAGAAAATATATTTATTACTATTGTTGCAAAGGACTATAGACTATAGGTCTTTCTGTCTGGAAAATAAAACTAATGAGCAAAATATGATCAAAAAAGAAACACTAAAATCAAAACGGTAGTTCAATTTCTGACAAAATGTGTTCGTAAAGAGTTGGATTGGGAAATCGGATGGCAGATCGACCTCCGACCCCCAAAACGCAACACCGGTAAACAGAGTAAAGATTGGAAGGACTGGAACAACATTTTCTGAACAACATATAATAACTATATTTATAAATAAAATTCCAATACTGTAAAGGGCTATTGCTTAAAGGTCTTTCTGGGCGGATATTCACCATACATTTGCTTTACTTAATTTGACAAGTAATCAATGACATTATCTAATTTCAAAAATGATTACTTATCATATTAATACAAATTGAATAATATGTATTACATAAAAAGACTTATCTTTGAATATAGTTACTATTTAGATCCAATTTTAACCATTCTTCATTAGTAGCTTTGATCATATATACTTCCAAGTTAAGATATTTCCTTGAGTGATTTAAGTATATGTTAAACTCCCAAAATAATCAATTACAGTTTCTCCAACATCATAATTTGAACAAAATGTGTAATAAATTTTGATTGAACAATTTTGGAAAATGTAATAATTGATCAATTATTTGGATTAGTTCATGTAATTGTACTTGAAATGTGTGCAATTATGCATTGGTGTTATAGAGACTGATTACTTCACCAAATGAGGTCTACTAGCTTTGAATTCGAAGATCAAATGATTCAGTATTATTGGACAAATATTGTTTCTCTATATCAAAGTGATCAATGAGAATGGAAATCCCATTACTGCTTTGATAATATTTTTGATGAGAAATGGTTTAGATCTATTGTACGTAAGAAGCAGATTTCTTGTTTTTGTTCATCTTAATAAAGAATATCACATTCTTGGAACGTTATCTTTTGTATGTTTCTAGTAACTTTCTCATCATTCCTGTTATGTCCAGAAATTCCATTAGAATAATAGCATCCATCTCCTGGCCAGGCCAAAGTTATTGAATGTGAAATAAATAATATAAAATTCAGTGAACGACCTGCATATAAAATTCAACAACGGCTCTCTTTCTTCCAACCCACATCTCGCCACGAACACCCTTAAAATCCACTTGTAGGCCTCCAGAACAACTGGTCCATTCTTTATGTACACGCTGCTATGTGCGTATGCATGAGTGTGAGTGTGTGAGGGAAGCTGTGGGGCCCGTTTGAAATTCAAGAGCCGGCGCTGGTTTAAATTCAAATTGTTCGATAACTCGGGTAGACCCTAAAACAAACCGGCAACCCGATTCCATTGCGTATCTCTTTCTTTCTCGCGCACATGCACATTGCGCTCTGGTCCTTCAACTCGTCCTCTGTCCTTGTCTCCATTTGGATATTGGATGCACCACCACATGAATACTCTCACGTACACGTACACATATAGAGAGCACTCTCGCATACGCGTATAGATTTTTGTTTCTGTTTGTGTAACAATCCCAAAATGTTTTTATTCAACGGAATTAGTCGACGAACAAAATATATACGGATGACCAAAACCTGGTTTTATTTTAATTGAATGTCTGCCGCCGCCACCGGTGCCGCAGCCTCCCTCGACATAACATACAAAATGTTATCAACCGAAACGTATTCGGATTACGAATAATATGATCATCCGATTCATATAGAATTTGTTCATTTTGCAACCCCGATTTTCTGCCGATCCAATAGTGTTATTTTTTTTTGCTTTCATTTTATTATCCAGTTTGGTTAATTTTATTACTCGCATTTTTTTGTACTCATTGAATTACAATACGCCGCGTAATTAATTGTATATTCCTGTTTTCACGTAAAATGAAAAACAACATGCAGCTATGTTAAAAATATATATTGTCATGTGAAATAAAATACTCAACTCAATCAGTTTTTTTTTAATATATACATTTACACAAATAATAAATAAACTTACAATAACTAATTAATTAACTATTTGTAATATTTATAAAAAAAAGTTTTCATTAATATGAAAAATCTAAGTATTAAATCCCCAATGCAAGTTTATCTTTACTTTTCCCAAACTGTGTATCGTGACGCACTGGTGTATAATAATAATAATAAACATCTTTATTAATCACAAAAAAGTCATTAAAAGGCTAGCGACCTTCATTCTTTCTTTCCATATGTGTATATTTTTAAGATTTTAATAAATATGATCAAGTGAGGGTTTCAAGAAAATTTAAAGGTTTGGAAACCCTGATTCATCTGATCCTTAGATATTTTCATTAAACTCAAAATTTTGATATATATTAGTTTGTACGTTCTATGTACGTTATGTCATATACTGTACTGTGCCATACAATAATGGTAGCAGTGGTACTGCTAGTTAATGATTTTGAGTTATTTAACTACTTTGTTATAATGGTTACGGTCCTAACTCTGAACTTTTAGTCCTTATCAGCCTCACTACTACCTTATTTTGCTGACCGGTAAATACCGGAAAATCGGTCAGCGGTGGGATTCGAACCAGCACCATTTCACACCAGATTGTGATTTGTCATGCAGGGACTCTTAACCACTCAGCCAAAGGTTGTCCATTTAATTACTTCAAAAAATAAATTGTTTAAAAAAAGGTTTCTTATTCAATTAGAATCTTATAAATAACTATAGTTATGTGCTAGCAAATAGTTTTAATTAATATATGCTAATACATGACTATTACTTTAATAAATAAAAATATAAAAAAATATATACTATTGATCAATAAAATAAATACAAAGTTTTTTATGTTAGGTGTTTAGAAACAATCAGTAAGCGACCATTGTTTAACTTCAATAAGCTTCAACATATTAAATCAAGTATATCAATCATAATAATTTATCTTATTAGATAAAAGATGATACAATATTTGTAATTAAGTAAGACATTGTTTAGCATTATGTAAAAGAAAGTCAAACGAAGTCATATTTAATAATATTGTAAATAGTTATATATAGTAATATGATTAATTTAGAAACATAACAAATTTGTAATTTCGAATCGAGATAGCGCAATACATTTTACTATTCAAGAAAACGCATATAAAAATATATATCGACATTATATTAATATGATTATTTTTTAAATAAATGAACATTTTAAAGTCGGAAATGAAGTTAATCATATATTATTGTTTACTCAGTTAGAAAATTGTTCGTATACAAATTAATGTAATTTATTTCGTATAATATTCGGATGTTACTTTTGAACGTCCTTTAGTCTGTGAGCCAGACATCCGTGAATGAAAGAAAAAAGAAACAGATCGTAATTTTATTCTTTAAAATTACCAAAGCATGAACAAAAATGTGTCGATCTGTGCTTCTCGTTGTTATTCTCTAATTTCAGCTTATTTATTTATTCCACGTCCTCTTTTATCACCACCAAAAATTCCCACATTTAAATTCACAAATTAATAATGTATTTTTTACAGAAAAAAAAAATGTATTTACTATTCAGTCATAGCTATTGATCTGTAAAGTTTAAATATTCTTAACAGTTTTTCTTTCTATCAATTCTTATTTATCGAACAACATTTTTTTGTTGTTAGTTTTTTTTCTATTATTAATTTATTTCGTGTTATAAAAATATCCTAGGTTATTCATGATTTTACAATATTTGATGATAGGTGAAGTCAGGTATTTGAAGTATTACAGCATATCAAAGTTAAGCAACGAGAATATAATTGGACGATAGCCAATTTTTGGAAAACCTAATAACAAATTATTAACAGTTAATTTTACTATATCCGCATACTATGTTAAATAAGACATAGTTATTGTACCTAAATGTTATGATAAAAATTTATGTTAGTCAGTACACTTGACAATACAGTTTTTAAGTTCAGTTTCACTGCAATAACACACATATATAAGGTATATCACAAATATATTTATATTAAACTTATTTATTTTTTGAGTTATAAAATCGTACAATAATAGTTGATCCACATGAGAATACATCATTACGTATTAATTTGTGCATTACATAATACGAGTACCTGTCAATTCGTGTGTTTAAATTTGTTTACTTTCAAGCACCTCTTACATCCTAACTGCGTCATATTAAAGCAGTATAATAGTTCCTTAATGAAGCAAAACATAGCAGAACAGCCTTTCTGCAACAAAAAAGTAATGGAAGAAACTGAAGAGAGTAAAAGAAAATCATGTTTTTCGGACCTGTAGCCAATAATCACAATAACATTGATAATGATCAACTGTTGCAAATGGTTATGTTATATGTTCTGTTTTATCACCGTTCTGAACTGATATGTTCTGCGTAATCCTGTCACCGCATGAAATTCAATGTATACTTATTTCAAGATTTCACTGACTTGTATAACTAAAGCCTGCTAACCACATATTATGAAACACAAGGTATCAATAGTTGGTAGTCTTTTAGATATTATTTCTCATGTTAAGCATATTGCGGTTTACATCATTTTCTTTACAAATACAATAATTGTTTAAATCAAAGATGAATATAGTCTATTTTTATATGAAATGATATTCTACAATGCTTAAGATAAGTTGATGGTACGAGGTCAATTGCTGGAATAACCAGTTTCAATGTACATTCATGTGATACAATCAACTACATTTCTTTGAATAATCCCTTATATAGTACTAATATCATTCAGTTATTAAGTTGCTTGCTTATAGTAAAATGTAAACGTATCTAAAATTAATGGAAATTTTAGGTGGTAATGCTCTTGCTTGAAACTGAAATTGCTGGGTTCGGTATTTTCCTTTTCGTTTCTTTGGTTGTACCTTTTATAATTTTCGACCAGCCCACGAATGAAAAGTTTGGGTAAGGCCAGTCTAGACGAGAACTTCCTCCGTTTCTGTATTCCATATT
>JAFMTC010000636.1:81582-93848 GCA_018845635.1 Nicrophorus orbicollis | reverse complement strand
CAAATGATTTTTCCTACTGGTGCACTTTGGTGAGTTATAACTTCTTTAAAGTTTAAAATTATTCCCCATAAATATGGTGTGCGTTCGTACCATTATGCGGCCTGTGTAATAAGCAAACGGAAGGGAACGGAAAAGGATCGGCGTAATTGAAACGCACATAAATTTTTGTAACTTACAAAAAGGTTCCTCTAAATAATACACACAATGTACGGACGGCATGCACAAAGAAACGTTGAGCCGCTGAAAGAATAAAAGTTAATTGTGCGAGACGAAAACTTGAACGAGTTTCTGTGAAAGATATCCACCCCTGAAAAGAACGAATGAGAAAGATATATATATATATCGATATGTAGGGGAGCAAATACGTTTTTAATGCTCCGGTCTGAAATCTAAATTAAAATTCCTGAAAAAATCCACCGGTTTCTTTTTGCTTCGTTGGAGTGTTAAGTGCCTGCTATCATCGAGAGTTAAGAGCAATTACATTATTGAAACTGGAGAGCTAAAGAGACTATTCGAACGGATAAGAGAGAGAGAGAGCAAAAGATAAAAAGAAACGAGCAGAAGTTCTGACATAACTTCAGTCCTTATAATATTATTGAACTAATTTATGAAATTATAGAAGAGCTGTGAAACTCTATAACACTTCTATTCAATTAAAAACGCTTTCTCTGTGGAATTTTCAAATGAAACAATTCATGTTAAAATATTTTTTTAGTGGTGAAAAATAAAATAAACCATTATATTGACTAGCACATTCAATACACTACAATAGTAAAACATAGTGGATCGATAGTCATTATTAAGTAGATAATCAGTAATGTTGGGTTTCAAAAATATTTAAAATAATTTGTATTTTCGTTCATTTTCAATTATAAAAATAGAATATTTTATATTGATTTTGCATTCCTTATGACCGAACAAATACTAATTATCTTTTTTGAGTTAAATAGTAATGCATACAATAGTAGACAATTTGCTGCAGTAACAAATGTTGTTACAATATTATTTTGAATGAATTGTTTATTAATTAAATATAAATTTATTTACAGTAATATATTCTAAATATATTTATCAATTATTTGCATTTTAACTGATTATATTGTCACATCTTAATGCTTAAGCTTAATCGAAGAATTAGGATCCCACTTACCAAAATTCTTCACATATTTCTTACTTTAGATTAAATTCTTTTTAAAAACACTTAGAACAATTATTGCTTATTACCTGATGTTTATATTGAAATAACTTAAATAATTGTTGTCTTATTTGAAGTTATTTTTTTAATAAAATATGTTAAGACACTACTTCATTTAGTTGCAATATCTTTAAATTTTAGTAAAATAATATATCAATTAATTATGATTTTAGCCAAAAATAATTATTACAAATTAAAATATTACTAAAGTATCAACATCATAATAACGTTACTGACAAACAATTATAGTTTGGACTCAGTGAAAATACAATTTTTAGTGTATATTTTTAATTATTACATTTCCAAGTACAGCAACATTATTTAATCTTCTTTTTGTTAATGAACAATTTAATGTTATAATAACATATAGGTTTGTAATTATAACTGACTGACTCTGAAAAGACCTGAATATTACTCCTCGTATTACCGACATCTGTTGCTTGCATTGAGAGAATGGATGTCTTGTTAAAAAAATAACAGTCTAACGTTGGAGATATTATCGAGAATGCCCAACATAATTTTATTATTACAGATCTAGGTTGACACAAAATGATTAGAGGAACTGCTCGGTGGTAGTAAAGTATGAACGAAGAAGATAATAAAAAATAATAGATCATGAATTTCTTAAGTGGTGGCAACCTTTCTCCAACTACAATTTTCCAGCAAAAATAGTAATAGTTATTAATAATGAGTGATCATATCTCTATCATATTTTATATATGCTAAATTAACATATAATAGAAGGTCTTATAGCTTTAATATTATTATTAATTAATAATAAAAATAATATATTTGTAAATCTTTATATAAAATTACATAAATAATTAAAGATTTGTATTAAACTTTTTGATATTGTGGTAACATTTTTTTAAAAATTTAAGACTAAGTTTATATTATATTAATAATTGCATGTTTAATCTTTGTTTTTTAAAAAGACTGTAAATTTAAAGGATATAAATTTGAATTGATTACACTGAAAGCGTTTAGTCCATTTCAACAGTTTTCTACGATATAATTTTATATGAATAAATCTTGTTTTTTATGTATTTATGTTACTGTTACAACAAATATAATTAGTATTATATAAATTTGTAATTGAAAAGACAAATACCGTTTTGAAATGCATATATTATCAATTAATCTTGTAAATAATTCTCTTTTTTTCCTCAATAATCCTTGAAAACTTGAAATACAATTTACGCAATATAATGTGTACCTTTATATGCAGTCTGCAATGTATCCTCAGGTTGAAAGAATGCGAAGGCCTTTTGCTATAGGGAATTACTGTTTGTTAATGAAATTGCTAATACGAAATAATAGTTCACTTGTTATAATGTATTACGTGCGAATAATAACCTCAATAATTGAAATTTCGTATATTAAAAGTGAGAATACGTCAAGTGGAAATTGAGAAAATAATCGTTTGTGATTATAGTGTGTTCACATACGGTGCACTCTTGCATCAGAATCTTAGAAAGTTTTTAGCAATTACATAAATAAACTATTTAACTAATGTAAAAATAAATAAGTAAAGCACGTATGAGTTATACGAAGTGGGTTATAAATACGGTGCGTTGCGGTGTGTAACCAAAGCCAGCTGTTCCAGGAACCCATTGGAAATTTATTGACTGCAAATTATGGACGACGTTATTTTTCGATGTTCTTCTCGAGTGCCGATCATTGTTATGTATACGAAATAGTCCATTGTACCAACCTAGATTTCGAAGGAATAAGCGCTGCGGTTGTTAATGCCAATGGAGTGATTTATTATTTTTTTGAAGAGTTGGGATAAACATGTTAAAGATCAAGCGTATCATTCAAACTTCATATTATGTTTATACACTTTCATTTCATAATATACTTAGGCATTGAAAAATTATTTGTTGTGCAATAAGATGAATGAATATACACAGAATATACGTTACATACTTCTACAATTTTATTAAAATAAAAATAGAACTTGTGTAATACGTGATCATGTTCCATAGATTTATTAAGTATCAAATAAGTATACACATTACAAAGTAATAAAATTAGTAATAGACAGAATTCCAATTATTAATTTAAGTTCTATTTCATTTATTGCTTCATAATGTTATAATAATATGGTTATAATCATATTATTTTAATGAATGTGTACGGATTTTCATACTTTCCCAATTTAGTTACTACAACAATAAAATACAAAAAGGTTCATGATATTACTGAATTAATGTATTATTTTGTTTAATGTTAAAATTACAATGTTTGCCCCAGTTTCTGGTACTTTTTATTCACTTACAATAATCTGTAAATATTTAATAGAATGTTGGCAACTTTATATTCTACTAGGGAAAAAATCCATCTCGAGTGGAAAAGGGTAAAGGCAAACTTGTTTCATTATTATGTGAATGAGAAATAAACTTGCTTATGGAAAAATAAAAACGAAAAAAGTTTATATTTTCGAGAGAAAACATTTCTTTGGTGAGATCTGAAAAGGGAAAAAAGTTTCATGAAGTCGTCTTCTGAGAAAAGTTTGTTAATTATAAAAGAAAACGAGAGAAACCTCCTAAATATTATATAACACATAATATAATTAATACTTTCTGCTTAATGAGCACGAGTGATATAATACTCTTAAACAATAAACAATTATTATGCACTTATTAATTATTTGCTATTCTTAATAAGTATAATTATATTCTAATTATTCGCAATTTCAAAGTACACTGATTTCATTTTGATAGAGAAATAATAATGAATGACAAACATTTCGACTCTTGACAAATAAACTTCATTTGATTGCATCACATCAAAGAATTACTTTCCTTTGTGCTGAATTGATTGTAACCTTTGTACTCGAAAAGTGCGATTTTATTGACAGTAATTAATTTTCATTGATTTAACGTACAACCATTTATAATTACTTCTCATATTACTACAAACAATATTTAATTGTCATCAATTTATAAAAGTAATTCTCTGCAATTATTTGATGAAAATGAGTGTGTTTGTAATACAATCAAAATGTATGTCAAAATATTGAATATTTTTAATGTAATAGTAATTCTATACGATAAAAAAGTAATAAATGTAATATTATCTAGATAATTCTTTTTTTTATAAAGATATTGTTCATTTTTAATTATTGCTTGGTAAAAATTAACAAAATGTTATAAATAACATGTATACTGCTTCAGTTTGCTTTTGTTGGATTATTGAAGATGTAACTATTGAAAAGTAGTAATTCTTAATTGGTAGAAATCCGTTAATCTGGACTAATTGGGGGAAGAGACCATCTGGATTAGGCGATAGTCCAAATTATCACCATGTCCAACCCGAGAGTAATCTCTTCGTCCGGTTGAACATCCTAATTACTTGCGTCCGAATTAACAAAGTTCTACTGTAATTATACAATATTCAATATGATGCAATATATTAAAGATGGCAAACAAATTAATTTAGATCTATAATTAAGTCGTCTTTAAAATTTTAATAAAACGAATTGAAGACCTTGTATTTGTTTTAAGGGACTACTGTCAATGTTATCATTCTTTCCATGTGACATTTAATTGATGTCACTTGCAGCTTATTAAAGAATCAAATAACGCATATTTTTGTTTGAAGCTGCTTTGTCCGACATATTTTACTTTATTTTACATAGGCAAGAAAGGTATTGATTTCGGAATAAAACCCACTTGGTTAAAATATGGAATGTTTTACTTAAAGATGACCAACATTCTGGTTGGTTCTTTTCTTTATCGATAACAGAAGTTCTATGCAGTTGCCAAAAAGATATCAAAAGGTATTCGAAGAAAATGGAAAATAATTAATTTAATAAAGTTAATTCTTAAAGTTCTTGAAATCTAACTAGAAAAATTAAATAACTATTTTTCAACCAAATATAAAGTTGGATATTTGAGAAAATCTGAAATTATATTTACGTGTATTTAGAAGACCTCGGTTTGGACCAGCTTGTAACAAATAAATAAGTTTATCAATATTTATATTTACTAAATATTTGCTGAAGATTAAAATAATTAAAGTTAAGAAATTATATTTAAGGTTTAAATTATGAAATTATATCGTGCTGATATTATCCATAAAAATATTATGTTTATGCAACAATTATACTATTACCCAAATATGTAAAATATAAAAGAAAACTCTTATTTGCATGCCCTAAAATCATTATAGCAAAGTTTAATTAATTATGCATCAATCTGTATCACGAATTTATAATAATAATAACATTTATTGCAACAACCGTTACAAGAATATATAAACTGAATATAATGCTGCAAAGGGCTATAGATAGCTCGTGAATGTATATTAATATAACTCGTATGAGAATTTCTCAAATTGCTATTGAAAACTAATGTATTATTAACATAATTGTTAATGAAGATGGTTATTTTCATGATATTTATTATCTCAGTGTGATGTCAATTGAATCACTAGAAAAAATGAATGGCCTGAAAACATGATTAAATTCTATACATCCATACATGATGTCTAAATTGGATATAGTTTCAATACGATATATGGGTATACCTTTTGAAGGAAGTTGGCTTAATCTAATTCTCACAGTCGGCGCGCCGTGGGCAAAGAAAGGAGAAGACGGACGGCGAATAAAAAATGAAGACGGGAAGATCTTTTCAGAGTCGAGACGAAAAAAATGATAAAAAAAAGATACACACACACACTGAGGGAGATATATAGATGGATTCCCAAAGGCACCACCAGAGGAGATCCGAAGGAACGTCTCCGTGTTGTGTGCATCAGCCTAGGTTTGGCCGGCCTAGGTCTAGCTACCTGCGGGTCGTGCGCGTGAAATAGAATTCTAGAGAGAGAAAGAAACAGATATAGAGGATTGTACTGAAAATATGTGTGTGTGAGAGAGAGAAAGAGACAAGGCACGGCTCCCCGGATCAATTTTTCATTCCGGGATCGCCCTAACAGGGTGTGATTACAAAGGCTCTGTGGCAAGGGCCGAGGGGACGACGTGTAGGGAGAGAACGGAATAAAATTCCTTCTGCTCACCCTGACTTCTCTCCTCTCTGTTGGACGGCCGAGAGGACCAGGTAATAAATTAAACTGGGCAATTTAAGAATATTGTGTTACAAGTCTAAACGCAAATAGGATGTAAAATGCATATTTATGCACTAGGAGAGCCGACTCCGTTGTGCGGAACGGGCCCTAAATGTACGGACCGACCCTATTGTGTATCCGCGGTTAAGTAAATAACCAATATTTGGAACCGGCGATCCGAGAAAAAAAATGTATACACACATACAAAATGCAAATGATAATGAAATTGTTCCTACATTCAACACATTTCAACGGCTCCTCTTTCTTCCCGATCAAAGCATGTGTGCTTACCTGTAAATAAAGATCCAAGCTACTCGCCTATGGCATAAATCACTTCCACAGTTTATAAGAATACACTATCATTGACTTCCGAAACAGGAAAAGAAAAAGTTGCATAAACCTCTCCTCATAATCTTCAAAATAATACAAAGGACGTCATCGGCATTAAGGAATATAACAAACTGCGATCCTCCAAATCCCAATGAAAATGAAATTTATTTAATTTCGCAGGATAACTTCAAAGGAATGAACCCATTATGATAATTAAATAAATTAGCTTTTTTTCCTTCCTTTCCTGCTTTTATTTATTTTTTGTTCGAACCGAGGGCTAAAATACCGAAGCTTTACATTTCCGCAACGTTTTAACTGAATTAAACAGTCGGCCCCTTTATTTTCGACCCAAATGTTTAATACTCGTAACTGATTTATATTTCATGAAAAGCCGTTTACAGTATTAGTAAAAACGTTTTTATTATATACGTTAAATATATAACAAACTATTATATAAAGAGTAAAAAAAATATCAAACTGAATTAAACCGAGTATTATTTAATAATGCTAAAAAAATATCGCAAAAATGTGAAACAAAAAATGTATTATACTTAATTCCTAAAATAACAAAGTTAAACTGAATAATGTTAGAAAACACAATCAATTGAATATACCCAAAGAATTATTTCGAGAACCAATTCCACAAGTTTAAAAATCTATCTTCTAAAATTTGAAAGAATATCGTAAAAAAATATATAATAAATCAGTTTTCTATATATCTCTGCACGATCTAATAGAAATGAATGTGAACTACAGTATTCAATAGATTAAGAAATTAATTGATTGCGTCAAAACATCAGTTCTGATGTTCGTTCCTTCCAGTGCTTCATCTTTTGTGTTTAGAAGGTAAGAAAGATGCCTCAGGTAAAATTTTGCGGGACTACCTAAACACAAAGAGGAAACCGGATTTTTGGGTTAGGTGAAACATTATGAATACCATAAACATTAGCATGGAACAAACAGATCCAGGAATTGTTTTCTACGTGAGGTTTTAGGGGACAATGCAGAGGGAAAAGGCACCTCGTAAAGTTTTCGTAAAGAAGATTAATTATATGATCAGTAGATAATAAGATTAAATTCCTTTCCAACTTTGGGTATTTTTTTTAGACAGATTTTAATGTAACAATCTTACTAATCTTATTTATTCGTTAGTACATTTATTAACACATACCGTCTCTTATGTAAACATTATTAAGAAATATATATACTTTTGAGCTCAAGTATTTGCTAAGACCATTAAAAATACAATTAATTTAATTAGATTTATAGCACATATTATTTATTGAATTATAAAATTATATCAATTTAAAAATACTTTCTGTTAATATAGTTGCTATTAAACTTATTATCAATTATATGAATTATTAATTAGAAAAAAGTCTAAAATTATGTTCTAACTGAGGTCATTAAACTGTATTTATAAATAGTTTCCTATTTGTATTCATTTTTTGTAATATATATATAAATATTAGTAAAAAAAATAAACAACTTATATTTGTATTGATAAACTATTGAAAACCGGAAATTTATCAACGAAAGAAATAATTTAATGCTTCTTTTACGATTCTTTCCAGCTCATTGATTGAATGAATGTTTTCATGCCATTCACAGGAAAAACCGCCGTTCCTATCATCGGGATTTCCGTACAAAATATCGATTATTGGTGAATGTAAACGTAATTTCTGTTATTTGCTCTAAATATTGCACAAAGCATTCCCGTCATATGCTGAGAACGGATACAGAAATTACGTAATTATGTAATTAATTAAAGGCACATCAAAGATCAAGTACACAATCTAATTATGCAAAGCTTGTTTTCGCATTTTGGCTTTTACAAAGACCGTATAATTATCTTCCAATTATAGGAATATGCTTAATTAATTATAAGATAATGTTTTATATATTGTTATTGCTTAGTTATGTTTTATTGTTGAATCACATTAGGAACAATTCCATTTTAATACATTTTAAAACTCGAACAAATTGAGATATTTATGATTTCGAAAGTCGAACCAAAATAAATCAATCTTTTTCATTAAATTTAGATACCTTTTTATACCAACAACAAATATTTATTTATTTATTCCTATAGTTTAATTTGTAAGCTAGTTTTTAGAGAAAATACATTATTATTGAATTTATTACAAAAATTCATATTATAAATATAAACAGGGGTTTTCGGAACTTTTCCATATTTACAGAGTCACCAATCAGCGAAGTTAGTAGGGCCGATAGGTCCAAAAAGGGTACCATACATAAGGCTGTAACATAAAAAATTAGAATTATGAAACTTAAATATAATTGAAAGACGAACCATTTATTGTAGTAATTCTTGTAATGTGGTCTGTATTAACCAATAGAAATCAACTATGATCTACAAGGAATCAATGTCCTATTTAGACAGGCAGTAAACAAAATTTTGGCTTTACGAACATGTAATAATCCACCTAACACAGATAGAATCTATAAGGAACTCATATAATACTTTCTTAGTATAGACATATACATTACCTAATTATATGCACTTACTTAGAAAAAACTTGCACATTTGATACTAGCAACGCGTTACGATTATCACAGCTTTGCAAGGATGGACTTGAATCTATTGTACTTACATGAAATTCTTTAATTCGTCAATTATAAATACGAATATTGGGGATAAACACTGTTCTTTTTTTCAAATATTTTCCAAAATGTTGAAAGATAACTAGGTACATACTAGTTACTTGTATTCTAGCCATATGTCGAAACCATCAAATTTGGAAGATCAATTGAGGTGCCATCATGATTAAAAACTGAAAGAAAATTTTCAGAAGAAACCGTTTGCATCGATGTCAAAACGACGATCGTAGTTAACAAAATTGAAAGGTTTGAATACTATATTATTTGCCTAGTTGTTTCAAGACCAACAATTATCTTAAGTATTTGCATTGTGTGTGGTTTTAATGAATAAAATGTAAAGTTTTATATAACATATTTTTAATTTTTCCACTCTAAAGATGCTCTATATGAGCTTCAACACACAAGTTGAAAATTTTATAAAACAATCAATAATAAGAAAGCACTGTTTCATTGGATAGTGTTTGCTAGTTTGTGTTCCTTTTAGCCTTAATAAAGCAATAAATCTTAGTATATTTCGGCTTTTATGTGTGGTCTGATAGATTTACTAAGTAAGTACACGTCTAAGGTCGTCACGATTCTTTGTTATATAAAAACATTGGGTTTTCTTGTGAAGTGGTTAATGGGAATGGGATTTGGCGATTGGACAGATTAGGACTGGTTTGATTTAAGCAATCCGTGAGGTGCGTGTGTGTGTTTTGGTCCATCTGCTGAGGGACATAATTAATTATAGTGTTTAGATGGATATCTCTCCAATAACCGATAGAGATCCGTTGATTTTCCCAGCCCTCCTCCACCATTTCACGTGCCCACTTTTGGGCCCATTCAGCCGGCTTAGATAAATAATTCATCTTGCTGATGAGAAAGTGGCCGCTCTTATTGTTTGGATCCTCGGATGGATATTTATCTCGAGCGCACGCTGTCCGCACGGGATGGGATTATCTAAGCCATTCTATTCCAGTACAATGCATCATACACTCACACACACACATCCGAGCACATACATATATACAAGCACATCTTTGTATGTGTGGGCACCTCCATGTCGGATTATGAAGCTCCTCCATGTTCGATAGACATAAAAAGTGTAATTTACAAAATATATATTAGCTTTGTCGTATCTAACTTTACTGAACACAATTATTAATCTCACATGTAAAGAATTCAATCGAATTAGTTTGATAATTATAGTAATAAAATCTCATCATTATTATAATAATATAATTTATTGGCCAGGTAAAACAAAATATAATTTTAAATATAAATAATAATAACTAATATAAGGTTAATCAAAATAAATTTAAAAAAAATCTCAATTCTAAATAAACAAATTATCAATTACAGAAAGGCTGTCCAAAGGGCTATCGACCATTAGTCTTTCGGCCAAAGAATATATGTTAATGAAGAAACTAAATGAACACTATTGTTTAGCAAATACATAAAAAGAAAAAAAAACATTATATAAAAAAGGTAACTTCTGGGACAGGGAGAGAACATAATTATAGAGACAATAAATACTGGTAATTGTGGGATACTTATATTTAGGAGGGGTTGATAGATTTCTTTTAAGATTAATTTAAGGGAATAGGAGAGGTATCTATCGAGGTCTGGATCAATCTTGGTTTTGGAGTAGAGGAGGTCATTCGGAGGGTTATGGAGAGGGTTGTTTGGATGGTGGATCCTGGTGAGGAAACGAAGGGAGTAAAGTTTGGATACGGAGAGACTTTTCAGAACAAGGTTCCGGCTTTGGGAGAGGATGGAGAAATCATATTCGAGGATTGAACTGCAGATGGATATATAGATGGATGATTTACATTTGATAGATATTGCAGAACTACGTAATGTTAGGGATCGGAAGTGACGGGATCTTGTCTTAATTTTGGATTTGAGTTCTTTTGAATAGGAGTTAAGGTTGAGTTTTTCGCCGAAAGAGCTGAAGCTCGCACACGACGCTACTATTAAACATAAAAAATACCATGTATCGTATAAAAATTAAATCAATAAAGAATCATTTAAACCTAAACCTAAAGTTGAGTTTTGGATCTAGCAGGATTCCTAGTTATTTTACGGAGGGCAACTGGTAGATGGAAAGGTTACCAAAAGTAATATGGGGAGAGGATGAATGGAATCGATTTTATTACAATAATTAACTAATTGCATTAAACTTTAAATACTAGCACATAGTTAAATATTTATTGACCATTTACAATCGTTTATAACAATTACAATTATCCTTATGTTAAATTATTTTATTACTCTCTATTTATGAATAAATATTAAAATAAATAATCGTATTTATTATAACAACAAATAACAAAATAAAAAAGAATTTAATACAGTAACAAAAATAAAATGAAATTCAACTGCTGCAAAGGGCTATTGATATCGATTGACCATTGTTATTTCTGCCCTCTACATATATTATAAATAATTATGAAAATATATTACATAGAAAATACAATGAAGAGATTACTGAACGGAAAAAGTAATTGAAATAACATAAATATTAATTTACATAATTTGCAAATCGACTAAAATAATGTTTGTAATTGTTGATATTACTTTAAATTAATGTTTCATTTATCTTATAAAATAATTACAGTTTCTACATCTTAATAATATTTAATAGATTATTGAAAATATTCTTCGCTTTCAGCGGAAATTGATCTCTTTCCGCTGAACTTTTCACTTTTAATTTTTTAATGATATTTTTGTAATATCTTTTATACATTCATTATTTTATTGTTTATACATTTTAAATAAATGTAATTATAATATTAATTAGCTTAATAATCGAAAATTGTGTTTCTTAAACTAAACATAGTACTCAAGTCTTATTGTACCTTAAAAATATAAATCTTTACTCGAGTATTTCAAGCAAGTAACTTGTTGATTACATGCCAGTATTGACCGTCCGTTGGCACTTTAAAGTACTACTTGTCCGGTTTGGTTACTTCAATTTAATGTTGAAAGTCAATTTACTGATTGCAACTTTTAGATTGATCAAAAGAAAATACTATTCATTATTTTAATTGTAAAACTGATATCTACA
>JAFMTC010000636.1:61955-72826 GCA_018845635.1 Nicrophorus orbicollis | reverse complement strand
TCAGATTTTCACTATAAAACATTTCAATAAACACGGAACAACTTGATTATTTCAAAACAACCGTTTTCATGAAATATACATATCACATATTAATTTAAAACATCTTCTTTCAAATTATTATAAATATTACTATTTTAAGTACAAAATCACATTTCTTTTAAACATAAATATATGAATTACTTATCACACCTAAAATTATAAATAGGTTCTTACGATATCATTTGTTTTATAAAGAAATTCTTCTATTCTCTAAAATATTATTTGAAAAACTGTATAAAGCCATAAGTACCATCAAAATCGATGATAGGTGTATTTGAAAAACGTGATATCGAAATCGTTTAAATGAAATAACGTGTAAATCAGGAAATAGATGTACTTGAAAGATTTTGAAAAGTAAATTCACTCATAATTAAAGTCAAATTAATATTTCTAAAATAAGTAATCGTGAGCAATTTAAAATGCGTCGCTCCACAAATCCAGTGATTTATCTGCCTGTTTTTAAAGCGAAAATACAAAATGTTATGTAAACACGTACGGTATTTATTTATGAAGCTGAAATACTCATAAATAGTTATAATTATAGATGTGTGTATTTATTTGTGCTTGCGATGGAAAAAGAAATAACATTATATTTATAAAACGGGTGAAATGAGGGAGTTCGTGCGGCGTAAACAAACCACTTGGGGGGTGGACCCCATGTCTAATGAGGGTTCCAAAAAAGAGAGAGAGAGAGACAAGAGTCACCCATGATGTATTCGAACCAAACACGAACCGATTTTAAACCAGGATAAATTACGTTTAACTGCACACGTGCTCACCAATGAATTCCACACGATCAATTCACTGCATTGAAATGGGAAAAAAAACGAGGAAAGCAAATCGTAATTGCAATTATTAGATTTCCACGAAACAAATCCAATAAACTGATCATTTTTTATATAAAATTTGATTTTCGTTTCTGAATTTCATATATAACTTTTTTTAATATTATATTTTTATTTATACTTTTTGAATATATTTGCTGATATTATTATATAGATGCTAAATTATTTATAATTTAAATATTTAGAATGTAACTGATAAATGAAATCATGTTTTATTTATAAAAAATTATAATTTATTTTATTTATTTTAAAAGTTTTATGATAAATTACTTTTTAAGTAAAAACTTTATTGATCAAATGAAAGCTTTAATTCGTTTGCAATTAGATTATATAAGTTTTTATCTCCACGTTCATATATTTTCAAATATATTTTTACAATACAAAATACTTTTACATATTGAATAAAGATAAATTAATATATGTTGATTGAAAAACAACAAATTGCATAGTTCAATCAATTTCGAATCGAATATTTAGGTTGAAACGTACGAACACCGCAAATATAAAAATAAATACATCCAATCTAAAAATAACTGAAATTTAATAAATACAAACAAAAAAGTTACTAATTTAATAAAGCTGCTTTCTGTATGAAATCTCCCTTTAATTTAATTTATAGCCCATAAGTAAGTAATTGCTAATCAATTGGAACTGACAAATTTTGTGGAAAATAGTACAATTTATTTTCAGTCTATTTCTCCGTCCTTTCGACTTTCTACTTTGCAGTTAATCAATTATTAAATTGAATTTCAATGCGCCGTGATTTGTTCGTGAACAAAAGGCCCGTTAAATAAATGTTCCCTCGTTTTTTTCGCGTCTGCCTCTTTTCAATTCAAGAATTTTTCATTGTCTCAACTTCTCTCTTTTGTTTCGTGAAGTTAAATGGCAGTGAAAAAGGCGAACCTTATTTACAGAGTTTATTTAATTTGCGGAACGAGTTGATTCGGGAAATGGAAATGCACCTCGGGCGTTAATTAATTGGAAATATCGCCAACGATTGACTAATCCGAATGGATTACGGATGCGGATGGATGCATTGTTATGTGTGTGCGAGGCGAAAGATCGTGGAAAAACTTATTGGGTATAAATATAACATGACAAACGTTTCGCTGCGGAGATAATCCTTGGAGGGGTACATGGAAAGCGGCATATTTCCTTTGCACATCTGCGTGAAACGACAAAAGATTTATTCCTTACAGCTCTATTTCCAATCTACTCCAACAAATTGCCACGTCGACTTTGAACCAAGAAAATATTCGTATACATCCTGGATGTTTCGTTTATATTGAATTTATCAATAATATATGTGTTAAGAACGTAACCAGGATTGAACGAAAATAATAATATGCGTATGTCGATAAAAGAAACAAAATAATATTACATTTGTAATACAATTTGATGGTATCGATTCAGTGAACATTATTATTCTTTTCCATTTGACGAAATTTTTGCTTTAGTAATTTAAAATTGTATATACAAGACCTCTAACATCTCCGAAATGCATATTCATACTGTAAAATCTTGAATATAATACATACATATAATTATATACATACTTACTATACATCTTTTGAGAGCTAAAATTAAAATAATTTCTAAAGATATTATTTTGAATTATTGTTTCTCTTATTTAAATACACATCATTATATTTTATAGTCCAGATTCACTGTAGTCCGGTTTAATAAATTCTGGAACAAACCAATAAAAGCAATATAGAAATAAATTCTAAAAAAATAATACATACAACAGAAAGTTAATAAACTTGTTTAATTCAAAATTAATACAATTTGATGATAATACATAGATGATACTTTAATTATTTGATTTAGTTTCTTAATTAGTCATGTTTCAAATAGTCCGGGAAAATGACGGAACCAATTACTGTACATAGTAATGTACAGATAATCAAAATGTTTACAGATTTTAACTTATAAATAGATGTGTCAAATATTAAAATAACTTCAAACAACTGTAAAAAGTTAAATAGCTATATACTATTTAATGGAAAAGTTATATAAATAAATTGCAATTAAACGAAAATAATAATAGTAGCCAAAATATGTTAAAACATATGTTTTTGCAATAGTTTTTATACACTATAAATGAAACTGTTCTATTCAATTATTACATACAGTGGTACCTCGAGATACCAGTTTAATTCGTTCCGTAACTTTGCTCGTATCTCAAAGCAATTAGTATGAGGTGGGAGAAACTGTTGGTGTAGTGTGCAGCGGTGAAGTGTGCTATTTCTCGTATCTCAAATCTTGCTCTCATCTCAAAGCAAAAAATCGTTCGCTGGCGGCTCGTATCTCAAAACACTCGTATATTGGGGCACTCGTATATCAAGATACCACTGTATTTTCTAATTTGTTACCTTACAAAAAAAGTAATAACAATATGCATTTATTTCTAATTATGAGTACTTAAATTTTATGTTTAATTATTTTTTTATACATTTGTAAATCGTATGTAAAGCCCTTTCACATAAATGGAGTTAATACAAATTATAAAATAAATAATAAATCATATATTAATAACAATGCTATATTAATTTCATAACGTATAGCGTTTGTGTTAAAGAACATGCTTTATTCAGTAAAACACATAAATTTCAAATTACTGCCTAGGTTAACACTTCTAATTCTGCAGTATATTCTATTCTAAAGTAACTTTGCAACTGCACAATGGAAACTAATACTTGTTGCGCTTAAAGAAAAGACCAAAAACACTGCGGGCCGACAGGAAACACCGCATGCGGACCTTTATTTGACCAACCTTAATTCAACATTAATGTATTTGAATTAATGATGTACTAGTTGAATGAAGTCCTTCTAATCGGAGTTATTTTATAAACTTATTGAAAAAAAGCGGTAAGATATATTCGTCAATAGCAAATTGTTCAAACTTTGTATCTGTAATTGTTTATGTTACTGAATAATTATTGTAATAAATATTGTATTAAAACAATAAATTATACTTAACGTTTGTAATTTATGTTAATTTAAATTATGTCATAAAAAATGTAAATAATTATGAGTAACTTATGAGCCTTATTAACCTAAAATATGACAATTAAAAAAAAAGGTTAGAATGATGATTTACCAACTGGTATTACTTTTATTTCTGAGAAAAAAATGCCTCTACTAAAATTCTTTTAGTTTATAAGACTGTCAGCATACATTGTAGATATTCATCTAGAACAGTCATACACAATTTGTGGAACGCGGGCCGCATTCGGCCCGACAAGCTTCTATATACGGCCCAAAACTATTATTTGAAAGGTGCTTTTTAAAACTATGTGTTTCTAAGAAAAAATGTGTTATAAAGAAATAGAGAACCAATTTTGCATATATAACCAATGGTAATAAAAGCGTAAGAAGATAGTACAACAATTTATCAAGAAAACTATACGATATTTTCAAATTTAAGAGCAGATTTCAAAATTTTCGTTGGATCAAAACTGTCTGTTGATTGTAGAAAAATCCCTGGCACATATAAATGGGTTTACTAATTCTCACCTTGATGATGTGTAGAAAGTACCAATTATAAACCAGATTTGTCTAGAATAGTAAACAAATATCAAATATCACTCTAATTATTATAGGTTTTGTTTATTACATGTGGAGTAAATGTCAAACCATCTCATTAACTAATTTTAAATGGATGTAACATAGACAAACATATGTATGTGCCCCGAAGGAACAAAGATGTTGAGTATAGCTGATCTATAAAATATACCAGAATATAAATATAGATATTACTTATTTGAAATTTCTGTAACAAATACCAAAAAATGGACACGCTATTTTCATTCAAATGTTTGCTTGAGCACGAAACGTTTCGATCAATATTCAGACAGTTTTATGAAAAAAATAATACGAGTCTTCGAACAAAGGAAACGTAAACATAACCGTAAATTTCCCCCGCTTTTCACTCGCCCTCTTCTTATTTTTTTTTCAAATTACCATGTAACAAAGTATAAAATATGCAGACTGCCTAAATGGACTAAACCCCCCTCAATCCGAAAACTGCGTCTGCGTCCGTTTTTTTTTCATAATATATTTGTGTATATTTATATAGCAGGAAGTGAAGGGGATGAGTGAGTAGGTGCGCCCCCGCTTCCATAAATTATATATTCGAGTTAATTGAATGATGGGGCGCAACCTTGGGGATTCAACAGTTTTGACCAACGGAACTAACCGAAAACGAATTCAATAATAAATTAATTTCCGAAAAGCATGGGGATTCAATCACATAACGCGCATATTTCATATTAGGAATGGAAGACGTTAATTCATTTAAACGTCGAAATAAAATGAAAATAAACCATCGCAAATTCACTAATAACAAATAGCAAACTAATAATAACATGCATTGTTATGGAAAACCCTCCATTCCAGTTATTACTTAACAACAATGTAAACTTGTAACGGGAGCCGCGCTGTTTCATATTTTTTGTTGTGGGTACGCGCGCGTTTTTGTTGTTGTTTTCCTTACGCAATGTGCGTTAATTAAAAGCGGCGTTGTGATTAATTAAATGGGGAATGATTACGTCGCTGGCACTAATGTCGACACGATGGGTTCGAAATAATAAATTGCATTCCGTTATCAGAGCATTAAAAATATATTATGTTGCACATGGTTTCGTTCATTATTTAATGTGTTTTTTTAACAAATTTTCGTTGATCAGTGACCTTCGACGATTCACTATTTCATGTTTATAAACATATCATAGGTGGCAGTCTATATTCAGTCTTGGTGCCGACCAGATTCGATCGACGGTGAATTTGTGCGGCAGTGATTGATGCGAAAACTGGAATCTTTGAAATTGGATTTTAAGTCAGCATTTTTATATATTAAGGTTAGTTCCCATGATTTGTAATTACCAACACATTATTCACTTAAAAATATATCATTTTTTTCATCTGGTTTTTTTAAATACTAATCACTTACCTTGTTTTTTGACCATAACATTCACCCTACGTAAAAAAAATATAACATATTATTATAATAATACCCTTATACAAATAATTAACAAAGGGTTACTGTTCATAGCTTCCTCCCTTATGTATTTGTTTGTGCAATTTAAAAAAAAATATTATTTTCTTTTTATAAAAATGAAAACAATAAATGAATTGTTTATCCAGGGCAAAAAGACCTATAATCAATAGCCCTTTGCAGCAGTGGTAGTAATAATTGTGTTTCCTTTTTTTTTCTTATAATTATATAAACGTTTTGTTGTTTTGTACACTGTTGTTATAAAAATAACTAAATAATTATTTATCCAATTTATATTGAAATTTAGAAAAACATGTCATAAATATATGCGCATACATAATAAAAAAACAAGTTTATACGCCCAGGCAGCACGAACTTTCTTAAATTATTCTATGTTATATAATTTTAATTAAATATCAATTAGGTGAAATACGTCGAAGCTAATTTCAAAGAATAAATATAATAATTACGTCAAATTACATTTGCGTTTATATGAATTAAGCATAATTATTACTTTTTTTATCATTCATTATATTGTAGACCATTGTTGAAATAGTAATTAATAAATTAAGTAATGTAAAGGCTTTGGTCACCGGTAATTTAATCATTATTTTATATATATAATTGTGTATCTTTCCTTTCTTTAAAATTATAATTTATATAATTACTAACTAAACGCATATTAAAATAAACAAATTATAGAAATGTCACGTTCCATAAACTTGTCATTAAATTTATGTTACATATATAATTAAATTATATTATTAAAAAATGTATAACAAAAACACGTGTTTAATGTTATATTATTTAAACTTACATTTGTAATTTTACATTTCACTTTACAAATAGTAATAAATATATTGTTTATTTTCTTCTACAAAGGATAAAAATGTTAATCATTCATCTAAATAACTACCCTAATATTGATATTTATCATAACTTAAATAAATTGGTCATAAAGCAAGAAAATTTTGATTTCTTCAATGCAATTGTCATTATTTTAATTAAATAACTAATGTCCATAAATATATAATTCTATTATCTATAATTTAAGTGTAGATCTGTATTGAATATATTTCATATTATTCATTAATATCTCAAATATATAACAACACTTTTGTATATGTTTTATAGCAAAGTTTACTATTAGTAAATACGAACTAGTTGATTTAAATAATTTATTTCAAGTAAACTTACAACATTTGAATAGCAATCTCATGTAAGAGGCGTTAAGTGAATATCTTCAAATAATATCAAATTTCTTTTGTGTGGTTTAATGTCTTTCAGTTTAGTTTTTTCTTCAAAACAACACATGAAATTTAAATCTACTATTCATTTATTATCAAAATCCAGCTTAAGTATCAGATGTGCAGTCATTTTGAGTGTGTTATTGTCTTACAAGTTCAATTATATATTATACTTGCAATTAGTCTTCAAATACTTTTTACCTTAAGTTCAATAAAGTGTTTTTATTTTCTTAACAAAATTGAAACACTGCAAATTTAACCTATGTTAAAAAAGTTATAAGACTCATACAAAAAATATAATGTAGAAAATCTAATACAATTAAGATAGTAAAACTTCTAAAATCAATTTGATAGAAAGCAATAGAATTGAATTTTGTTCATAACAAAACATTTAATTGTTAATAATTATTATAAAAGAAAAAAATATTGTTTTGTTTATTACAAAACAATATTTCAAGTTCATTTCTATTATTATTAACAGCTTCCTTTTTTTCATCATCAATAAATATACATTATAGTAATTACAGTGGTACCTCGATATACGAGTGTCCTAATATAATAGTGTTTTGAGATACGAGCCGCCGAGTGAGCGATATTTTGCTTTGACATGAGAGCAAGATTTGAGATACGAGGAATCGCACACTACACCGCTGCTTTGAGATACGAGCAATTTGGCATACTAGTAAGGTTACGGAACGAATCAAACTCATATGTCGAGGTACCACAGTATAAGCAAAAATAATACTTTAACTATGAAATAAATAACTAATATTCATAAAATTAATAAAAACAGAATGTATGTCAAATAAGCAACCTATTTCCAATTTATATCAACCTAACTTGTTTCTACGATATAAAGAATAACCTTTTACTGTTAGGTTAGTCTTGGGAACCTTCTAATCCTCACAAGAGAAATGCAAGTTAATCAATATTTGACCGAAAGGTTGAAGCAACCAAAAATAAATTTAAATTATATTTTGATTTACTAAAATTGTTTCTTTGTGCTTAAACCTTCCAAGGAACAAAGGTGGGTGGTAAACGAAGGAAAAAAAGTTCTTAAATACCAAGCTTGTTATTGGCGGGTGTACTGCAAGTCACAAGATTTGTGGGGCCACGAGTGCAGCCAGCCTTGGCAGCAATATCAAAAAGTGCAAAATAACATTAATAAGCTTTTATTTTATTTTTACATTCGTGTCATCGTCTTTTGAATTCGAAGTTCAACTAGGGATAAAATAAAATGGAAACATCGAGACGAGAATGGTATTGTGATCATTTTGAGAAAATAAAGTGAATCTTTTGGGGCGAGGGTGGGACCGCCGAATAAATCCCCAAAAACGTTGAAATACTTCCGATTCCGGGGAAATGTTAAGGAACAGAAGGCGAGTAAGTTATATAAAGGGATAAATGCGGAGAAGAGCAGGGAATCCGTCGCGAGTATTTATAGGATGCGTTTCCGGACCGGCGATAGATTATGGATACACGGTCCTGGACTCCAGACTCGAGTGTCAGAAAGAGTAAGGGAGAAGTAGAGAGAGAGTGATAGTGAGATAGATTCCGGAAGTGCAGATAGATTTATCAACACTCCCATCCATTTTACATTATGCGCCGTATATAAAACTCGATAAAAGGATTTATTCCATTCTATATATATATATTTTTTCCTTCTTCCTTCTCCTCCCCAACATCGGCCTTCCATCACGTACACAAACCAATATACCTCTAAATATGTTTCATTTATGAACCATCACCGCGCCTCTTCTCATAAATCAATATTAATTAACCTAATTATATGCCGACGATTAACTTTGCGTGCTAAATGCACTCGAAACACAAACACATAAATTAATTCAAACATTTTAATAAGAGCGAGAGGAAAAAAACTAATGGACGGTCAAACAAACAATAAAAATAAAAGGAAACACCTACAATAACTTCTAAGTGATAGTATCAGAAGATCAAAGGCTTACTACTTTTTCTTCATCTTTGGGAAATATATTTGGTGGAGGGTGGAATGGCAATGAAGACTAAAATTGATATGGGAGAACGGAGGTAGAAAGATATTTGTTTTCCGTGTATAAATCAGAATTCCAATTTAGTTTTACTCTCCGTTTCTTCTTCCCTTTTTTTACTATTATCGATCTCCTAACGCAACCTACGGCACTCGCAACGAGCTGCATGAAAATCAACAACCTATTCTTCAATTATCCGCAATATTTTACGATTTACTCCATATCCTTCTTCCATGTGCGTTTTTTTTTTGTTCCGCTAACTCTAATTATTATTTATTAAAGCCTACCAGCAACAAATTATTGCGTGGATTTACTCTGGAATAAATTTACATCATCTCTTGCCGTTACATGGAATATTCATTAGGAATAATGATATAATCATCTATACCAATTTTGATAAATCTACTCTTTCAGTTCAGATGATTTATACTGTTACTTAATTTATCGTAATACTGAAAGACATACCACTGCTGGGTATAATAAATACTAGCATGTTTCGTATTTGTGACAATATCTAACAAATATATTATGAAAATCAAAGCTTAATTTCATTAAATTTGTATTATTACTACATTAATCATGTAGTATAACTAAAATTCTGAATATTTATCTGAATAACCGCATTGAAAATGTACATTTTTTTAATACGAAAATTGGCCATGAATTTGGTATATTTATATAGTTATTTATAAACTTACAATGTTTATTAATAATAATAGAATATAATTTATTAGCCAGTTATAAAAACAAAATATAATTCTAATTACAAACCAAACATTATAATAATATAAAGCCAAAGTGCTATCAACCATTGGTCTTTCCGCCAATGAATATTATATACAATGTAGAAACTAAATGAATACTATTGTTTACCAATTACATAAGAAGGAGAAAAAAGTCGTTATACAAAAAAGGCAGCCTCTGGGAAAGGAAAAGGATATCATTATAGGGATAATATATACTGGAATAGGATAAGTCTGGGACACTTATATTTAGGAGGAGTTGATGGATTTCAAAGGATATAAAATTTGGAGAAAGATGATAAATTGGAGTCTTTTGAGATGAATTTAAGAGAATGGGAGAGGTATCTATCGAGGATTGAAACAATTTTGATTTTGGAATAGAAGAGGTCATTCGGAGTGTTATGGAGTAGGTTGTTGGCAGATCCTGGTATAAATATATTATATTTTCCATTATATTAAATTAATTCAAGATTTAAAAACTCTATTGTAAATTCATACATTTATTGAAAACAATTAAATAAAAAATTAAAGATTTTAGAAAAACTAGATATGTGAACAAATCAACAAGACTAATGTTAAATTTTAATAATCTTTGCACAAATAATATATTCCGTTTAATGATGTAATTTAACTTCACTATCTATATTATGAATTGTTAATTATTTGTTCCAATTGATTAATAATTTGTTAATTGATCGTTTATCAAATGACAATTAAAGTCAAGATTAATTAACCGATAAATAGCTTACTAAGCTTTTATGCAATCAATGTGTTATAAAGAATATAATTAAACTAACAATACTTTTATTAAGATAAATTTGGAGGTATTTGAATTTAACAAATTTAATATTGACCGGGGAATCCAAGTATATTAAATCTGTATATTACGTAGTTTAAATATAGAGTTAAGAGAAAGTGTTTCGTGTACACGTTTGAGAAACATAAATATAGAAATGATTTCTAACAATAGTTTTGGCATCGCCAGTTTT
>JAFMTC010000636.1:47417-61549 GCA_018845635.1 Nicrophorus orbicollis | reverse complement strand
TTCAAACAATTAAACCACGTAATAACGCCGTTTCACAGGTTCTGCGTTAAAAACGAGCATTAAATTTGGAAACCATTGAAATATTAAAAAGTGTTTCGTTACTTCCCGTCTTTCATGCAATTACGTTCATTGTTTCAGTAATGCATTTTATTTGAAGTATCATCATTAGTGCGCGGAAGATGATATTTTATTATTATTTACTCTCTTACATTACTTCTCGCTTTTGCTTTTCAAAGTCAGTAGATCCATCTGAGTGATCAGCGGAATTCCATTCCAGTTCGCTCACAGCGTTGTCGCAATATAATTGTTTCATCCGTCCATGTCAATTCCAAACGTACAGAAGACGTCAACAACAAAAAAGGTTAACGATTCGCCTTCTCTTTCTGTCCATCCATCTGCATTGGTTTCTTTTTCTTTCTGTTAAAGGTCAGACTATGTTTGATACGAATCTTGTTCGATTGATCTGAGGTATCTTTATCAATGCTTTGACATAACAATAATATATTTTATTATCAATAACAATGTATATTTGTACATTTAATTGCTCAAATCTAAATTAGTACAGTAAATGAGAACAAAAATAATAAGCTGCTTGTTTGTTAATGTTCTTTCTAAAATACATAACAAATTATGTAGAAGGACAAATACCAAATTTAAACAAGTGTTTAACATAAATAATTACAAGGACTTTTAATGAAAATGTATGTAGGTTAATAATAAGTAGTTTTCGTTTGATAATGTTTTTTTACCATGCCAGTGTATATAAAACTGATTACATTTTTGGAATATTATACCTGATGCATTTGTATGATGCATCTTTATTTGCAGAAACGAATAAGATGAAACTGCGAAACTCTTTGATTACGAATAGAAAAATGAGAGTAACATAAGTGCAAACGTAGGCGTTTGTGATCAGGTGGTTGCAATATCAAGTTTTCAAATTTATTATCGGCCGACATTTCATACTTATTTTTTTTATATTCCTTACAACTTTATTTGACGTGTCGTCGCTGCAATATTCGCATTATTAATACGCGGAGAAACATTGATAAAATGCAAAGCACCTTGAGACTCTAAAAATAAGTGCGTTTTCTGAAATAGATTATTTTGTAATTCATAAATAACATGGGTTTCATGGCGCAGACTTTGAGAGATGTTAATGAGAAGCCGCATGGTATGCACTGATGAAGTACTTTGTTACTATCAGCTATGAGTATTTGATAAAACAAGTGTAAATGGTTTGCTAATACGTGTTTGTATATACTTTCAACACGACAGGAATTAAGTATATTTTCTCAAGCCCTGGTTATAGATTGCATTATTTTTAGCATTTGCGTATGAGTTATATCGTGTTCGAGGAATGGCACTACATAAGATACAAAATCACAAAAATATAACTGAATTAACACTCATTTCGATGAAATATTTTTTAGTAGAACTAAATAATGGTTGGAATTCCTGAGAAATATGATAAATCTAATTATAAATACATATATTGTCATTTATTATCTATCTAGTTTGTATGTGTATTCGTATTATAGCCCCTTGTATGAAGCATATAATACATTTTATTTATTATTATTATTATTTAACATATATAAATAATCATATTTGTCTTTAATACTTTACAATTTAAATAAAAGTTATATTTCACAATTAGTTACTTTATGATACTCATCTCACATAAGCCAATCAGTTAATTTATAGATGTTAAGTTGATGACTGGCAAAACTGAAACTAATAAAATGATAGAACATAAAGTAAACGATTTAATGGAGTATAAACCTTAATACCGTAGACATTAACGCAAATATACACAAATCAATAACTTTAAATAGATATACTCTATTTTCATTTTCTTTCAAATTTAAACACTTAAATAATAATATAAATACACAAATGAAAACGTAAAAAAGTAAATAATATCAGTTATATAATCATTTGGACACAAAAGCCTTGGTCAATATCCCCAACCCAATATATTTGTTTAAGATATAAGTGCGGGCGACTCAGGTTCTCTTAGGGACCAATACCCAGCTGAAACATGTAATAGCAGTGTTAAGCAGATACATAAAAAAGGGAACTAGTGAAATCGCTTCAATATACCAATTAATATTAAACAATTATCAAATTAATTTATAAGAATTAATATGATCGTCAAAAAAATGTATTTGTAAAATTTACCAATTTGAAAATGTCAAACTGCCATAATATTTATTGAATGTTCACACGAATAGATTGTAAAATAAAATATACGAAACAAACAAAACAAAAGAAATATCTAATCTTTGAAAATTGTAACAAAGAAGTATTTATTTAGGAAATATAAGTAATCTGTTGGTAACCCAATTGGTATATTATATGTGAGTTAAGAACCGTTGTTTTTAACTTACGATACTATACAATTCATAATGGTTTGAATTCTATTCAATTAATTCCACTCTTTATAATGTTGAACAAGTTTCTACAGAAAACAATTCACATATCGAAAACCAACGAAATCACATTTTATCATTCATGACAATTCTACGAATTATATTTTTTGCGGATAAACTGCCTGGATTGGAGGACGTCCTTCGATTCGGTCTATAAATATAAAAATTGCTTTCGCTCAGTGACCAGATAATTAAGTTTTTTTTTATCACTCCCCCGCCTGAGCGCCGTGTATAATGATGTGGGAATTCGATTAGACATGTGGGATTTAGGAAAAATAAAGCAAGGAATCGGTAAGTACATGTTCGGTGTAGTAAATTATGTACGTAGGCGATATGTAATTTTTATTCAACAAGTGCGACGACAGTAAGCCAACAATCAATAGATATATCTGTATGTATAGATTGGTGTGTGTGTATATATGTATTTCGTACAAATTCTGAACATGGGTGATCAACAAGTTTTCTGGCTATTTGCGCGCCGGATGATGATGAGGTGGAGGAACATCGGTTTTTGTGCCTTCAGGATTCGAAACCAAATGAGGAGAGTCGAGAGATGTTCGTTCGGATCGAATGTGTTTTGGTAAACAAGTGGATCTCTGGTAGGAGTGTATGTTAGGCGCGTATGGCGCGGGTCAAGAGCCGATCCAAAGGGCGTCTCGGCGGCCGTCATTGACCAGGTATAATTATCCTCGCGATCATAAACACACGAAGTGGGGTGCAGCAGACTGTGGAGGGTGGCCGACTGGCTTCGGCTGCGTCAATATATAGATATAGACATACACATATATTCTGCATATACATATATATATATATGGATATGTGGATAGGTGTGTAGTATGTATGGGAACGGTTGTGGGGCCGTTCGGCGCAGCGGCCCCAGGCGGCGGCGGCGACGGCCCCCCTTTGCGCCACCGCCACAGCAACGTCCGCCCCCACCAAAGCGCGCGGTGCCGGCGTTTCGCGGTGTGCTGTGTGCCTACACTCTCCTCCTCGATTCTCCTCATTGTGCCGCGACTCTTATTCATAGACGCATCGTTTTAATCCGCAGAAAGAAAAGAAGAGATTGAGATTGAGAATAAAGAAAAACAAACAGAGAAAACACACACATTTACACATCCACAATATACACACACATAATCCACATCACACAATTCTACACTCTAATCTGTTATTGTGATTATTTGTTGTTCGCATCCGATGATCGGTGCTGCTCATCCCCCCAGCATTTAACTGCTGCTCTTCATCATCCTTGTTATGAACAAAAGTTGGTTCCTCAGCTGCAGCCTGAACAGCAGCAGCGGCAGCAACAGCTACAACTAGTGTGCGCAAAAACTATCAGCAACAGTTCTCTCCAGTTTCCTGGACTATCATTTCTCTTGTACAAATTACCTTAGGATCGCATGGCGACTCAAAGGTAAGGCCTTCATATTAACGTCTGCACACATCGATCACCATCGCATCCATCACCATTTGACGGGAATTAAAATTTATAAATAGTTTACGAAAATAACATCCGATCTAGAACAAAAGGAAGCACTGTAGGGACACCCACCCACCCTGATCGAAAACTTTTCCCCACCCTCTTATCCACATGCATCAATCATCCAGACACATCATCATCATTGTAGATTATAGAATAAAAAAAGATAATAATAACTATCATCTACTTAGTTGATTAAGAACATCATTAGGAAAAAAATCGAAATTACTTTATGCGATTCACATTATTGCGAAAGTTCAAAGACACTGCCACTTTCCGCAGAACAAGTTATACCGTCTACGTGCAGCGTACTTATCTAATAAAGCAGCATTAATTATCGACGTATAGAAAATTTTCATTATAAATCAATATAATAGTTGGCACATTCAATTAAATATAATTAAAGTTCACTTTTTATCGGATTAATCAAGATTAATATTTGTCATGCAATTAACTTGTATCAATGAAATTGATAGGAATGCACGGTATCTCAAATATGATTGTTCGAGTTCAAAGACTTTTATATTTTTAAACTTGGCATTGCCTCGGTCATAAGTGCAACTTCTTCCTTCCATTAATTGCAACGTCAGAGTTCCCGAAATTGCCACTCGCATTCAAAACAAAAACAACATCAGCGCTAAAGAATTTCAATTTGCTTTATAACATAATCGAAAATGTTTAATTAATTTCATTTTATAATATATTATTAAATTAATCAGAATACTCAATTTAATTGCACACGAGTTATATAAATAAATACAATTTTGCAGTAAATCATTCAGTTACGGTGGTATATCAGAATAAATTAATTGATTAATTAATAGCTTAATAAATTTCATTATTGTAATTAAATGTGGAGTTGTTCAGATACCCAAATAACCTAAATATCATATTAATATGTTTATAATCAAATACGATTTAGTAGGTTGAAATCAATTACAAATACATTGAAATATATATATTTTACATCTTTGGACATAAGGAAATAGATATACAATATCACATTATGTATTTAATACACTATTGGGTCGTATTTACTAATACAATCATTAAAATAATATGTATAGTAGATAAAATAAAAGTAGTGAATACTAAACCACGTAGTATATTTTTAAATCTAAATTAATAAAATTGTTACAAATGTTAAATTACTTGAAGATAAACTTCGTGAAATGTATATCTTAATGAAAATGCACGTAGATTATGGTTCTGGTCTCCTTCCATGATGTTTTCTTAGCAATTCCGTAACTCGTCAATACACCAGAAACGTTGCAGAGTTGATTCTGCACTTCCGCGCTTTTCGAGTGCATGAGCTCACTTTTTACGCAATTGATAAAATAAATAGTGAGCACAGCTGTTGCCTTGCATCACTCTCTTAACTTGCAATGGCTGATAGAGCAAGCAAGGATCAATTGCCCAAGAAAGAAAATACAGTCGAGTGATTCACCAGACACTAATTAGAATGAGCAGATTCTGTGAATCGAAGAAGCAGACGAGGAGGAAGAAGAAACCCAAATGAAAAGAAAAGCAAATATCGTTATTGCATGGGATTTGAATAAATTATTACTTGGTATGTGGGATATTGAGGCAGGTAATGGACTCATTCTCTCTTCATCTCTCTTTCTCTCATTGTGTATATGTATTTGACTCTTGGAACTTGGCGAAATTTACGTTGCGCAAGCTACACGCTCGTTGCCTAAAGCGCTTTAGATGTTATAAAAGAATTGTTAGACAACGAGAGGAAACGCGTTGAAAAAAAGAAACGTAATCCAATTCGCACGATTGCGTAAATACTTTATGTGCGTTCTCGTTAAATTTATTATATATATAATATTATATAGGAGAGAAAGAGTATACTGGTATTTAAGAGAGGAAGGAACTTTCGCTTTCAGATATTGCGCTCTTGCCGAAAAACGAGAACATAAATGGAAATAAAGTGGACCTACTTTCTGTATAATGTATTTCCAGATCCGACGACTCAATAATTCAAACATTTTCAACTTTCAATGCTATATATTCAATTAGTCATCCCCTAATTTAGATTAATAAATCCATTCTTTTTAATGAATAAAACTTTTACATTTACGTGATTTAATAAAAAAAATATTACTAATAATTGTAAAGTTTAAGGACTTAAAATTCCTTGAAGATTGCTAAAAATCTTTCGATACAGTTGAGTTTGGAAAGCAGTTTAAGTGCGCAATCCGAAATTGGTGTACTGACTAGCAATACGTGCACGTAAACCAATTTCAACATTATTTAATGCATTGCACTAAGTGTTTGAAAATAATAAAAAGTAGAACGTTTTTAATTCCTTTCTTCCTGAAAGTACATGATCCAACATCGATCGTTTCACGATGACTCACATCCTTGTTTAATAACGATTATTCATACTCTTCATTTTAATTGCGTCTCACTTGAACAAATATACTGTATACAATCATCAATCGATTCTGGTTCACATTTGATTGTATTTCATAATATTATCTACATCATTCCTAAAACCCAAATTTCGTTTCAAAAGGTTAGTAGTTTTTGGTGAATTATTCAATGAACGACCGAAAAAACTACTCAGTATTCCATATACATGGATAGAATGTTAGCACTTTTGACTCAGCACGAACCATGATTGATTTGAACCTACCTTAACAACCGAAAGTTTCGAAACAAGAGTCGTTTGTAATATGTTTAACAAAGCTCTATAATTTATTCACCTAAAGTTCACCATTTTTTTCTTCTATAACAATTCCAATTCATTCGAAAAATAAATTAGCAATATTGTTCTTTGTTAACAAATTTTAGGTCAATATATAAATTAAACATACGAAGTTATAGATTGTCTAATCATTTGTTAGCTACGTTTTAATTTTATTTACAATCTATTCTGTAATAATAATAATCATAATAAGTACATTTTATTACGTTACAAATTAATTGCATAACTTTCGCCGTGATTTTTTATGAATGTTTCTAGAATTGAAGAAATAGCTTTTAATTAAATTAATTAATTAATTATTGGATTTTCATTACACTTTACTCAGTATTATATATTTATGAAAGTTAAATAATGTGGAAATAACTTGTAATGATGACTTTTTTCCAAAGTAATTGAAATATGTAATAACAAATATTAATCAATGTATAGTTCTTGGGATTCTTTGATTAGTATTGATAAATTCAAATAATGTTAATTGGTTCTTTTCTAAATCAAACTACACCTAACCTGTTAAATGTTGTGCGGTTTGTTTTGAGACTATCCTACATTTTTAATTTAATACGATCCATAGCGTGTTCACAGTTATGCTCGAATGTTGATCTACATTTTTTTTTCTTATACTTAATTGGATTATGAATGACTAAAAGGTGCGTTTAAATATGTTTTTTTTTTATTTGGACATTCATCTGCGTTTCAGAGATTGCTTTCCCTTTTGCTGCGAATATGCAAATGATGACATCATACTTTTTTTTATATTAATATTGTTGGTCGATGGATTACGAACGTGCTCACTTTATAACATATGGTCGAGAAGCAGGTTATGACTGTGTGGTTATCAAAACCGCATCGATCGGATCGATCTCGTCGTAATGGAATTATTCGCGAATCTATTATGGTCGTCCAATTAGGCGGCACTTTATCGATCCGCAGCTGGATTTAATTAATCTTGGGGTCCCGGGGTCCGACTATGACCCCGATGGCAGCCGGCGAAGTTGCAAGGAAATAAATAAATGTTATCTGTCGCAATGGGCAAACGCACACACTTTCAAACAGGAAACCCAATCAATGCTGTTTGATGGAATGAAGTGGATACTGCTGTGGGTCGCTCGGACGAAGGTTGCTACACTAAGCAACTAAAGAAAGCATGGGCACACATGTCATTTCCGATACAAGCAGATCCTTTGTACGAGCAAGCAACAAATTTTAGCAAAACCATGCAAAACTTGCTACTCGCTCATTTGGTTTTCGGTCATTTCCCAATTGCAACAGTCGATAATCACACGAGTGTGCAAATAATAACTGTGCAACCGACAGAAAAGCGTGTATTTATTTTAGCTTTCCAGATAACAATCTCTCCATAGTTAGCGAACTTTGAATAACGCTCACGAGCGCTCCGAAAATAGGATATAATCTGCACACTCGCATATAATACGCAAGGATAGTTTGCAGCAATCGGTGATTTATTGTGTTTTCGATAAGTGAAAGTATTATGGAAAGGAAGTGGCAATTAATGCATCTCTACGATTCCATATAGATATAAACGTGCATGAGTTTGAGAACAATAGGCCATTCATGTATTTACCACTTACGGAAAGACCATTACCTTTAAGAACAATAAAAACCTTATATAAACACAAAAAGTGTAAATTAACAGGATGAGAAAATATCCACCTATTTGGCATTTAAATTGTTTCAGATCATTGCAAAAGTTTTAGAAAATATATATTTTTTTGCAATCGTTTATATAACTATGGCTAAGTGTAGACGTGATTGAAATACCACTCTGCTGTTATGTAATAGCAACGACTTCCAGTAGTGGAGAAAATACTTTATTGAGGTCCTACCATCATGTTTCTATGACCAAAGACGAATCTAATGAATCGATTGTTGTAGGTTTCCCATTATTTTCAAAGCATCACTAAACATTCAATACAAAATCTTTATGTGTTAGAATCAACTTTGCAAAGGTCAAAGACAATTAGAAGATTGCAACCGTGCATGTTACAAAACCACTCGAATTCATAAATATTCACACAATCATTCATTTAGCATATTTTCACTGTTCCCTTTTACGTTGCAACAACTAGCATTAACAAAATTCATAAATAAACAAAAGGTATTCAATACAATAATCAATAATAAAAGTAACGAAATAAAAAAATCAACAGTTACATAAGGCTATTGACTATAGATTCGTCCCAGTTACTTAATTATTACATTCTTAAGAAGTATGAAATCAATCATTAATTAAGCAATTATATTGTAATACTTGCCTTTTAAGTTAATGGTGAAATAAACTACGAGCAATGATTCTATTTTGATCCAATTGTACTGCCTTTACAGTATTAAACATTGAGCAATTCCCAACATTAAAGGTCGAATTCAATGAATAGTATCTGTCATGATTTAATCACCAATTTTACATTCCATTTTCACATAATTATTGTTCAATAATCACACCTTATGTTTTAGTATTGACGCTCATCCTATTATTTATTCATAATTGTTGTTTGTATTAAGTTTTATCCGTTTCGTCTATTGTTAAATTAATATGGAATTTTAACAATACTATCATTTGTAGATATATATTTTTTAAATATTTCTAATTTATTTTCATATATAATACAAGTAATAATTAGATTTATAGGCTTTACGGCCTAGATACGTTCCACGAAACTTGGCCGCAAAGCGAAAAGCCGTTTAACGAATCAATTATTGCGCTTGCGCAGATTGGCAATATGTAGATATATCGACATCGAAAATGTTTTTTTTTGCCGTTATAGCGAAACATTTGGGGCCGTAAATCGAAAACTTGCTTTAATTGAAGAGGGCCGTTATAGCGGACGTATAAAGAGCGGACGTGTAGCGAGGTATGGGTGTACACAAATAGTTACTCTACGAAATTATAATTAAAATGTTGATATAAGAATATTGTTTTTAAAACTTTGTTTATTTTAAATAAAATATTTATCAAGTATAAACTATAGACGAATCAAAGGTCAGGTAAGCAGTTTCTATCCATATTTAATATTCGAAACGCGTGTTTATTTGATTGTTTGTATATGGGACACAGACAATACGTACCCAGTCCATTATATAAGAGCGCACGTAATTCGAATTCGAAATTCTAAGTATTTTTAGCAAAGCACCGACGTATTGATTTATGATTATGATTTCATAGTTATTTTTTTCAACGTGTTCAGATATTTGCTCCGTATGCGCAAATATGCACTGGTCGTAAATATTTTTCAATATCCGAATAAAATTGGCAAAGAATCTCCGGTCCATTTATAAACGGATTTTAATACTGGTAAGAATTTTAAGCTGCATGCACACACAGAAACATTGCAAGCACACGTTTGTTTATCCAGAGAGCGCGTGTCCTCGGCCTAAACGCAGGATAACAAAGCTTTTACTGTAATTTAATCCACTGTGCAAAGTTTACGAACTTTGCATTAGGGCTTAAATTAATTTACATGAGTCATGGTACAGTCTAATTAGATTCTAGAGGTGCTTTGAAATCCGAAATTTCCGCTAAAATGGATGATATTAAATGCGATATTTCAACTGTGTTTCAATACATTTTCCTTATTTCTTTCTTAAAACCTATTTACAGTAAGTAATTATAAATGTAGTGATAATGTGTGTATGTGTTTGTCTCAAGTTTGGTTACCTTAAAAGGGAATAAAATAATACATGTTGATTTCCTTTTTTTACGCGTTACGTTATAAAACAATATTTAATTGCCAATAATTTTGTTGTGTATTTATTATGTGCTAATTTAGCAAAACTAACGTTAAATCAAATATATAGTTACATCTGTAAATATAGCTATTTTAACACCATTTTTTGACGAGATGAAATTTCGTCCGGTTTTGAAAGCCAACGGATTGGCAAAAAAATAATTGCGTTTTGCAATGATCATCGGAGGTGCGAAAAGGTAAATATTGAGCGGAAACTCTGTACATAGCGCATACGTGTTTTAAAATGAACACTAATTGCTTTTAATAACGGAATCATTTGAATAGATTTGCGTATCAATTAGAGTGAAATTTATTCAGCTCACCAACAATGAAAAAAAAACGAACACACACAACAGACACACAAACTATACGGACATCACAGTGTGTATGTGTTAATTTCAAGGTTGCGTAATTCTTTCGCAACCGGCTAAAGGATATAGCGAATACACTTTCGCTGATTCTCACTTTTCATTTTATGAAACAATGAGACCTGATTTAAATTTCTACATTCGTGATGAGGGTAAGGCCTTCAATTCGCTCCGCGATGTGACAGCATTTCCGTCCCTAAGAGATTCTCTCTCTTTTTTGTTGTTGTTGGTTCGTCGCCTCGTATAGCGTTTCGAATCTAGTTTAAGCCCTGAAGTTGGTGTTGCGTTCTGAATTCTGTTTCTTGGAATTAGATGGTACAACGTTGAGGGGCTTAGAAATACATTTAAAAGTTGCGCTCGGTGGGTATTAACGGGGTTCTGTTGAGACCAAGAATATTTACTCGGCTCCAGGAAGGGCGGTGATAAGTGCCTTCAAGGGGATGTAATAAATTAGGGGAAGGTAATATCGCCCAAAAGACGAGGAATAATTTTCGACTGAAATTCGCTCGGCTCGGCGAGCCGCCGAAATGTGCCCAAATAAAACCCCCAGATAAGATTAATTTAGCAGAGAGACTTTACGAGCCCGATTGAAACTTGCCAACAGTGGATTTCAAGCTCAATCAACACAAACATTTACTTGCTCAAAGAGCTTTCTTCATATAGTTCCAGGCAATTATTAAAAGTTACAAAGTCCTGCATCCTTGTTTTTCATTCTTGATTTATAATTTATCTTAATTATCTATGATTACATATAAAATAAAAATAGAGCTACTAATTATGATATATTTATTCAATTGTTAGGCCTTAAATGTTCGTTATGTTACTAATTTTGTATTACAAAATTCTATTATTATTTCGTTAAAAAATAAATAAAATATTTTACATGAATGTCAATGATAATACTAAGATAGTTAGATTATTATTATAATTATCTTACTAATATTAAATTAGTTCTTCAGAAACCAACGAATAATGCAAACATAAGTTACTAATATATCTATTTCAATGTTGATGTTTTTATATGATCTTTGTAAAAGTTCATAACAGATCCATAAATTGTGAAATCTTTAAATATGTTTTAAGTAAATATATCAAGTATTTAATGAGTTTGTTGTTTTGTCTCACGTAAAAACAATAATATTTTGATTGAAAAGTTCATAATCAGAGTTTTGAGTTTCAAAGTCGTTTAAATCATTTTTGCTTTTCCAATATTAAAGCAAAATTATTGTACATATTTATTATATAAAGAATATATTTATAAAGAAAATAATCTCATTGCAATTTGTAATAAAGGCGTTTGTAAATTCCTAAAATTAATTAAAACAAAAAATTAAAAACATATTGATGCATCAAAATTGTTTTGAATGCGCCATGCAGGGTGGTAACCTTCAGACTGAAGGAAATTAGAAATGTTTGATCGATATTCCATGAAGTAATGTCACTTCATTGTATCTTTCAAGAAGTAAACTTGGTATACTGAAAGCAATGAATATGTAAAGCTCGAAGTAAATAAATATATGATCGATGCATCGATTCAGGCCGGTGAAGAGCCTTGAAGAAAACAATGGGATTTTGCGTGATTCGGTATGGAAAGGAGAACCCCTGTTTGTAAACTAGGTTTATTACATTTCGATTTTAATATAGCCGACCTTCCAGTTGACCATAACATCGGATTGGACCGGATTAGGATCTCATTCCAATTCCGATTGAGGAGACGCAACACAACACAATCATGTGTTGTTTGCGTATCGATACTTGAAAACCGGCCGTATTCGTACGGCGAGGAATGGACGAGCTGCGTACACAATCCTGCCCCAATTTGCGCATAAACAAATTACAAACCATTTGCAGACCCAAGGTCTGCCCAACACCATGAATATTAATTGCTCAACTCCAACAAAACAAAATTAAAAATGGGGAACGTGTACAGAGAAAACATTCGTACGCTGTGATTCTCCTATGGAACTTGCCTTCAACTCACCAGTTTCTCCTTCTTTTTTACTCCCGCTTGGAAAATCCAGTTGATAACTGGGAAAACTCATTAGAAATTGTTTAAAGTTTAGCTCCGGCTGCTCCTTCCTCACTTCCTTCCTCTCTGTACCTGTAGCCTCGCAAATTTATTCCTCGCAATTTCTGAGCAAAGTCCCTGAGCTCTTGGAACTTACTTCTATATATGTATATTTTACAATTATATCGCGTTTTCCTAGTCGCCTCTCACCATTTCGCCGAGATTACGGGAATATCTGACCTGAATTTATTTATGCATGGAAATTTCGTGTCTAGAGGCATATATTGTTCGAAACAGAACAAAACAGATTATTAATTATCCCACTGCCAGTATAATCAAAGAAAATTAATTCTATACTTTACACTATAACTGCCATTTCCTCTCTTATTTCAAATATTATAATTATATTTGAAAACATTTTCCTATTAATTGTTTCCATTAATTATTATTGTAGCAAAATATTTATAGTTTTTACTTTCAATTGCATTTCCTTATATAAGTACTTATTATAAATAACTTGTAATGCAGAAATATAAAATAATAAGGGCGGAAAGTCTGTGGTCAATAAATTTTGTGTTATTGATACAGTAAATTGTAAGGTATCAAATGTGATGAATGAGAAATACTTTAATTCATTTTGCAAGGTATACATATTTTTCTGAAAAAACTGAATCTATGGAATCATAGAGATAATCTTAATGATTATAAACTAAGTATAAGCCTATAAAAGTTGGTTTATTTGATAATTACATAAAGATAAATTATAAACTTGTATTCTCAGATAAAATTGAAGTAATATAATCTAACAATAATGTAACTGAACTACTGACATGCTCATAATTTACCAAACTTACTTAATTTTTCAATGAGAAAATGATGTTTTTAAATAAATTGCTAATCTGTCAATACCTAACGCATTTTGTACTTTATATGAGTAAAATTTTACAATTTGAACTGTATTACTAAACCACAAATCATTTATTGTTTAATATTTGATAATTGTAAACAAATATGAAATATGATTTGAATTGCAAGTAGTTTTGATATATTTAAATGAATTTGGAATGCCGGTTTGTTGATTTTGTCATTATTTATTTAACTGAAGTAAAGAAATGCAGAATATGTAAACACTATAATTAATATTACTGCTGGAACCTGCACTGCTCCGACATTCTGCATAGAGTATGCGTGACTGGAAAGCGGCGCTTTTTTTCTCCTTCCGTAATTCAAACATTTGCGTATATCCACGTATTTATTTGCTGATGTCTGGAAAGGCGACTGGAAATTTCACAAAGTTTTTCCGTTTGCAGCCGGCGATAGTTCCCTAATCGACGAAGTGTACGTTAAGTTTTGCTATTTACGTTTACGTTTTGAACTTCTCC
>JAFMTC010000632.1:22017-32606 GCA_018845635.1 Nicrophorus orbicollis | reverse complement strand
TTGAATATACAAAATCTTTGATGTTCTTGGATACATCGTATAAAGTGCCTACTGGAATCGGTTTTCCGTTACAATTAACAGCGAATGGTACAGCAACGATTGGGTTAACAGTGAAAGGCAATTTAGATCTTAGTGAGTTGAGATCTTATAAGATGTCTATGGAAGGAAAAATTTATCCTAGTTTATCGCTGCATGTGGTGGGATCTATGGTGGTGGAAGGCTTCAAAAGCAAATGTGGATTAAAATATGTTGGAGACATGAACTCGAACACCTATTTAGATGGTCACGTTTTGATAAATTCCGGGAAAATTGTTGATTTGAAATTGAATGTACCTAAAAAGAAAATGGATGTGATTAATGTATCTTCAGATATATACGTTATAAGAAACGAGATAGATTATAAAACTAAAGCCGTCTCTGAAGAAACTGAGATCGTGGAAATGTGTACCAATAATAAATTCAACAAAATCACTGGATTAAAGATCTGTTCAAATTTAATGTACGTGAATGCCTCTCAACTAGACAACACTCCAAATTTCCCTTTAACCGGACCCTTCAAATACGCAATTAACATCCAAAAAGATGATATATTTGACAGCTATCAACTCCAGTTGAAAATGCAGAGCGATGAGCAATACCAGAAATCGCAGTACTCGATGTCTCTACATTTTGATACACCCAATTCAATAACAAACAGAAAAATGTTGGCATCCTACCACTTAGATTTTGACAAGCTTTATTTGAGTGGCAAATTGATGTCACCATTCATCAACTTGGACATCAACAGTAATTTAGGCCGTGATTTTAACAAGTATAATTTCCAATTCGAGACTATACTAAACAACAAAGAGATTATTTCGTTGCAATCCTCCTTCAAGATTAATCGAACTGGAAAAACATTCAATTACGAGCCGTCTGCAAAATTAAACTATCGTCGGAAGCAAGTCGCAGCTGTTTCCGGTAGTCTCAGCTACATACAAGGCAGCCAGTATTCTGCGGATTTAAAATTGGAAGGCGTTACCAAAGACCCTATCACCTTTGTCGGAGACGTACTTTACGATGTACAGAATATAGTAGTCCGCACGAAGATGGATTCGAAGAAGTTAACAGGAGATTTACATGCTGCTTTGCAAAAGAACAGCGAAGGACTATCGTTCACTGCGTCTTCAGTTTACAGCCACGATAATCGAATTAATGATACACTAGCAGTGACATTGAAATTCAGCAAGGTTAGAAGGGGTAATTTAAGCAAAGACTTCTTGAACATTATTCTGGAAAGCACTGAAAAACCAATATACAACATGTCTATCCTATTGAGTAATCAACGTAGCAAATGGTTTTTTGATACCAACGGTTCAGTGAAATTTTTTGGAACAACGTGGGAAACGAAACAACTGTTTAAATTTCAAGATATCAAAGAAGCTCCGGATATAGCTTTGATAAGTTATTTGAAGTGTAAGGAAAAGGAAATTGATTACCATCTAGCCGCGGCTTACAACCATTCAAAGACATACCTAAACACACATTTATTGCTTCAACTGAATAAAGCACAAAGAGTTGAGGGTCTTTTTAAGTATAACAAACAAAAGCCGAAAGAAAATTTCGATTTATTCATTTATTATCCAAGGCAGAGTTGGCTTTTGAAAGGCAGTTTGGATAAGCAGTTGAGTGGTAACTACGATTTTAATTTTAACGGATATTTCAATTCAAACGAAATCGAAAGAAATTTTATATTTATTAAAGGCTTTTACTCGAATTCTTCGATGAGTGATATGCAGAACTACAAGATCAATTGTTCTATAGATTTTCCTATAACTGAAGGACAATGGGGAACACCTTGGCTTATGACATTTACCTTGCAAAAATCTAAAGAAGTTTTCTTGAGTTTAACTCAACTGCAGACGAAATCAATTATTTACATAAGTCACTTGAACTGGATGAAAGATTCTGTTTCGTTTGTAGTCCAAGCAAATGATAAAAGACTATTTGTTATCAATGGAGCTCAAACCCAGAACGTTCTAAGTCTGATGTTAGGTTTAAACATTTATCAACATTTTGAACTAAGTACTAACCTGGTAATGCCTTTCGAGAAGTTCGATATAAAATTCTATTGGGATAAAGATCACGATGAAGACAAGAAGTTTGTGCTCAATATGGAAAAGAACTCTTACAAAGGACTTTACAATGTCGATGTGGAATATCCAGACCAAAAGATTTCAGCAGCTTTTGTTTTACTGTAAGTTAATTTAATTAACCTAAAAACAATGAATACAAGTATTTTTTAATAGTCCTACTCAGGTTACTCTAAACGTGACTTGGGGAATAGTGGTGTCTCAAAGGATTTACTTGAAGATGGGGAACAAAATCTACGACATTGGTGGGATTTGGTTTGGAGAATTGGAAACACCTTTCGAGTACTTGGAGAAGCAGGAGTTCCAACTGAAGTATTACGTCGTAACTGATAACTTCGAAGTACAGGTAAGTCAAATTAATATTACATGATAGTACATAGTTAGTAATCGTTTTGTATTAGTCCAATGTGTCTTGGAGAGTTCATAATTTAAATTTAGTCGTGGCTGGATCAAAATCCAATGATCATTTTGATGGCTATTTAAATTTGAATACAACGCTACCTGAGATATACGAGATAGGAGCTTCAATTAATCACCAACATCAGATTACTTTGAGTAACTACAAAACCGATGCGAGTTTTGTTTACAACGAACATAGAATCAAGGCCCAATCTAATTGGAAAATGAGAGGATTGAATATTGATTCTAATTTTAATGTAATTTCACCTTCGAACACTATTGAGCCGATAACTGGGAAACTCGAGGTTAAAAACGATGATATTAATAGCATGGACTTTGTCTTATCCTGGAAGAACAAGTCTATAAAAGCCTTGTATACGTTTCTGAGTGAAACATCATCTATAATAATAGAGACACCTTTCGAGGGTATTGAAAAAACAACTTTGGAATATTCTGTTAAAGCTTATGTGGATAGTGTATACTTGTCTGTGACTGTTGATTTGCTGAAGCAATACAACAGAGTCGTATTGGATTGGAGTAATTTGGATGGTTTGGTTGTTTTTTGGATGGATCTAACTTCGCCTGTGACAGGATACTACTATTTGAACTTCACTCATAGCACAGTGTCAGGTTTACTGAAAGAGAGTTTCACGGTGAAAGGTCCTGAAAACCGAGATATAGTACTATTCAATTTGCAAGGGCATATTAGTATGAATATCTTTGACACAAGCGTTCAGGCTTCTCTAAAATTGTTAGAGCATAACACTTCTCTAAACATTTTAAACCAACCAGATCCATTATCTTCAAAGGTTTCAATTCGATGCAATAATTTTACGATAGAAAGTTCACTGGTTTTGGTAGCCCATGGTAACGATGATATAAAATCCTTTAGTTGGTTAATCACCTCAAATGTTGTTGATAAGATGGAACTAAGATACAACCACACTGACAACAAATATATAACAATTATAGTTCTTCCAGATCATTCGCTTTCAAATATTCTTATAAGCGATCAAGGATATCTGACCAACGAGTTGACTGTTCGAATACCAAATAAATACATAAATATATCATACAGTCATACGATAGATGAATATAAATTCAAACAGTTATTCACGAGCGAAATAGGAGAACATAAGTTGAAATACTCACTATTCTATAACTCACTTTTGAACACCTATGATCTTAAATTGGATGAAACAAACTTGGTGATCATTTCTGAAGGTACAATAACTATAATGACCAGTGATGTAACAACCAGGGTACAAATCAAACATTACCCACCTCTAATAATAACAGCTAATTATGACTTGACAGTTCCAAGAAAGGTATTCGAAGCTTATGCAAAATTTTCTGATTCCAATTTGAGCATCGTTAGCAGCGCTCAGGCAGAAAAGGAAAAGTTCAAATTCAGTCTAAAATCATCAACGAATGGAACTTACTTTGATAGAAGATTAAATGCTAATGTCCAGGTTATAAGTTTGCTTGGACATCAAAAGATATTGAATGCTTCACTTGAACTACCAAATAATATATACAAATTTGACTCTACTATTTTGACGAGAGGTGAATTAAAGTCAACTTTCAAATTAACTCTAAACAAGGTTAAGTTGATGGATGGTAGCCTTTGGATGTCTGTCAATTCTGGAGCTTTACGATACGAACAAAATCTTTTTAAATTACACAAATCACTGAATTTGAGCTACAGTATGATTGAAAAAGGAGAGGAAAGGAAATTGCTTGTCAACGCCATCTCGAACTTCATCACTAATTCTTCTCTAAAATTCATATATTCTGGGATAGAAAGCAACAAAAAGCTGTATGCTGATGTGGTCTATGGTAATCACAACTTTTACACTGATAATAGTTATGGTTTGAATATCAAAAGTGATCAAGGTATATATGGGTGTAAAGTGGACGCAAAACTCTATTTCTACCATAAACTGTTATCGACAAATACCAAAAATTTTGATGTTAACATAATGGTCACAGGCAATGTAGAAAATCAGCAAGGCAAAGGAAATGCTTATCTCAATCTTAACAGTAATCTTCCTGATCTAAAAATCTTAGAAATTGAGTCCGACTATTTAGTGGAAGAAGTATCTTCAGCAGTTAATATAATATTCACTAAATCAGAGGAAAAGTACAAAGTAAGAATTAACACTACTAACAATAAAGGAAATTTGGATGTACTGGGATCATTTGAAGCACCACACATGCACTTAATCTTAACATCCACCGGCAGGGATAAATTAATTTCTATACGTGGAACAGTGAAATCAAAGCCAAATAAAGAAAATAATTTCAACATGAATATAACATTAGTCGATTTTATGGAAAGCTCCTCAACATTCCATTTAAATGACGATTATTCCGGAAACGTGGGCATTAAATTCAAAGAAACGATATTAGTTGATTTTCTACTAAATTTGCCAGACAATAAAAAAACAAAAGTTTTCTTCAATATTGAAGAAGATAATAGTGTAGCATCCATTATACAATTTGATACAATTCCATTCAAGTTTGTAGCAAATGCATCCAACAGAAAGTTAAAAGTTGATTACGAATTTAATTCTACAACTTACTTTGTAAACGCAGAAATCACTAACGGAAAGTTTACAATACAAGTAGATAAACCTGAACAGGATAAATTCCTTAAAGTTGATGGCAGCTATAAATTTGCAAGTTTAAAAGATTTTGTTGTTGACTGCAGTCTGCGTTGCAAAAACGTAAGCATGAAAGGTAACATTTTAAACAAATTCAAAACTGATAGTTACCAAACCAGATTTGATATGAACAGCAATATAAGAGGATGGCACAGGCTGTCTCTAGAATCTAAACTCGATAAAGACAAGATCAGGATTAGTTTGAATGCAAAGAATGCTCATACAGCTTTGGCTGCTAAAAGGTATACTGGTAAATGGAGTGAGTTGTTTTTGTTGGAATATAAAGGTGAAACGTTATTGGAAATATGGACAGGAGATGGACAAATATCTATAAGCACTAATAATCATTTGGCTGATTTTAAAATCGACTACAGATTAACATTGCATTACACGCAAGATCCTGGTGTATATGCTGCTTCAATTTTAAGACATGGAGAGAATGTTGTGTCTTTGATGGTCCAAGATTACAGTACAGATACTTACTTTGATTTGACTGGAAAATTGGTAGCACCAGCTTTGTTTCCAGATTATGCAAATATTTCTGTCCACTTAGAAGTTGACTTTGATTTATCTAAATCGCTTCAACTGCATGTCATCAACGACATGAATCAACTACTAGAATTGAAATGGAACAGAGTATTTTCTGTTGATGAATATTCTGGATTCTTAAAGTTTAATTCGAAACTGAAAATGCTTCCTGACTTTGAAATGTACCCAATACTGAATATGAAAGATGATTTAGTTTTCAACGCAAGGGTCTCTTATTGTAACTACGGTAGCAGTAAGAAGGAGCTATTTTTTGTAGTATTATTGCCTATCAAAAATAAGGAAACTAAAATATCTGTAATAATGCCGTGCAAAGAAGACAAAATGTGCAAGTATCTTTTAAACTTCAAACCAAAATACTTAGAATTACATTGGACTTCACCATCCGAAGAGATGAATAAATTTGTCTTGAAGACTTATTTACAGCATACAAGTACAGCTGCAATTGGACATTTTGAGTTGCAAAGAGACGATAAACAATTTAATACTAATTGGTCGTATGGTATTGAGAAGGAGAATGCTATAGTTGAATGGAAATTGAATAACACCATGTTTATCTTGGATAAAATCCAAAATTTAACATTCTTTTCAAACTACACTTTCTACAAAAGTTTCGACGTTGTTTCAAGCGTAAATAATTTTAATGTGAACCTAGAAAGTGATTTGGAGAAAAAGTCGGTCAATCTGAAAATGAGGGAGGCTTCAAACGAATTAATCATTCAAGGTAATGTGATTTCAGAAGAAGAGTTCAAGTTCGAAGTTATAAATTTGAACAACACTATATTGGAATTATCGCGGGGAAAACTGGAAAATAAATCTAATACTCAATTTATTGCTTTCATTGTTGATATTTTCTTGAGTTCCCAAATTAAATTACAATATAACTTGGATGATTCTGACCATCAAATAATGTCCGCTTTTGTGAGGAATAAGGAAACTTTCTGGCAAACACCATTTTATTTTAATGGAAGCGTAGACATTGCTACTACTTTAAAACGAGGAAATATTAGTCTTGAAATGAACGACTCAAAGGATTTGATAGGTTGGTTTTTGGATATTGATAAGGGTGTTTTGGTGGATACTAAATGGAACCACAATGGGCATATAATTAAAGTTTTCCTGAAAAATGATTTAAGTAATACGACACTAAATTCTTGTGCTTTATTAACCAGTGGAGATAAGAAAATGGAGTTATTCGTGAAGGGAATGAGGAAGGAAGCACATGGCATTGAAGGAAGCTTTTTGTTTAGATCACCTCTACCAGACTTGAAAGAAGTTAAAGACGATTTCATATTGACGCATTCCCAGAACAAATACTACGTAATGAATACTTTGTCTTTGCCCAATGATGGGTTTATGAACTTGAAGGTTTTGGCCAAAAGGGAAGAAGCTGATAGATTGAGTATTGAGTATAACAGCTCTTTCAGTAATCATTTGGATATTATATTGGAGCATAAGAAGAAGAATGGAAGTGGTTCGTGGGCATTTAACTCTTCTCTGGGTGATGAATTTGTGAATTTGAATGCTGAAGTGACACCTGGTAAAGCGTTTGATGGGAATTGGAGTACAAGTTATGCAGGTTTCCAGAAAGGACGAACAATGATTTCTGTAAATAAAAAGGACAAAACAGTGGTTGGTCAGTTTGTTAAAAATAACTTAGTGCTTGAAGTACAGGGTGGTTTAGTTAAAAAATCTGATATATTTGAGGGTGAAATAGTTGTGAAACTACCTGACAATCCTAATATAATAGCCAACGGTTATTTCAAGATTGGTAATAACAAGTTCAATGCTACTTTCCAATATAATGAGAATGTTAAAATGATATTTGCAATGCACGATAATAAATACAACGTTTTCTTGACTTCTCCTTACGAGTATGCTAAGAATATTGATCTTAAGGGAGAGTATACAAATGATGTAAATACATATACGACGGAGACGATAGGACACTGGAATCAACACACGATCAATATAAGCGGATCCGTGAAGTTCGAACGTACCCATAACGGGTTATATTTGAAAACGCAGGTTGGTGATGAATATAACGGAGAGATAAGTTTCAACCACATCAAAGGCCCCACCAACAAGTCGATAGAGTTCAAAGGATACTTCCCGAAGCCGGAAAACAGGGCGAATCTCCAATTTTCCACGGTCAGGAATTCGGCCTCGCTCACATTCAAATCGCCTTTAAAGAAATTCAGCTCGCTGCGGCTTTCGAGCCAGATGAAATCATGGCACAACTTCAATTTGACAATGGCCGGTAATATTCTTGGAAAGCAATTCCAAGCCCACACGTATGCAAATGTAAATAACGCCAGCGCGTTTGGAGGCGTGGACCTGAAGTCGCCGGATAAGTGGGTGCAATTTTTAATCGACGCCGACACAGGCGGAGGCTCGTTCAAGATTCGCGAAGAGTCCTCACACTCCTGGAACAATATCATTCTCGATTATTCAATAGGAGCCAGCAACCTGACCAGCAATTTCATACTTCACGGTTCGCGTTATAACAACTCGCACACTCTCTGCTTGATCTACCAGAGTGTACCGTTCATCAAGTATGGCTTCATTCTGGATCATTACAAAGTGCTGGAAAAAATTGAAGTGCTGAACGATGAGATCGAGACGTCCGTGCAGATAACAATACCCGAGCTCGGATTCAACGATGTAGGCGTTTACATAATAAATAACGTGCTGAACAACGTCATGAAAGTAGAAGCAGTTTTCAATAATTACTCCGGTATAGTTAAGCTGAATGTCCAAGAGAAATCCCTCAAAGTGTCTACAGAAGTCAAATCACCAACTTGGTATAACTTTGTTGTAGACACGCAGTTCGATAAAATTGATGGAGGCATAAAGTTAGCATGTAATTTAACGAATGAAGGTAGCACAGGAAACTTGACTGGTTTCTACATCAACAATGACAAGATGATCTACATGAACTATCTAATAGACGCCTTCCCTGAAGACGACTTCAACTTCAAGGTTCACAAAAATCTGTCCGTGATTCAAATCACTTTACCTCGACTATTAAAAATTGATTTAATAAACTCTGAAACGTCTCGAGCAGATATCATTTACAAAACGGTGTATCAAGTGCGAATTTTACTCGAAGACAATAATTACTCCGTGTCACTGGCAACACCTGAGAAAACTCAAGTACTAACTATCTGGCAATATTTCAGAAGCAATGGCACGCAATACGTGATGGTGATTGTTGAAAACGGGGAAACTATATGTTCTGGAGATGCCGTTTTCGAATTTTCGCATCGTTCCTACTCTATCCAATCTAATCTCTTCACAAAAAGTGATCAACTGATTGACGTCTACGCTGAATTACATTTAAATTCATTCATAGATGCTACTGTAGATGTATCACTAAATAAGATGAAACACGCTGTAGCTTTGTCTTTAAAATTGGAAGAACCCTACCTGGCCAAATTCAGTGTTAAAAGTCCTTACATACAGAATAAACGATTTGTGATAGAAGCAACGAAGCTTGAAAATATTACACTTTTCTTTATTGGTGATAAGATATCCAACAATTTCGTGATGTTCGAAGGATTACTCACAGATAAAGAGTTTAATGTGGATTTGAAAATTCCACACTTCACAGCTTTTAAGTCAATCGAAATGGTAATTAAATGGGATTGCGACAAGGTCCAATTCACATCTCAAAATTTACTAAATGTTAACGGTTCCGAGATATTTGGAGATATACACATGTTGGCAGATTTTATCCTCTTACCAGAGTTACTAGATATTGAGGCCCACCTCAGGGCTCCTATATTTGAAGGTTTGGATTACTTTGATGGAAAAGTATACATCCCAAAAGAGTTTAGGCCTATAGTACAGTTTGCTTTACCATCTGGAGCCAACTATTCCCTGAATATCAACCACAGCATTCAAATGGATTCCATTTTTATAGACTGTGGATTTAAGTATCCCCAAAATCAACTAAACTTCCTCTTTGATCTTTCATCTAAACAATTGGAAGCCAAATTGCAAACACCGTTCAAAGAAATCCAATATTTCTTCCTGCAAATGAAGAAGAATCTATTTAAACTGGAGGTTAACGATAATAAAGGAATAGTAACATATAATTTTATCTGCGAAGACAAACATAAGCTCTTCCAAGTGGAAATGCGAACACCATTCGCAGAGAAAGAAAGATACTCTCTAGATTTCGAATACAAGAATTTCGGAGAAAAAGTATACAAGGCTTTGATTTATTATCCGAAACTGCGGCGCGACGTCGGTTTTGACCTGAGATTCAACCTGAACATGTACGATTTCAAAACGTTTAAATTTATCAGTAAAATATATTCGCCAATTGAGGTGGCAGGTTTCAGTTTTGCTGAATTGTATTTATTGAACGAATTGAATCTGAACACGGAGAACAATTTGTATTTCTTTGAGTGCAACGCGAATACCGATCAATACAATGCGAGTTTTAACTTGGGGGTGGCAGATATCGACACGTACAAGCAATTCCTCGTGGTGGCCCAAGTGAATGCTAAGAGATTCTACACTAAGTTACAACTATTAGGAAATGATTTGGAAGATGTTAAGTTGCTGTTGGACTTTGAAAGTCCATTGAAGTTTGCTAAACAATTGAAATTCGTTTTAAATACTTTTACTAATTTGAGAGAATTGAAACACACCGATAGTATGGTTTTTGTTTTGAACAACAAAACTTTAGTTGATGGTCATTTGGATATACAGAACAAAACATTGAACTTTGTGTTGGAGAACAGCTATAAGCCAGTATCTGTTAGTTACAAGTATTTAGATAATTACAATGTAGAGGCGTTAGTGTGTTGGGATTTAAGAAAACCTGATAAAAATC
>JAFMTC010000630.1:31227-59747 GCA_018845635.1 Nicrophorus orbicollis | reverse complement strand
TGCGGTCATGCGTTTGTTCTCATCGCTGTGAATGGGAGCAGCGGCTTCCACGTGGCCGCATGTCCAGGTGCCAAAAACAGGTACATCATCTTCCCCAATCACCCTAAATGTTTAATTAGGCAATTATGATGATTTGAGAAGATGATGGTAACCAGGTATCGATTCAAGCGCAAAACACAGCCTCTGAATTGATGTTCAAGACCGTACACATTTACCTCCACGAGGGTGCACCTGTTTTATACTGAAAATGTGAGCGCTTGCATTTCGATTAATTACATTTGCAATTTCAGTTCATTAAGCACAGATCTAGCACATATCATCGGATCAGACATTCGTTCCTGTTGCGTAATGTACAATTCGTTGCATATCTTATTTGAATGTTATCTGGTTGTATAACCGCCTGGTGTTTTGCTGCGGTGAAGACGCTCAACGGCCAAACTGTGAATTGTGTTTCTTTCCAACCAAGGTATCCAGCTGTGAACATCAACACTGCAAAGGGCGACGCGTCGGTAATCTGCACCAATCTGCACTGTTCGAAAGCTTCCAGGGAATAAATCATCGCATATGCAAGATGTATATCTACAGCGACAATGCTTTTATGATGGTGGTTTCGATCATCTTTCTGTCCTTCGTCGTGCCCTACTACCTCCACCAGATAGTTGGCCCGTTCTTCAAAAATAAGCTCTTCACCGTCGAACAGCTGAGGTACTTCGACGGTGTTGAAAGTCCTCATTTGTACCTGTCCATCCTGGGCGAAATCTACGACGTGACTACAGGGGCCGAACACTATGGACCTGAAGGACAGTACAACATGTTTGCCGGTAATGTTGTGCACGAAGTTGATTTTCTATGTGACTTACGAAATGTAATTCGCAGGCCGGGACAACTCCAAGGGTTTCCAGACTGGTGGAAAGCATGATGAAGATGAGAACCTCAGCTTAATGACGGGCGATTTGAGGACTCTCGCAGAATGGATTAAATTCTACAAAACACATTACATATACAAAGGTGAATAATTTCCACTTTCTCTCCGTATCGAGTTGAGATTCTCAACATCAATTATGATTTGCAGGTATCTTGATTGGTAAATACTTTACTTCCCTTGGTAATCCGACCCCGTACAGACTGCAGGTGGAAGAGGAACTGGAGAAAGTGATGGATATTGAAACGGAAGAGGAAAATTTGAAGAAGATGTTTCCGCCTTGCAACATGGAATGGCTTCCCAATAAGTACACCATGGTGTGGTGCACCAAGAACAGGTGGACATGACTTAGACATTTTGATTCGCTTATGCTTATCTCTTTTTTTGTTTTGGTAGTGGCGGAGTGAGTAGAGATTGGGTCGGAGTCCCGAGGCGGTTCTTCGACATCACCATGAGCGCCGAGCGATGCGCCTGCATCAGTGAGGACAACATGAATGTGGGCGTGCACGACGAGTACGAATATTGCGAGCCGGAATCCCATTCGTGCAACTTGTACGATTAGTTATAGTTTTTGTCAGGATTCTTCGGCTGAACGATGTGATCACTATAAGACTTGTACTTAAGGAGTATTTTTAAGAATTGCATGAACAGTTTGTTGGAGAAGCACCCACCAAAGTATGACACTTGCTGTTACTTAGTTTAAGTATGTTTACACTAATTTTTATATCACTTAATTACATCTTTTCTTACAAAATAGACACTACGATAATGACAGACACTTAATTCATTCGTCCCCTCAACATGAACACACTTTACATTACTCGACTAATTTACCTTTGATTGGAGAAACAATTACCTGATAATCTAAACATGGATTTCATTTTATGTATGTTCTTGGTTGTTTACTGTACACACAATTATTACAAAGTACAATTTGAAAACATATTCTAATTAGAATAATTGCAGACATGGGAAAGTTTAATTGATTTATTGCTGATTGTAGAGAAAAGAATAAAATGCAATTTGGATGAAAATCGAAAGAATTTTCATTTATGTGAAGATTTGAAAAAGCAGTAATGTGGATGGAAAACTGGAAAAAAACCATATTATAATTTGTAAAGAAGAAAGTTCAAAATGAATGAAAAGTTTACAGAGAAAGAATTTCACTTATGTTTTCATTTGAAAAAAACAACAGTAATTTCAATGGAAAATTGGAACTTTTGTACTACAATTTGTGAGTAATTTATGTTTGATTCCATTTCAATTAGTAGATAATTGATATCTACGCTACTTTATAAGCTTTTAGTAAAACGTAATTCGAAAACAGATTGTAATTAAGGTAATTGCAAAGTTTAATTGATTTATTATTGATTGTACAGCAAAGAAGAAAATGCAATTTGGATGAAAATCGAAAGGTGGAAGAAGTATTTGCGCACGTAACAGAGTGCTGCCTGCTTGTTTATCAACAGTAGCAGCAAGCAGCAGTCAGAGACGATTGGTGAGAAGATGAAGAAACAGCTTCTGCCGAATTTTCCTCCGGGTCCCCTGGATCGGTACAGGAACGTAGCGAGTTTCGACTGGCGCAAGTTGAAGCTCTTTATCGAACCGGCCGACATCATCGAGTTCAAAGTGAGTCTCAGTTTGGGAATTCAATGAAATCGTTCATTAATTGATCGCTATTTGCGTTTAATTGTTTTTCAATACAAGTTACTCGGCAAGTATCTTCGTCGATCTAGCGTTGCTTTCCAAAATTTCCGTTTGAGTTAATTGCTTTTTGACTAATTTTCGTATCTATAAAAAGTAAGTGTCACTGTTTTCAATTGAACCTTGTTTAGAGAGTGGAATTAAGTAATAAGCTAAGTTTTGAAAGATTAATTTTCCATTAAAACTTGTATTCATTATCGTGTTTCAATGCAAGTTCAACTTTGTTGAAGTGGCGCAATTAAGTAGTTTTGCATAATTTCGATTTTGTAAGATTACTTGTTCATTTTCCGTTTAAACTTGTCCATGTTAATGTATATTTAGGTGAAAGTTACTAGGCAAGTTACTCTGTCGAAATTAAACAAGATGTTTTGCTTAGTTTAGTTTAGAAGCTTAATTGTTAATTTTTGTTTTAGAATGAGATTGTCCAGATTTTCAAAGGAAATGCCGCATTCCATCCGAAGAAGTTGGAAACTTTGGACGAGGTGCGTCGCGACGCTGCGAGGAAGATGCACGAAGGGTTCTACTTGCAGGAGTTCAAGTACCTGGGCATGTTGGATAACTTGAGGAAGTTGCCCGCCTTCGGGGAGATGGCCGTATGGGCGGATCCCTCCGTGAGCATGATGAACGTCCTGAATCAATCGATGTACCCGAACGTGATCAAGGCTTTGGGCACGGAAAAGCACATAGGGTTGATTGAGAAGGTGCTGCAAGGAGAGCACTTTGGCACTTTCTGCTTGACGGAGATCGGGCACGGAACGGACACCAAGAGGATGAGGACCAGGGCGACTTACGACAAGGAGACGAAAGGTTTCATTATGCACACGCCGGACTTCGAGGCTGCCAAATGCTGGGTCGGTCTTCTGGGACAGACGGCCACCCATGTCGTAGTTTACGCCCAACTGTACACTCCCGACGGTAAATGCCATGGGTTGCATCAGTTCGTCGTGCAGATCAGGGATGTGCACACGCTGCAGCCGTTGCCCGGCATCACCGTCGGCGACATGGGGCCGAAAATTGGTTTGAACGGAATCGACAATGGGTAATTTGCACCACTCGAATCGGACCTTAACTGATGCACATCGTTTCCATAGATTCTTAATCTTCAATAACTTGTACGTCTCGAGGGATGCTCTGTTGAACAAGAACGGAGACGTCAACGAGGAAGGCGTCTACGTTACTCCTTTCAAAGATCCGAGCAAACGTTTCGGAGCTTCCCTTGCAGCTTTATCGGAAGGAAGAATCAACATCACAAATTTCAGCAACGCTTACCTGATTCAAGGCCTCACCATAGCCGTGAGATACGCTGCCGTCCGCAAACAGTTCGGGCCGGACAACAACGAAATTCCCATTCTCGAATACCAAACGCACGTAAGTCTCTATTCAAGCTGAAAGTATCATAAGCAATTCTCCTAAAATCATCATGTTCCAGCAACACCGTTTGTTGCCCTACTTGGCTGGAGCTTTCACCTTCAAGTTCTTCTCGCTGCACGTCTGCATGGAGCAGAATACGAATCTGGTCAACTCGATGAACGGGGAGCACAGGAAGGATGCGGTGGAATACGGTTTCGAGATGCACGGCATCTCCTCGGCCTGCAAGCCGGTGGTCAGCTGGTTCATGATGGAGGCTCTGACCGAGTGCAGACAAGCTTGTGCCGGTCATGGATATCTGCAAGGTGCTATATGACTAGTATTTACGTGCTCGATCTAATATTCATTATGCAGCTGCCGGAATCGGGGATTTGAGGAACGATGCCGATGCAAACTGCACGTTCGAAGGGGAGAATCACGTGCTGAACCAGCAGACCAGTAATTGGCTGTTGAAATTCTGGCCGCAAATCTTGGAAGGAAAACAGATCAAAGGACCTATGGAATCCATCGATTTCCTTTCGCGTGGCAAAGAAATCCTCGCCGATAAATTGGTTGTTGATTCAGTGGAGCACATCGTTAGACCAGAGTGTGAGTACATCCATATCTTAGCGGAGTGATTGAAGTTTAATCCAATCTCTTCAGATATTTTGAGGATGTACAAGTGGTTGGTCGTTTACCTGCTGAAATCTTCGTACGAGAAACACGAGCGGTCGCTGAAGGAAGGCCAAGACGCGTTTTGGGCCAAGAACAACAATCAAGTCTACTACGCCCGGAGTCTTTCAGTGGCTTTCATCAATGTAATTAGTATCAAGTCCAGAATTTTGTCGCACTATTAATGTAATCTTTTTTCTTGAGCAGCATTACATGTTACACATCTTCTTGAAGAAGATCAACGAAGCTGAAGAACCGAAGGTCAGGAACGTGCTTGAAAGACTGTTCGCTTTGTACGGATTGTTCACTTTGGAGAGAAGCTTGGGTCACCTCTATCAGGGCGGTTTCTTCGTCGGCGAAAAACCGGCGACTCTGGTGCAAGACGCCGTCCTCAAGTTGTGCTCCGATTTGAAGGACGATGCCGTCTCTTTGATCGATTGCATCGCTCCGGACGATTTCCTCGTCAGATCTTTCATGGGAAAATCCGATGGAAAAGTATAATTATTTTCATAATTGAAATCAACGAAAATTGTAACATTTCAATTATAGGTGTACGAGCGTCTGCAGAACGAGTTGTTGGGCGGAAAGGGGAACATGTCGAGGCCGAACTGGTGGAAGGAGGTGTTGCACTGGGGAAAGAAATTGAAACTGTAAAGTGGCGCATGGAAGTGGAGGTATTTGTAAATGCTATGTTTTGTGTTTATGATCTTAGCTTTAGTTAATAGCAAACTAAGTTTATCTGTTGTGTAGTTTGTAGTTAGATTGATGTCGATTTGCAGTTGAGGTAATGATATTGGAAATATATTCTTCGATAATGTTTTCTACAATTTCAGCTTTATTTGAACTCGATTAAACTGAACCTGTTTCCTTTGATCTAACTCCAAATCCACTGACAATGCATTTGTAATATAGAAAGTAGAATATATTTGATCATTGTAATAATTAATTTGAAAATACGAATCCAAAATGTGGATCTATACGAGTATTGAGCAAATGTACAAGTGGATTGCTCAACCTTCGCCTTGAAACTGAAGTAGTTTGGTTTCGTTGTAGATAATGAGTGGTCGAGGTGAGTTAGCGTTTATTTTTGACGAGTGTGATCTAATTAATTAACTTGCAGGTTATGTGATTGGGAGCGAAGATTTCCAATTGATTGGACGCTTCTTCCTGAACCTGTTTCGTTATCATTTTGGATAGCGGTGATAAGGAGATGATGAAGCAATAAACTTGAGAAGCGGTTGGTCATCAAGGCTGGCGGGGGGGGGGGAGGAGAAAGTTCAAAGGTGGAAGAAGTATTTGCGCACGTAACAGAGTGCTGCTTGCTTGTTTATCAACAGTAGCAGCAGCAGTCAGAGACAATTGTTGAGAAGATGAAGAAACAGCTTTTGCCAAATTTTCCTCCGGGTCCCCTGGATCGGTACCGGAACGTAGCAAGTTTCGACTGGCGCAAGTTGAAGCTCTTCATCGAACCGGCCGACATCATCGAGTTCAAAGTGAGTCTCAGTTTGGGAATTCAATGAAATCGCGCATTAATCTATTGTACTCTGTGTACAGAAACACAAGCGATGCGCGATATTATCAAAAGTACGTCCAAAGTGCAGAATTAATCCGTTTGTTATACAAAAGCAAATATTTCTAATGACGTGCTTGCATTCATTTCATTGGAAATTTAGCAATTCACAATATAATAAATTGCTAATGGATTGATCGCTATTTGCTTTTAATTGTTTTTCAAGACAAGTTACTCGGCAAGTATCTTCGTCGATCTAGCGTTGCTTTCTAAAATTTCCGTTTGAATTACTTGTTTTTTTTAATAATTTCCGTATCTATGCAAAGTAAGTGTCACTGTTTTCAATTGAAACTTGTTTAGAGAGTGGAATTAAGTAATAAGCTAAGTTTCGAAAGATTAATTTCCATTTAAACTTGTATTTGTTATCGTGTTTCAATGCAAGTTCAACTTTGTTGAAGTGGCGCAATTAAGTAGTTTTGCATAATTTCGATTTTGTAAGATTACTTGTTCATTTTCCGTTTAAACTTCTCCATGATAATGTTAACATATTTAGGTGAAAGTTACTTGGCAAGTTACTCTGTCGAAGTTTCTAAAATTAATCAAGATGTTTTGCTTAGTTTAGGAAGCTTAATTGTTAATTTTTGTTTTAGAATGAGATTGTACAGATTTTCAAAGGCAATGCCGCCTTCCATCCGAAGAAGTTGGAAACTTTGGACGAGGTGCGACGCGACACTGCGAGGAAGATGCACGAAGGGTTCTACTTGCAGGAGTTCAAGTACCTGGGGATGTTGGATAACTTGAGGAAGTTGCCCGCTTTCGGGGAGTTGGCCATATGGGCGGATCCCTCCGTGAGCGTGAAGAACGCCCTGAATCAATCGATGTACCCGAACGTGATCAGGGCTTTGGGCACGGAAAAGCACATAGGGTTGATCGAGAAGGTGCTGCAAGGAGAGCACTTTGGCTGTTTCTGCTTGACGGAGATCGGCCACGGAACGGACACCAAGAGGATGAGGACCAGGGCGACTTACGACAAGGAGACGAAAGGTTTCATTATGCACACGCCGGATTTCGAGGCTGCCAAATGCTGGGCCGGTCTTCTAGGCCAGACGGCCACCCATGCTATAGTTTACGCCCAACTGTACACTCCCGATGGTAAATGCCATGGGTTGCATCAGTTCGTCGTGCAGATCAGGGACGTGCACACGCTGCAGCCGTTACCTGGCATCACCGTCGGCGACATGGGCCCGAAAATTGGTTTGAACGGAATCGACAATGGGTAATTTGCACCACTCGAATCGGACCTTAACTGATGCACATCGTTTCCATAGATTCTTAATCTTCAATAACTTGTACGTCTCGAGGGATGCTCTGTTGAACAAGAACGGAGACGTCAACGAGGAAGGCGTCTACGTTACTCCTTTCAAAGATCCGAGCAAACGTTTCGGAGCTTCCCTTGCGGCCCTCTCCGAAGGAAGAATCAACATCACGAATCTCTGCAACGCTTACCTGATTCAAGGCCTCACCATAGCCGTGAGATACGCTGCCGTCCGCAAACAGTTCGGACCTGACAACAACGAAATTCCCATTCTCGAATACCAAACGCACGTAAGTCTATTGCAGCTGAAAGTGTCATAAGCTATTCTCCTAAAATCATCATGTTGCAGCAACACCGTTTGTTGCCCTACTTGGCTGGAGCTTTCACCTTCAAGTTCTTCTCGCTGCACGTCTGCATGGAGCAGTATACGAATCTGGTCAACACGATGAACGGGGAGTACAGAAAGGATGCGGTCGAATACGGTTTCGAGATGCACGGCATCTCCTCGGCCTGCAAGCCGGTGATCAGCTGGTTCATGATGGAGGCTCTGAACGAGTGCAGACAGGCTTGTGCCGGTCACGGCTACCTGAAGGGTACTTCCAAAATCTGTTACTGCTTTACTTGTATAATAATTCAATGATAATTGCAGCTGCCGGAATCGGGGATTTGAGGAACGATGCCGATGCAAACTGCACGTACGAAGGGGAGAATCACGTCTTGAACCAGCAGACGAGCAATTGGCTGTTGAAATTCTGGCCGCAAATCTTGGAAGGAAACCAGATCAAAGGACCTATGGAATCCATTGATTTCCTTTCGCGCGGCAAAGAAATCCTCGCCGATAAATTAGTTGTTGATTCAGTGGAGCACATCGTTAGACCAGAGTGTGAGTCCATCAATATTTTAGCGGAGTGATTGAAGTTTAATCGAATCTTTTCAGATATTTTGAGGATGTACAAGTGGTTGGTCGTTTACCTGCTGAAATCTTCGTACGAGAAAAACGAGCGGTCGCTGAAGGAAGGCCAAGACGCGTTTTGGGCCAAGAACAACAATCAAGTCTACTACGCCCGAAGTCTTTCGGTGGCTTTCATCAATGTAATTAGTATCATGTCCAGAATTTTGTCGCATTATTAATGTAATCTTTTTCTTGAGCAGCATTACATGTTGCATATTTTCCTGAAAAGGATCAACGAAACGGAAGACCCGAAAGTCAGGAACGTGCTTGAAAGGATTTTCGCTTTGTACGGATTGTTCACGTTGGAGAGGAGCTTGGGGCACCTCTATCAGGGCGGTTTCTTCGTCGGCGAAAAACCGGCGACTCTGGTGCAAGACGCCGTACTCAAGTTATGCTCCGATTTGAAGGACGATGCCGTCTCTTTGATCGATTGCATCGCTCCGGACGATTTCCTCATCAGATCTTTCATGGGAAAATCCGATGGAAAAGTAAAGTTACTTTCGTAATTGAAATCAATGAAAATTTCAACACTTCAATTTTAGGTCTACAAGCATCTGCAGAACGAGTTGATGGGCGGAAAGGGGAACATGTCGAGGCCGAACTGGTGGAAGGAGGTGTTGCACTGGGGAAAGAAATCGAAACTGTAAAGTTGCGCGTGGATTGGAGGTACTTGTAAATGCTATGTTTTGTATTTAGGATCTTAACTTTAGTTAATAGCAAACTAAGTTTATCTGTTGTGTAGTTAGATAGATGTCGATTTTCAATCGAGTTAATGATATTGGAAATATATTCTTCAATAATGTTTTCTACAATTTCAGCTTTATTTGAACTCGATTAAACTGAACCTGTTTCCTTTGATCTAACTCCAAATCCACTCACAATGCATTTGTAATATAGAAAGTAGAACATATTTGATCTGCGAAATTCTTGAATAGTTTGTTTTCTGTTGTATAAACTGCAATAAGTAATTTACTAATTAGAAAATCAATTCAAATTGCACACTAATTATTTCACAATTTCAAATAATGTTATTTAAACTTTCAATTGCTAAATGCAATGACGACGTAAATATTTAATTTGCAAAATGTTTGAATGATTTAACGAATTTTCATAAAGTGCAATTCATTTGAAAAGCATCAAATTTTACAATTATTTCACAAGACAATTTGAATATTGAATTACTCAAATTAATTACAATTATCACATAATTTTATCATTTATCTACTTGTTTGTTGTTTGCATTCAATGTTTATTTGTATTTACTGTTTTAGCTGCTGATGATAATGATGAGGCACAAATGGGAAGTGCAGTTCAAAGGTGACTCCGGCAATTGCACTCGTTCGATTGTATCGAATTCGTATGCATTGAGTGCCATTTGCTTGGTCGAGATGAGCGAACAACTTCTTCCCGACTTTCCTCCGGGTCCCCTGGATCGATGCAGGAGACGAGCCAGTTTCGATTGGCGGAAGATGAAGGTCTTCCTGGAACCGGTCGAAATCATCCAGTTCAAAGTGAGTTTCATGACGTAAAGACTTGTTTATTTACAATTAGGTGATAAACAAACATTGCCATTTTCATTCACCCCAACATAAAGGGCTGTTGAATCATCGAGTCTTTCAGTCCGTATTGTGTGAATTTCGTTACGTTTTCAAGTGTGTTTATAGGGAAAGTTGACACAAGATAACGTTATGTCACACCAGTTTTATAAAAGTAATCGTTTAAATGAAACGAACACTTGATTGATTTTGTATGCACATGGATGTGAAATGCAATTAACACTTCGATCTATTCGGAATTTGTGTTTCTGTAATGTTGCGAAAGAATTTCAGAATTAAGTTGTCTCAATTATATGTATTTGAATGAGAATAGGGTGAATCAGTATTTTTGAACATGCAATTAACACTTTTGGTTTAATTGGCATCTGTGTTGTATTCCTGTTGTGAAAACGTTTCTTTTTCGATTTCAGAACGATGTTGTGGAAGTTTTGAAACGAAATCCGGTGTTCCACCCGAAGACGTTCGAGAGTCTGGACGAGAAGCGGCGAGACACGGCGTTGAAGATGGTGGAGTCGTTGGACGTGGAGGAGTTCCAGCTGTCGTCGATGCTGGGGAACCTGAGGAAGTTGCCGGCTTTTGCGGAGATCATCGTGTGCGCGGATTCGAGCAGTCTGAAGTACGGCCTGAGCCAAACCATGTATCCGAACGTGATCAGGTCTTTGGGCACCGAAAAGCACATGGGGTTGATCGAGAAGGTGCTGCAAGGGGAGCACGCCGGTTGCTTCTGTTTGACGGAGATCGGGCACGGCTCGGACACCAAGAGGATGAGGACCAGAGCGACTTATGACAAGGAGACGAAAGGTTTTGTGTTGCACACGCCGGATTTCGAGGCCGCCAAATGCTGGGCCGGAGTTCTGGGACAGACGGCCACCCATGCAGTAGTTTACGCCCAACTGTACACTCCAGACGGTATATGCCATGGGTTGCATCAGTTCGTCGTGCAGATCAGGGACGTGCACACGCTGCAGCCGTTTGCCGGAATCACCGTCGGCGACATGGGACCGAAAATTGGTTTGAACGGAATGGACAACGGGTAAATTTGAGTTGGATCGAAACGAGCTTTAACTGTAGCAGATCCTTTTTAGATTCTTGCTGTTCAACAATTACCACGTTTCGCGAGATGCCTTGCTGAACAAGAACGCGGATGTTACCGAGGAAGGCGTCTACGTTACTTCTTTCAAAGATCCGAACAAACGTTTCGGAGCTTCCCTTGCAGCTTTATCGGAAGGAAGACTCAATATAACCAACCTCTGCAGCGTTTATCTGATTCAGGGCATCACCATAGCTGTTAGGTACGCGGCTATTCGCAAGCAATTCGGACCTGAAGACGGTGAAGAAATTTCCATCTTCGAGTACCAAACTCACGTAAGTGAATCATTTGATTTCCAAGAAACTTGTATTCATTTTGTGTCAATACTGCAGCAACACCGACTGTTACCGTACTTGGCCGGAGCGTTCATGATCAAGCTGTTCTCGGTTCACGTCTGCATGGAGCAATTCAACACGACGGTTAACAGCATGGTGGGACAAGTAAGAAAAGATGCTGCAGAGTACGGATGGGAGATGCACGGCATCTCCTCGGCCTGCAAGCCGGTGATCAGCTGGTTCGTGTTGGAAGCTCTGACCGAGTGCAGACAAGCTTGTGCCGGTCATGGATATCTGCAAGGTGCTATATGACTAGTATTTACGTGCTTGATCTAATATTCATTATGCAGCTGCCGGAATCGGGGAATTGAGGAACGACGCCGATGCAAACTGCACGTACGAAGGGGAGAATCACGTCTTGAACCAGCAGACGAGCAATTGGTTGTTGAAATTCTGGCCGCAAATCTTGGAAGGAAAACAGATCAAAGGACCTATGGAATCCATTGATTTCCTTTCGCGCGGCAAAGAAATCCTTACCGACAAATTGGTTGTTGATTCAGTGGAGCACATCGTTAGACCAGAGTGTGAGTACATCCATATCTTAGCGGAGTGATTGAAGATTAATCCAATCTGTTCAGATATTTTGAGGATGTACAAGTGGTTGGTCGTTTACCTGCTGAAATCTTCGTACGAGAAACACGAGCGGTCTCTGAAGGAAGGCCAAGATGCGTTTTGGGCCAAGAACAACAATCAAGTCTACTATGCCCGGAGTCTTTCAGTGGCTTTCATCAATGTAATTAGTATCAAGTCCAGAATTTTGTCGCATTATTTATGTAATCTTATTTTTTTGCGCAGCATTACATGTTACACATCTTCTTGAAGAAGATCAACGAAGCTGAAGATCCGAAGGTCAGGAACGTGCTGGAAAGGATGTTCGCTTTGTACGGATTGTTCACTTTGGAGAAGAGTTTGGGTCACCTCTATCAGGGCGGTTTCTTCGTCGGCGAAAAACCTGCGACTCTGGTGCAAGACGCCGTCCTCAAGTTGTGCACCGATTTGAAGGACGATGCCGTCTCTTTGGTGGATTGCATCGCTCCGGACGATTTTCTCATCAAATCTTTTATGGGAAAATCCGATGGAAAAGTAAAGTTACTTTCGTAATTGAAATCAATGAAAATTTCAACACTTTAATTGTAGGTTTACGAGCGGTTGCAGAACGAGTTGATGGGTGGAAAAGGCAACATGGTAATGCCGGATTGGTGCAAGGAAATCTTGCATTCCAAGTTATAATTTGATACTGAAAATGTTCTAAAGGTATCTATGATGTAGGTTTTACTAAATCGCAAGTCGAACTTTTGCATTCAATTGCAAAGACACTTTTTTGTAATTATAAAAATTTGTTATCAACTTTGGATTATACTTGAACCGAAATCCAATTTTCCTCTCAACTTTCCGCAAATCCTAAATAGATTTTGATATTGTTCGAAATCTTGTAAATGCTCTCTAAATTTATTGCAATGCTAATTTGAGTACAAATGCGGTAAATCTCTAATATAAAATATGTATATTATTCGTAACAAAGTGTTAAGTGTAAAATAAGTGGGGAAGAGATTAAGGTTGGTCCTTTTTGATGTATCTGTCCAGGAGTTTCTCGCCCTCCTCGTCGAAAGCCGACAGCTTCCTGAAGTTCTCGTCGTCGACGAAGCAAATCTCGTGGCCGTCCGGGTCAGCGAGAATGATCACACGGACGGTCGCCTTCCCCGGCGTGTCCAGAGACACCAGCGGCGTCAGGATGGTGCCGTGCGCCTCCTTCACTCTGCCGTCGATCACCTCCTGCTGCTCGAGAGGAACGGAAAACGCGATGCGTCCGTAAGCTTTGGCCCTGTCGATCGGATCACCTAACAACGTATTAGTCAAGGTAAAATCTCTCAAATCGGTCGTGTCGCTCACTGATCTCCCGCAATTCCAGTTTCGCTTCGTCCTCCTTGAAGCCCAGAACTGCCGATCTCTCAGATTGCTCAAAGACTTTCAACCCAAGCAGTTCGTTCCAGTAGTCCAGGGACTTCTGCAAGTTGCTGGAAGCCAAGATGACCTTCTCCACTGGATCTGTAACAGGATTACTACTACCATCATCATCATCAATGAAAGGAGTTTATTGAGACCTTTATCAGTGGGCTGAGGTTCATCAATGATGAAGAACCTGTACCCGCCCGGCGCCTCCAGCACGTTCCCCGGCAGGATCGGCCAGTTCAACTGTTTGGCCCTAGCCAGAGCCTCCCTGCTCCGCACCGCGATCCCTACGAAATCGTTGCCCGTCTCGTACGACTTGATCGGGTAGTTGTAGGTCAGCTCGACGACGAAGTGGTCGTCCTCGGGGCCGTACCCGATCATCGTTTTGCTCCAGCGATTCGCATAAGGTCTTCCTCCCCGAAAAGCGAGTTAGATTGTTAATGTGTTTACGATATCGACATGTTCTCTACCCGTTGCAGGCTGCTTCGCAACCGTCGGCAAACTCCTCGTGCCTCAGCACCTTCATCCCCAGAATCTCCCTGTAGAATTGAGCCGTGAGCTTCCTGTCCCCGATCTTGAACACGTAATGCAATGCTCTGCCGTTCAAAAGGGCCATAATCGTTCCGGTATGTTTGCTCAGTTTCGTTTACACAACACCCGCGGCAATTAACATCTGTCACGCGAAGACGATTATTGCTGTTTGTGATGCCTATCGTGCTCCGTTTCACGTGCAAGTTTAGAAGTATACAATGCTTGTACGGTGTTTCCCAACCTTTCCTTACCGGAACCCTGCTCAAATCCCTATATACCCCCACGTGGCAAATACTTTACTATGAACGAGGATTTTAAAATCAAATTATCATCCCCTTTTGGGAGTGGGCTCCACGTTGGAAAACAATTGATTTGTACCAAAGAATACCGCTATTGTTTGTTATACCTGCATGTAAATTTGGAAGTATACGTCGATAGCCATATTTTGTCGCATTTCTCCTACCGGTTAATGCAGAAGAAATACCGGTATTTTACATTAATACAAAATTCAGGGTTGTTATAAATGGAGATGTTTTCATAATATATGTAATTGTTTGACAACAACAAACGATAATTACATATGTTGAACAAGCAATTGGATAAAAGTTTTGTTTACTTTTAATTTCGTTTACCGGTTGAAATTAACGACGTTTTGGAAAACATTTTCCCATTGGAAATGGCAATTGATGCGCCAGGAAAGGGACGAAGATATTACCATAGTTATTATAACGTAATTGGCATCGGTTGATGAATCGTGTTCTCCTCTTCCCTTCTCTGTACATTCTGTTTGCTTCTGTCTGCCCGTTTGATCGAATCGATCAAAGCTGTTAATTTTAAATGGGATGAGTTCGTTGCGTTGTGTGTCTGTGTGTGTGTATATATCATTCATCATCGATCAGAAACACGCAGCAGCAGCAACAAGAAAAATACTCGTGCAGAATTTGCATTTAGACGGAATTTCCCAGAGAAATACACTCCACTTTCATCATCGATTGCAAAGTGAACAACAAACGCCAACGATTGGTTAATTGTAAGCCAATAATTGTCAATTAACGTAAATACAACTGCAACTGAATTAAGATTAATATAACTTTTCAAACGTGTCGGCTTCTGCAGATGTTGCGTTACTCTATCTACTGGTAAAACGTTATAAAAATACTTCTAATTGCTCGTTAAATCATCTAATTAGCGTTTGTGGTGGTTGCCACTTAATTAAATGTAAGTTGAAAGCATCCCTAAAAACGTGAAACTTTAATTATTCATAATACTACTCTTTTCTCTTTTTTGCACTTCGTTACGTGTTTCCAGGGCAGAATGTATTAATTAGAGACGTCGCATTATTCATCATCCCCGAGATTTACTTTACTTAATGGATTACGCGCTACGCACTTCAAATGTATTTATTTATATATTTTCCTCTGTTTTCTTTTCGGTGTTCACTCATCCCTTTGCTCGGAACCCCGCTGCTCTCGCAGTTTTAAACTAATAAATTACTGTACTCGAGGCCTTAATGCCAATTAGTCACCGAGCGGAGTGAAAACCTAATGGAAAATCTGAACGTGACGCAAGTATTACCGGCGCAAACAAGAAAATGGCGGAAAACAATATGTCCGCTCAAGCGTTGTTAGTTGCGGACGCGTTCCGATCGATGGCGCTGCAGTTTTTCTTGATTGACGTTTGGAAATGAGAATGAGATGGTAATTTAAATTCTTCAGTGTGGAACGTGCTTTATTAGCTGTGAGTGACAAATCCGCGAAATGCGATTGCAATTTGTGTGCGTGTATTCAAATGTGTCTCGCTCCCCCTACCCCGTTCCTCTGCGTTGCCAGAACCGAAAGATAAACACAATTCGCTATTTACATTGAAGGAAATATTAATTAACTGTTCCGAAGGGATGTTGAAACTCGGTTTCCGGTGCAGAGAACACCTGAGGGCCTTCAATTCTCCACCCCCCCCCCGCGCTTTCCTCTGTTCGGCCTCTCCCTGCACCTGTTTCCGAGTTGCGTTCCAAATTCATTAACATCGAATTAGCTTTACATCGCCCAGCGCCCAACGGCTGCTCCACTGTTTTCCACCTTTTGTCACGAGTTTCCAACTTGCCTTTATCCTCGCACTCACCCCGCATATGCATCTGCAGCAATTACATGGCCTTTCCACAGCTTCAGAAATATTAGCACGCACGCAAAAGATTAATCGGCTTTTGCGAATATATCAATTCGAATAAAGCATTATGATCATTAATTTATAGAAATTATATAGACACAATTATTTATTAGCATACTAATTGAAGCTGAATAATCAAGCTTTCCAACGCACCATTCGGCATATTTGTGGCTATTATGGTATTCCTGCAATTCACTATCAAAATTGAAAGTCTTTCTTTACAAATCATTCAGTTTCTCGGTTATTACAAATGCCACGATTATCAATTAGCACTCTAATTAAAGCTAAATAATGAGGCTTTCCAACGCACCATTCGGCATGTTTGTGGCTATTGCGATTTAGCTGTAATTCACGGTCAAAATTGAAGAAAATATTTTTACACGATACACTTATTAAACTCTAATTAAAGGCATTGATTGCATCAGGTGAAATTCTCGAAGATTTCGTAAATATCCGAAACCGTCCACTGCCGTATAAAAACAAAAACTCTAAGACTAAATATTTCAAATTAAGGTGTAGCGATTATTAAATGTTACGCAACTCTATGTTTTCTCAATCTCAGTCTCTCTGTTTTTGTAATGCCACAATGGACGTAATTTGCATTGCAAATCGCAGCGATAATAATTTGAAACACAACAGCGTTAAGGCGAGATTACAAAAAAAAATGGAAACATGTTGTCTATGCAGTTTTATTACGTAGAAAATAGTTGTGATCAGTGCAGTTCCATGTTTGGTTTCGATTTGTTTTTCTCTTCGATTAATTTTTCGTTTCGCGCATTGAGTAAGTGTTAGGAGGTCAGGAGGCGGCGATAAACGTGATAAAAGCATCGTTCAGTGCGGGTCCAGACGTGTACGCAGATCGACTCTCGCTCATTCACAAAATATTGTTGCAATTTGTGCAATTCGCTCGCTCGCTCGTACAAGTTTAATTAGTTGCTTCGATTAGTGCGGTTTCGGTGTGAGAACACTTGTGCAGTTTATTGGAGACGGATTAATTGATACGGACTGTAAGTTAGTTTCAAACTTTATAATCGAGTAGACATTGAAATTAAATTTTTTGTCAGCTGTCATTAGACAAATTGACGTTTCATCCAGTGCAATTGATGTCACAACAATTAGACATTCTAAATGAATTGAAATTTTCCTTTTGGAACAACATAATATTTGCTGCAATTTGATTGTTTTCGTTCAATTTTCTGTCACCTGTCTATTAAATGTCATCTGTCTAATAACTGTCACCTGTCATATAATTGTGACTTTTCAGTTGATATAATTAATGTTTCATCCAATTAATTGTTATTGACTCTAAGTTAGTTTCAAAGTTAATATTTGAGTTGACATTTTAACACGATGAAATTTTAGGTGTTTGTTTTCCAATATTTAACGTCAAATTTTGACAAAGTGACGTTTATTCGTATTAATTGAAGTCGACTGTAAGTTTTTTTTAGTTGACATTTATATGATGAAATGTCACGTATCTGTTTTCCGCACTATCTAAATTTGACGTTTACAACGCGTTCATTTGACAAGTGCCGTAAACGTCAAATTTTGACAAAGTTTTGTGTCAAACAATGAGCTTATTTGAAGGTTAATTGCGAAACAGAAGCTAAATGAATTGACAGTTCAAAGTTGTCAGCTTTGCAATTGTTTGTATCGTTAATCGGTTAAAAAATGAGGGTGAAAATGGAAATAACGAGAATCGTTTTTACTCTTCGTGTATTTCAATTCTTTTTTCCTAGTTTATTTTCATTTTGTTTCGATTCGGTCCTCGCGTTTCGATGATAATAATAAAGTTTCCCCGCAAGTTTTTCCTATTTTGCTTATACTTTTTACTTTACTCAGGACTGCTCTCTCTCTCTCTCGTCTTTTCCACCTTCCATCTGCTTCGAAAGACGTAAAACTTTCCGGCAGCGACGCTCTTTTGTTTTTATTTTCGTTTCCTTTCACTCGTGTATCCTTGTTGTTTTTTGTTTTACTATCCTACTTGGATATTTAAAATTTCCGAAAGAAAACCAATAAAGAGAGAAAGAGTCGAACGATCCGTGAGATGGGGGGTAGGGAAGGGTAGTTTCCCCGCCTGCTTTCTCCCAGCTGAGACGATAAAAATCCCCTAAAAAACACAGGGAGATTATTTCTGTTTGCGATTTTCTGCGTTTCGCAACGGCGATAAGATGAAGAAAATAAAACTTTCGGTAACTTTTAATTAAAAGTTTATTACATTAAGGTTTATATTATTAATTTCCTCTCAAAAGTAAACGAAAATTCTAAGCTTTTTGTTAAGAATCAAATAACCTTTGACGTTTCCAACTGTTTGCATTGAATTTTGAATCTGTCAAATAAATGTCACCTGTCATTAGACATTTAAAAAAAATGAAGTTTAGCCCCGTGCATTCTCTGTTTTTTTTTCTGAATTTCCGTCAATTAGATATTAAGTGAAGCTTTCTTTCAAGAATAAGATAATGTTTGACGTTATAGATTGTTTTCGTTGAAATTTCTGTCATCTGTCAAATAATTGTCACCTGTCAATAGGAAAAAACAAATGACGTTTCGTCTAATGTATTCTGAATTGCCAACAATTGGTTGCAATCGTTGCGTGCGTTATTGATGTGCCATCAATTGCCGGACTTGCGTTTACAGAGAAGAAAAACAACAACATTGCGTAATTCGATATTGATTCAGAAGGGAAGAAATTAATCAAAAAACAAAGTAAGTGCAATAACGTAGCAAGATGTTGTCATGGAAACTTATTGCTGTTGTTGTCAGGGAAACTTAGCACTCGGTCGTGCGACTCTCTTGCATAATTGATTTCCGCACGTTAATCGGTTTTCGATGAGGTCAAACGTCGAAAAGGTTAACAGTTGAAATTGTAACTGGGTGAAGGAGGAGAAGGACGAGGAAAATAAACGTCTTCGGTGAATTGTTTGATGGAGACTTCGCTTGTTGCGATTCGGTAACAATTTACAAAACAAAATCGTGTGGGAAAACAATTGTGAATTTCATGCATGTTCAGAACTGACAAACGTCAAATTTTGACAATCCCTTCTGTCAAATAACAATATTCAATATTTGACATAAAGGTTAAAGGTTAATTGCGAAACAAAAGCGAAATAATTGATTTGACGCTTCAGAGCCATTCGATTTTTATCAAATTTCTTTGTATTGTAGAAGACTTTCATAGTTTCGATTCTGTAACAATGGATCGAATTTGATGCTTTGCATTTGAGTGAAAACAATAAAAGAACAAAAACAGTATCGTCTGGTAACAAAGGAATTTCATGCACGTATGGAAATTGTGTGGAAGTTGTAAATGTGCAAAGATCGTGTACAGGTTGTTCTGCGAGAAATGCAGTTTTTCATGAATATTCACACCGGTTTCGCGCATACACACTACGTGTAAACAAGAACATAATTCAAATGGTTCAATTATGATGTCTGTATGTCCAATTAGTATTTGTGATTGTTGAGCTGTTGGAGATAAAGTGAAGACGCTTATTGGAAACGTCACAGTTTTTTCTTCAATTTGTAACTAAAATGAATCAATTAGCATTTGTGGTTGTTGAGTAATTGAAGAAAAGGTTCATTTTAGTGCTGTTAAATTGTATAGATCTCAAAAACAGACTAGTTTATAATGAATACAATCTCTCCTTTAAATCCCACCTGTAAAGATCTAATTAGTACTAGTGAATGTTGAGTAATCAGAGAGAAAAGGTGAAGATGTTTTGTGGTCAAAGTTCGCATTTTGAGACATGCTGTTACAGAAGAATGGTATGATTTGAGAGACCGCAATTTCTTCCTCAAATCCCGTCCACAATCATCTAATTTCAGTTGGGTAATCATGCGGAAATGTGCGTAGAAACGAAATTGATTTATTTATACATTTCTCTTCCTCTCGAAATATTAACCTCTATTTACGTAACTCCGTTCATTAACTATTTATGAATGCCTGCCTTCATTTGCACACATACACAAACACAGAAAGATTGAGAGAGAAAGAGAGAATTGGATCGAGATCGCAGCAGGCCGACACAACACTTCAACTGTCAAGGTCACGTTGTCACGTAACCATAGCAACATATAATTATGATTACGAATATCTCAATAACACTATCCACAACATCATCAATTCGAATTGCTCAACTCTCTTTTGTCGACGAAACTTGTTTTCCTCACTCGATTGTTTTTAACGTGAATTAACATTTTGCATATGCAAATTTTGGAGGAAGAAGAACAGAAGAAAACATAAAGATAAACAAACGGACTAATAACAAACAGAAATAATTTCCGAAATTACCCAAAGTTTTCCATGGAATTAATATTTTTAATTTGAGAAAGGGGTGGAAAATGAGAATGTGTGTTGTGTAAACGGAGACGATTAAAGATACAATATGATGATTAGGGAAGGTTTGCCTTTTTAATGGGCGGAATTAACTGCGGGTTGATTAAAACGGAAAATTACGTCGTTTAATACGCGCAAAGATAATTAACGCGAAACTCATTAAGAACATTGAATTCAAATTTTCTTGAATTTTATTGACTTTTTTTTTGTTAAATTGATGGATGATGTACTTCAACGAACAACTGCATAACCATTTCTCAGACACGTGCACCAACATAACTTGTGTGTTGGGGGGTTACGTAATGCGACGTTTATTTACTGTTTATGTGGCACGAATGGGGTTCTGGGGGATTTTCTTTTCGTTTTTGCGTAAAGTTTTATTTCAGTTATTTATGGGTGGAAAGTCTGGCTGCCGCCGCCGCCGCAGCAGCAGCGTTTTTCCTGCGGACTGGATTTTTCCGATTTCCCGAAAATCCACCCTTCTCAACGACGAAAGCAAAAAAAAAACACACAAATTGAAATGTCACCTGTCAAATATTAATATCGCCTGTCACATTTGAATAGCCGTGTCACCTGTCAGATTTCGTCTGGGCTTCGGCTTTCGATTACGATTTGTATTATCGTCGATTGTTTTTATTCCGTTTTGTAATTAAAACGCGGGGTCACTATTACCGTTGTTGCCAACCAACCTCTCGAGGGGGTTGTGGGGGAATTTTGATTATGGTAATTTGACGTAATGTGATTCGTAATTGCGGCTATCGTAAAGTAACCCAAAAAAAAACGGGCAACAAAACTTTAATGGACATATTTACGAGAGATCTTTAATGTGTAATGCTTTTAAACGCGAATAAATATGATGCGAGGATGAATGGCACACGGTTAAGTTGCATTATCGATGCCAATGCACAGAAATAGTGCGTCGAAACATCAGCATTTGGAAACATCCATTATCATTTATGAAAAAATGTGACATCTGTCAGACTTTAATAACTGTGAGGTTAACTTTAGTCTTTCAAGAAATTATGCCTGTCATCTGTCACAAAATATGTCACTTGTCATAAAATATGTCACCTGTCACAAAACATGTCACCTGTCACACTTTTATATTACCGTGAGGTTAACTTTATGAGATTACGATACTGCAGTCTTTCCTGAGACATCCAGTTGAAATTACGTCATTAAGTAAACTGAAACTCGTTTGCTTCTGATTTATTCGAGTTAATTTCGAGCGTCGTCCGAAGCAAAGCGCACTCTGATTATTATTAATAGACTTTTACCGAGTTTTCTCGGTAGACGCGGTCTTCATTTTTTTTTGTATTATTATTTTCACGTGTGTATTTCGTAGTTTCAGCCTTTAATGAAAAGTCATTAAACTATTTCCGGTTGCGGCGGCGGCTTTAATACGAAAAATCGTCGAAGTGTAAATACAGTAAAATAAAAAGAAAATTGACGACGAAACATTAAAGCGAAGAAATTAACTACGTTCGCCGTACGACGAGCATATAAAAATAACCGATTGTTTACGTCATCCAATCTAGTTAGCACACGCGAATCTGTATGTCAAATGCGATTGACAGGCGCACGTCAATTTTGTGAATAATCGTGATAACTTTAGCGTGAAAATCGTAATGATCGTAGCGACAAGTGTATTGTCATCTGTTAATTTTGATCGTAATTACAAGAAGTTTAATGACATCTGTCATGTTTTCGTAAGTTGACGGATTTTTATTTCGATTATCGTGTGTGAATTTGAGAAGCGATATTGTTTGTATGTAATTATGTCAACTTCAGTGACAGATGTAAATTATAATAGTCTTAATCATAAGTGTAATAACGTCTGTCATGTTTACATAAGAATCTAAAAGACGTCTGTCATATATTCATAGTAATCTCAATGACAAGTATCTAATGACATCTGTCATGTTTTCATAAGGTGTTTATTTTGTTTCGTTAATTTCGATTACCGTGTGTGACATTTGAGAAGCCATATTATTTGTATATAATTATGTCAACTTCAGATGTAAATTATAATAGTCTTAATCATAAGTATAATGACGTCTGTCATTTTTACAGAAGAATCTTAAAGATGTCTGTCACATTTTCATAGTAATCTCAATGACAAGTATCTAATGACATCTGTCATGTTTCAATAAGGTGTTCATTTTGTTTCGCTCATTTCGATTACCGAGTGTGACATTTGAGAAGCCATATTGTGCGTATGTAATTGTGTCAACTTCAGTGACAGATGCAAATTATAATAATGTAAATCATAAGTGTAATGACGTCTGTCATGTTTACATAAGAACCGTAATGACGTCTGTCACATTTTCGTAGTAATCTCAATGACAAGTATCTATTGACATCTGTCATGTCTCCATAACAGTCTTGATGACGTCTGTCACATTGTCATAGTAATCTTCATATATAGTGACGTCTAATGACGATAATCTCGATGAAAAGTGTCATGTTTTCGTAAGTCGAATGTTTGAATCTCGCAAATGATTTCAATTGTTTCAATTCTATGATTGAAGTGCGAAAAGGTCGTTCGTCCGTTCTGTGACTAAAAACACAACACAACACCACAAGATACACACAACAACATATTAGCGCAATTAACGTCAATTAGTTGTAGTCGGTGTGCGGAGATTATGCGTTTTTGGGCGTCGCGACGCTCCGCCGCGGCCGACGCAGATGCGGCCGACGCCGAGAGCGTCGCAGTCAACGGACGTCGCTCCTCGCGGCTCGACCGAACCACGAAAACCTCGCGATTCTCACGTCAATCAAGTGTACGTGTTGCGAACGATTGCTCTTTTCTTTTGGATATTCATTTGTCGTTCACCAATTCCTTTGTTTCACCATTAGCGACTGCTCGACAATGTGAGTTGACAACCGTTTAAATTACAACTAATTACAAATAACATTTCAAGCTAAAAATGTTGCGATTTTCATAATTTTACGAAAAGAAAAAACACGAAACTTTATATCGAAATTAGTCTTACATTAATGTAATTAATGTTACATTCTCTTCGTAAATAACTTTACAAACTTTTAACTCATTTTTTAACCTTTACTTAATCTCTATTGCTAATTAAAACGTAAATTTATGATAAGGCTGTAATGTTTCTTATTATAATTTCGTGTGTGTGTGTTTAACATTGAGTGTGTAATTATAAAACTTTTCGCAAATTTTCTCAATTTTACATTAGAAAGATGATTTTTCCAATTTCATTCACATTTTCATGTTCCATTCAATTACACTGATTCTAATTAGACAAACAAGTATGCAAATTGAAGATGAAACTTTTGTAATAAGTTTTGGATTTTCAGAATAGCTCAAATATTATAAAACTTTTCATTGACTGAAATATTCAGACTTTTTACAACTTTATTCAATTAGACGATAATCACTAACACTAATTAGACAGACAGGTATGCAAATTGCATTACAATTGATTACAACAATGAGAATAAGCATGTGTAATTCTGTATATTTTCGGGTGAATCGTATTTTGATTGAAATTTGAAAAGGTTGGGAGATGGGGGAGAGGATTAAAAGAGGGAATCGAGTCGACTCGACTTATTTCGCTTTTGTTTTTCACGTGGCAGGGCTGGCGGCATCGAATTCAATTGTTATTTAAAGCGACTCCCCGCATATTGGAATATATTGGGAAAACGATTTGGGTGTATGTACTTGGAAAAGGGAAGAGAAAAACGCGGACAAATAGCGTTTTGATTGATTCCATTATGCTGCGAGGCGCACAACTTCAACTTTTTTTCTTCCGTTTTACATCGCAGCATCCGTGAAACTTGGCTTTTCGGATGCAAAATATATACATACATAAAAATCGAGTCTCGTTTGTCATTCGAGACGTGCGGTGCAAGTGATTCAAATGTTTCTTTTTGTTGATAGAGAGAGAGAGAATTTTCATTGAAACAATCGTAACTTTGGTGGGTGGGTGGCTGTGTGTATACTTTATGAGTAAATGTATAATGATTGGGTGAGGATTGGGAGGTGGAGGAGGATAAATCTGGAAAGTGTAAGACGAAAATAGTCCGCCCGTTCGATAATTGCTCTGATTGTGTTTGACCCGAAAACGAAAATGTGAATGAGATCATCGCGTTCCTCCTGCAAAAAAAAAAACGATTCCCGAACTTCTTCTTCTGTTTTTGCGTTCGTTTGTTTGCAAATTGAAATTTCCAATTTGTTTGCACGGGGCAACAACATCCGTTGCTAAGTGACGTGATATTGATACAAGGGGGATCCGGTCCTCGTAATAATAATTCTGATTTCGTAGACACGAAGAAATAACATAACAAATTTACTACACAAAACGAAAGTAAGTTAGTGCTCGAAGTTGAGTGCATCCTCCCCCGGGTGGGAAAGGTGTACTGCGGGGATTTCCGGTCCAACTTTTCTTTCTACGCATTCCCTCCCTTCCTCACTCTTCAGCCCTTAAGCCGGAAACTTCGTAAACGTGATTACGATTTAACGCTGTTGAGAGAAGAACAGGAAAATGTATTAAGAACTTACTGTTTGTCGCCATTCTGTTGCGCTCCTTAACGGATCTTTCGCGACTTGTCAACGAAAAGACTGACGAAAAATGACACTAATTCGAATGACAATGATTAAATATGTCAACGCTGTCAATGTCATTGATATGATGGTGTAAATGTCATTGAAATGATGCTGTCAATGTCATTGTCATGATGGTGTCAATGTCCCTAAAGAGATGCTGGTAATGTCATTGTAATAATGTCAATGAAATCATACTGTCAATGTTATCGAAAAGATCCTCTCAATGAAATTGAAATTACACTGTCAATGTCTTTAAAACGATATTGTTAATGTCATTGTAATACTGTCAATGAAATGATACTGTCAATGTCATCGAAATGATACTGTCAATATTATCAAAATGATGCTGAAAATGTCATTTTATGGTGATAATGTTCATAAAAAGATGCTGTTAATGTCATTGAAATGATGATGTGAATGTCCCTGAAGAAATGCTGTTACTGTCATTGTAATAATGTCAATGAAATGATACTGTCAATGTCATAGAAATGATGCTGTCAATGTCATTTGAATTGAGAAGCTATTATATTCTATTGCAGATATTGTCCCAGCTTCGGTAATTCAGTTGAACGTCTTCGCTCAAACTTGTTCCGGATTGTCCGGATGAATAGCATCAATACATCACTTTCGCTCCACACGTTGAGCGAATTCAAGCTCTAATTGAATTCGTGATTGATAAAGTTATTTTTGCGTGGATTTAATTAATCAGGTTTTTCGGGAAAGTTTCCGTTTCACCGTATAAATTCGGTGGGGCTGGGCCCGTTCTTTTTTTTGTTTTACGGGGCGTTAGAGGGGGGCTAAAAGGTTTCGGAGAAGGGGGCCATCAATCTTCCTTACTCTTAACGAAGCGAATTGGAGCCTCAAGAACCCCGTTGCAAAAGATGCATGCACGTCGAAGGCAATCCTCCACTCTCACTTCAACGCCCCCTCCACCCCCTCGCATTCCCACATACATCGTAAATCATACGATTTATCGTCGTATTTACACAAAGTAGTGCGTTTCGCTTTCTGCTTTTCCGCTGTTTCCTCTTCTTCTTCTTTGCCTTCGTGTGTTGAAAAACGACGACGATTTGCAAGAAGCAGACGGTGGTGGATGCGCCGGGCAATTATATCGTTGGGGCGGAACGAATTCAGGTCAGATTCGAACGGAAAGAGAAAGAGAGAAAGGAAGGAAAGGAAAGGCAAAGCAAGAAAAAGTGTTCTGTCGCATTCGTATCTCTAAACGAAAATAGCTGTGTGGGTGACACGACGTGAAATGTCAATGTCAGACAGGGGTGGTGGAGAAATCGCATCCAATTTGTTTCAATCTGACACTGCAAGAATGACGGACATTTTGTCTATAAACCATTCAATTGTCAATGTCATTAATGTGACATTGACAATCAATGTTAATGATACATAAATATATGATTAATCAAGTAAAAATTTGATTATGTTGTTACTTCATGTAAGTGAATAACGTATAATTACGTAGTCTAATGTGACATTGCAACAATGATTGACATTTTGTTTATAACCAATGACATTTGTCAACGTTATTAATGTGACATTTCATTTGAACTGTCAATGTCATTTATATGACGTTTTAATTGTATAATGTAATAGTGTACATTTGATGAACGATCTCTTAATTATACATAGAAATCAAGTAAAAAAATGAATATGAAGTTACTTGACATATTGTAATTACGAAGTCTAATGTCAAAGTGACATTGTAATAATGACTTTTGTTTATAACCTATTCAATTGTCAACGTCATTAATGTGACATTTCATCCGTCAATGTCACTTGTATGACGTTTAATTTGTCTAATTATGTATTTATCAAGTGGAAATTTGGAATTAAATTTACTTAATATATAGATGTTAATTAGGTAATCTACTGTTTCGTAGTCCACTGAACTTGTCAAAGTTACTGAGAATGTTGCAACGGCTCTTCTTCCCGTTTGCTTTCAATTAAGTGCAAATATTTGCGTTGCAAACGCCCACGTCTCGAGCAAATTAAATTCCTATTAATTTGGGGGAGTGGAGAGGAAAAGCGGTGAAATATCGAGAAAGAGAATAAGGTTAAGAAAATGCAAACGTTTTCAATTAGAGTTGCTGGGAAAGAATGTTTGTACGGGATGAATTCCAGCTGTATTTGCTTCGGATTTACTCCACTCTCTCTCCCTTTCCCCCCATTCTTTCTGTGGTCTAGCCACGAAAATCCCTTACCTTCATTTATTTTCAATGATGCCACCTCGTTTTTTTTCTCTTGCTTTTGCTTTCCAAGGAGATTTCTGTCCGGTTACATTTATTTTCTCTCTTTTTTTTTCGTCGTGTTTGCTTTCGACGTTGTCCCTTCTATCTAGTTACACACACCAACAAAAAAAAAACGTAGAGTTTGTTTTAGAGGCCTTTCATCGTCGAGCTTCTTAATGAACGGATTGGGGTTATTTTCGTAATCAAAATTTAACACTCGACCGGACATCTAGGACAGCAGGAAACAGCTCAACAAACATTGAAATCGAAAGTAGATAGAATTAAGAGAAAAGTTAACTTTTGCTAAATAATACACAGCAACAATAGTAATTAGACAATAGCAACTGTTACAAAGTACTACTGTTGTCTGCAGACTTCTGTTCATTTCGTTTATTACTAATTGCTATTAATTATGCTAAAACTGCAGATTTGCTATTGCGAATGAACGTTACCATGGAGATTTGTGCATAGTTTATCGATTACGCGAATGGTCCGTTGCGTTGAATTGATTCTTTTTTTTTGCGTAAATTTCTCTCGAATTAGCCGAACATTATCGTAATTAACGCGCACTGCTGTGCTATCACCGTTCGTCAGAGATTAGCTGCCATGGAAACATAGAACAATAACAACAACAATGGTAACAATGGTAACGCGTAATGACAGCGAATTGACGGATGATTTGGCAAATGTTTGCGGCTCGATCAGTTGCATTCTTTCGTAAATCAATCAATTTATGGGTAATGCGGGCCTAATTAATTGGGCAAACATATCGACGATTAGATTAAATGGTGGATCAATCCGCTATTTTTCGGTTGGCAACAAAACGGAGACGTAATTCGTTGGTATGGTAAACGTTTCAGAATCGCTGTTGTTTACAAACATCATATAACCAACATGAAAAAAAAACAACTTCTTCTTATTCTGTATATTGAATCTCCATTTTCATCCGATTTCTTCTTCTTTCGCTCCGTAAGTTACATTTAGTTACTCAGTAATACCAACTGCTTTAAAATAACACCCATATAATTCCATTTTACCAACCCATATGTGGTAATTAAGGTAGGTTCGGCAACCTTCGCTGCGTTAATGTGAGGCATGAAATGTCATCAGTATTCGATTCCGAGCGTCGAATTGCGATTATTTCCCGATGGGAGAACACGGACGATGATTGTGATGACCGTGTAACGAGTTGGAAGTTAGAGGTCGTAGTTTCGATGGGATTGCGAAACGTGTGGGCAGCAGTGCAATTCCGAGCACTTGGAGGCCTAAAAATAATAACGGAGAGATATGATGGATCGGGAATCGATGATGATGATGATGA